>CM076574.1:117367178-117527497 GCA_034641835.2 Pinus albicaulis
AAATTAGATATTTTTGCACAAATTCATACAAAATTCATTGATTCAAACATAGATATTAGATACTCATGAGTCATACATCATCATTGATACTATAATACAAATTACAATGATACATCGATACACCATACATGATACAATCGTCAAATTTACTCAGAAAGACAAGATTGAAGATAGTAAGATACTGTAGTTTTTTCATTAAGTCATCATAATCAAAATGTGTTACATAAGAACACTGCCAATGGCAAATAGAAATAGAAAATACAAAATCAACTACAGTCTACAAGACTACAAGCTTGAAGCCTCAATGAGTCAGAGTCATCAATCCTCATAATCAGCATCACTGTCCAAATCCTGATCATCATGCTCACCACTGCTCTCCTCTGCCTCTGATGCATCCTCCTCTATCATCTCTGCATCTGCTGGTGTGGAGGATGACCCCTCTAATCCATCATCAAATGTGACAGGCTCTAGCACTGGCGCATTGAGATCCAAGTTGGCCAATGCCAACTCAACACTGCTGTCCCATATCATCAGGAAAGACATCCCACATCTTTGTCTTTCCCTTCAACCAATCCTCCCTCTGCCTGTAGATGAGATGAAGGTTGGTGTGCACATACACTATTGTCTCTGCCCTGGACTGCTCAAGCCTGCTCCTCTTCACACTATACAAATTCCCGTATGTGCTCCAATTCCTCTCGCAACAAGAGGATGAAGTCACCTGAGAGAGGAGCCTCATAGCTAACTGCTGTAGAGGAGGGCTTGCTGCCCCATGAGTTGCCCACCAAGAATGGGGCTTCTTAGCCCCCCTGTCTCGAATCAAATCATAGCCTCCAAATCGCCCCCTGGTAGTGGAAAAATCTGCAAAGGCATCCTCCACCTCATCAAGGGATGCCCTATCCTAAAAAATCCTCCTCAATGCATCTTTCCTCCCCTGTGAGATTTCAGCATCCATGTGAGGAGGGAATCTACAGGAAGGTCCACCATTCAGCCACTGATGGCTGTAGTATTTTGGGTTCAAGGAGTGAGCCAAACAATGTAAAGGTGTGCAATTCTTGTCCCATCTGCTGACAAGAATATCCTGTATGACGGTGAAGGCGGCCTCAGGTGATGTCTCATACTCTGGGCACTGACTTTGTAAAATAATGGTCCTCACAGACTCAATCATGGAATCCCATCCCTCATAAACCTCTCCTAGGATGGGTTGGTCTGTATCTGCAAATCTGAGCAAGGAAATGATAGGCTCCATGATCTGCATAATTAGATCTACCTTCTCCCACCATATATCATCCAACACTATGTCCTTCACCTTCTTTGAGGCTGCTTGATCCATCTTTCTCCAAAGAGACCAAAACTCTGAAATAACCATAGACCCAAGAGCGGTCTTGACCTCCCTCAACCTCTTCAACATGATGAATGAAGAGGCAAACCGTGTATCTGCAATCTTCAACAATGATAGATTGTTGTACTCCTTGTAGATATTGAGGGCATTTGTATGGTTTGTTACAAAGTTGCGGATATGTCGTGCATCCTCAATAGTGGCTCCAATCCAAAGCACATCAGAAGCAATAGATTTCAGTGCCAAGTTCAATGAATGGACAATGCAAGGTGTCCAAAATACTTGTGGATATTTTGCTTCCATAATCATGCCAGCAACCTTGCAAACAGGTGCATTATCTGTAATGATTTGCACACAACAATCCACACCTACACTTTCAATAACTTTGAGAAATAACTCACCCATATATTTTGCATCCTTGTACTCTCCAAGTGCATCCACTGCTTTCAAGAAAACTGCACCATTCGTGGATGACACCATGAAGTTAATGAGTGGGTGGCGTGCTGGATCTGTCCATCCATCAGAAACAATGCTAACCCCAGATGTTGGCCATGCTGATTTAATAGTCTCAAGCATTTTGTCCACCTCTTTCTTTGCCTTTGTCAACAATGTGGTTCCGAGCTTCTCTGACCCAGGAGGCACATACCCTGATGGAGCCCCATGACAAAGAGCTCGACACATCTCAATAAATAGAGGTGACCGTGCAACATTAAAGGATATGAAGTTCTGATAGAAAAAAAATGCAATGGTGAGATCAAGCTCTTCCCTTTTCTCTTTTTGGAAAATCTTGTCCATTGGACCAACTGCAGTTGCCTTTCTCTTTGCTAATTCTCCCATGCTAGAAGTCTCAAAAGGGAATTTGCTGCTGCTTTTCCTCAAGAATGGAAGGGGGTCATCAGTCTTGGATTTTTTTTATTTTGCTGCCACATTTGCCTCACCAATACTCTGCTCTTTCTCCAGTTTCTTCCTATCTGGCAATTCAATTGCTGTACAACATTTAACGCCATAACCTGGAATACCCAACAAATGAGCTTTCACACGGAAATATGTGCCAGTGAAATGACCATTGCAAAAATTGCATTTCCATGAACAATTTCCTCCTCCCTTTTTTGCTGCCCCTTCCTCTCTTGTCGCATATTTCCACAATGGGTATTTGGGGTCAACAATTTGTTTTCCCTGCACATTTGAAGCTACTGTTGCAGCCCCACTTCCAATGGATGGAATACTTGCAGACCTTGATGAAAGAGGGATAGGAGGGGCATCTCCAATGGAGCCATTCTTCCCCTTTCTTTGCCCCTGTCTTGCTGCCTTTGATTGAGCCATGAATACTGTAAAAAATAAACAAAAACAACTAAATATATAAAACATATGCACATGCAAACACTAATAACAAACTAAATGCAAAATATAGAAGGACAATGCACTTACCGAATGCTCGAATCTCTTCGAAAGAAATCCCTTTCTCCTTGCTCACACTTGCTCCTTGCTTACACTAGCTTTCCTTCTCACTTCACAAATGAAATGGATGACAAAATAAAGAGGAAAGACAAAATAAAGAGGAAAAACTGAACTTTATAAAAAAAATAGCGTGATTTTCCTTGCCGCGGGCCCGGTCGTACTCGGCTGTACGGGATACGGCGTATCCGACGGGGTACGGTCGGGATACAGCGTATCCCTTTTCGGATACGCCGTATCCCAATCGTACCCCGTACGGATACGCCGTATCCTTTGAATTGGGGCCGAATCCGGTACGTGTAGGTGTCCGGTACGGGGATTCGGGGATTCGAGGGCATTTTAGGAGTATCCGGTGACTTAGCCCGTGACATAGTTATGCAAGTAGCCCTCTAGCTACTTGTTAACTATCTCAGTCTACCCATCTGCCTGCGGATGGTAGCTCATGCTCGGTGTGAGCTTTGTGCCCACCAATCAGAATAGCTCCTGCCAAAATCCACCCATGAACCTGCTATCCCAGTCACTGACTATGGCCTTGGGGAGACCATGCAGTTTAAAAATGTCCCTGAAAAACAACTCGGCCACTTGAGAGGCCTTGTACCGAGCTGAGATGGCGAAGAAATGTGTGTACTTCGTCAACTTGTTGACCATGACGAAGATATAGTCCTTGTCCTGCACTATGGGCAACCTGGTGATGAAATCCATCAAAATACTCTCCCACTTCCCTTCAGGGATGGGAAGCGGCTGTAGCAATCCTGCTGGATGGGTCAGCTCCCCCTTATTCCTATGGCAGAACTCGCTCTCCTAGACATGTCTCAGAACATCCTCCTTGAGGCCCTTCCATGTGAACCTCTCTCTAATGGTCCTGTAGGTCTTGGTGAACCCCTGGTGCCCAAATAATGGAGAATCATGTGCTACATGCAGAATCTTCCCCCACGACTGGGAGTTAGCTATCAAATAGATCCTGTCTCGGTAGTAAATCACTTCATCCATGACCCGGTACCGATCATCTGTCACCTATCCATCCAAAATATTGCATGCAAACTGATCCTTCGAGTACTCAACTAGTAGTTGGGCCTTCCAATCCACCTCGATACTCATCAGTGAGAGGGATGCTGGCCACCTCGACAAGGAATCAGCCACCACGTTATGCTTCCCTTTGACATACTCGATGTCAAAGTCGTAAGCCTGAATCTTATTGACCCACTTTTGCTGCCTCTCTTGAAGCGATCTTTGCTCTAAGAAAAATTAGAGGCTATTGTGGTCTGTCCTCACCCTGAACTAGTTCCCCACCAATTATTGTCTGAACTTGGTTAGTGCATGCATGATGGCTAGCATCTCTTTGTCATATATGGGGTAGAACCTCTCATGAGACCAGAGTTTCCGACTCTCAAAGGCTATGGGATTCCCCTCTTGCATCAGTACGATCCCCACTCCTTCACCTGATGCATCGCACTCCAAAATGAAAAGCTTGGTAAAATCTGGAAATGCAAGGATCGGACAAATACTCATCCCCTGCTTGAGGCGATCAAATGCCTACTGCGTTGTAGCAGTCCAATTGAAGGCCCCCTTCTTCGTCAAATCTGTGTGAGGGGTGCTGCCAGCTGTGAAAACCCCTTTGCAAACTTCTGGTAGTAGGTGCGAATTCCCACAAACCCTCTCAACTTAGTGATGTTCTTGGGCTCTGGCCAATCCCGGATGGCCCTAATCTTCTCCTCATGCACCCTCATGCCATCGATGCTTATGATGTGCCCCAGGTAAAGCATCTTTGTCAGCGCAAACTCGCACTTGGACAACTTCCCAGAAAACTGTTGCTCCTCCAATATGCAAAGCACTGTCTCCACATGTTGTAGGTGCTCCTCCCAAGTTCGACTGTAGATCAGTATGTCATTGAAGAATACCAATACAAACTTTCTCAGTTTCCCACGAAATACGTGGTTCATGCACGACTGGAAGGTAGCTGGAGCGTTGGTTAGCTCAAAGGGCATCACCAAAAACTCAAAGTGCCCATAGTGACGCGTGAAAGCTGTCTTAGGGACATCCTTGCCCCTCACCCGTATCTGATGGTACCCCGACCTCAGATCTATCTTGGAGAAGAACTTGGCTCCCCTCAGTTCATCCGTCAACTCATCAATCCGTGGGATGGGGTAGCAGTTCTTCATCGTTTTCTTGTTCATGGCCCCATAATCGATACACATCCTCAATGTACCGTCCTTCTTCTTCACCAGAACAATCTTTGAAGCAAAAGGGCTCGAACTCGGCCGCATATGTCCCAATGCTAAGAGCTCGTGTATGGCCCTCTCAATCTCATCTCTATAAGCCTTGGGGTACCTATATGGGGTAGTGATCAAGGCTTGGATCCCTTGCTCTAACTCGATGGTGTGCTTGAATCCTCGGTCAGGTGGCTGTCCTGGTGGTATATCCCCGAAAACCATGGAGTATCTATCAAGGATGGCTTGGATATCCAGGTGAGGTGGCTTAACTGCTCCACCAGCCTCTGAGATCCTCAACTCGACAACCCACTCTATATCTCCATCCCTCAAGTTAGCCTTCATCCTGTGCACAAAAACTGTCTGCGGTGGGTATGAGTGCATGCCCCTTGGCATCACTGGTTTTCCATCCAAGTCTAGAAACTCCATCTCTAGTCTCTTCCAATCAATGGTGACCCTGCCAAGGGCGTAGAGCCACTGGACTCCCAACACTATGTTGGTGTCCGGAATGTCGACCACAAAGAAATGCTTGGTCACCGAATAGGTCCCCATGGTCACTGTCAAAGTTGACACATAATGTGTACATTGCATAGTCCTATCTCCGATACTAATACTGAGAACCCCTCAAACTCTGCTATGGTTATGCCTCTCTTCTGCACCATTTGAGCATCAATGAAATTGTGGGTAGCCCGACTGTCGACCAGCATTGAGACTCGCTGTCCCTGCACTGTACCACGAATCCTCAGTGTTAGGTACTTGGGAATTGCTCGCAGAGATGATAGGACTCTAGCTCCTGCAGCTGCCAGTGGTGGTGGTGGTGCTCCCTACTCCTGAGGTACTGTGTTGTCCTCTCTACCCATCTCAAAATAAGTCTCCTCATCCCCCTCGTTATCCGAGAATACCTCGATATAGTGGGCCCTCCCGGTTGTGCATCTATGACCTGGGGCCCAAGGCTCCGGCATGTGAAGCAGAGCTTCTTCCTCTGAAGATCCCTCCTGGTCTCATCATCCAACTATCCTCGACCCTGGATACCCCTTGGTGGTGGGGCTCTCACATCTCTTCTCCTTTGTTGGAAGACTGGTTTGGCCGACTGTGGTGCTCGAGCGTTGGGTAGGGCATCCTACAGATCTCTCGCTCTCCCCATTGCGTCATGCAAGGTAGTGGATTTGATCGATCTCACTAAATCACGAAGTGGCTTTGCCAAGCCCTCTACGAACATATAGATCCTCCTGGATTCCGACAAGTCCAGAACCATTACTGACAACCTCAAGAACTCTAAGATGTATGCCTTGACATTCCCTCTCTACTTGAGCTTTGTCAACTCTCCGAAGTACTCCTCTGGATCCTTCCTCTCAAACCGCTCCAACACTCTCCTAGTGAACTCATCATATGTGTAATATCCCAAATGGAAATAAACAGCAATACAAGCACATAAACAAAGACATACAACAACTATAGACAAATCATAAGGGAAATAGAGAATATGGAGAACGCTGAGCCATTTTATTAATATTGAGAAATGGAAATGAGTACAGAGGTGATCAGAATGTTGGCACCTCGGCTTGCACTAGGCAAGCGTAGAAAGACTCTTAGGAATTGACCCGGAATGACTGCTCCCTCTGGACTGCATTATCTCCCCAGCTGTTGGTACTTCTATTGTGCTACTGCTATTGCTGGAATGAACTGAATCTTTGGGGCTGCTCCCCACCTCAGAAAATTTTGAAACTTCGGGAATGGCCTCTACTCCCAATACCTAGAAAAGCCCAGAAAGCTTTTCAGAAATGGCCTACCCCCGAAAATGGCTCTGTTTAGGCACTACGCTATTCCTCAAGGAGGGATGCTGGCTTTGAATAATTGGCTCCAAATAATGGCCCCTAACTCCTCCAAAATGTTGGAATAGGGAAGGGTTGGCCCCTTACCCACTATCTCGAGCTGAATCCACCAACAAACCCCCAATCCAGAACCACCTCCTCTCAAGACTGCGTCCTCCCTCTCACTAACTGCGCTATCTCTTTGTGTGGATGCTCCTCTTGTGATAGCTACAAATCCCTCCGATCAAACAAGGATGAAACTCCTCACCCGAGTAGGCACTCGAAGTCCCCCGGAGCTGAGGTTGGGATCTCCGAACGGAGACACCCGATGTACCGAACAGTACGTGCAGACTTTGCTAAACAGCAAGCGTGCTCAATGTTAGAAGACAATTCTCAAAGATGCATAATCAGAATGAATGAGAATGAGGAGACCCCTCCTCCTTTTATGCTTGTTGAGCCTTTCCCTCACCTAGGCACCACCAGTCTTTGCACTATCCCTCTTGGCCCACGCTATCCAACTCACTCTGCGCTGGCTTGGCCCCACGCTGTCTACGCTGGTCCTTTTCCTATGCTGCCACTTGACCACTAGGCCCCACGTTGCCAAATAGACATGTCTCTTAAGTGACTTTAGGAAATACTTTTTATCCTTGTCTCTTAAGTGACTTTAGGAAATAATTTTTATCCTAAGTGTGAGCTAAGTGTCCCCTTCACCCACTTTATTTATATTTTAACTTTATAAAGGCAAAATAGTCAAAATTAATATTTCCAATTAGCTATTGCTAATTGGGAATATTATAGTCTACCCCGGCAAAAAGTTGCTTGTCCTCAAGCAACTGCAATGATGAATGCTCTGTAGCTACCTCTCCCTAGTGTCAGTAATGGCCTCCGGCTGTAGCACCAAGTGCCCCTCATCATCTGTGGGAGGAAGCTTCCTTTGTTGTGGTCACCTGCTGCCCCAGTGCCTTCTTCAGGCATGACACGTGAAAAACGTTGTGAATCTTGCTACCCTTGGGTACCTCCAACTCATATGCAACCTGTCCCACTCTGCGTATCACCCTGTAAGGTCCATAGAAGCGAGGCTTGAGCTTTTCAGCCCCCTTATGCTTCAGCGTGGATTGCTGATATGGTAGTAAGTGTAGGTAGACCAAGTCCCCTACCTCAAACTGCCTCTCAACTCATCCCTTGTCGGCGTACAACTTCTGCTGGTTCTGTGCTGTAGCCATGTTATCCTTGAGAACTCGGAGTATATCCTGACTCTCTTGGATCCAATGGATCCAATCCTTGGCTCTAGGAGCCTTGCTAGTACCAAACATCATGTCAGCAAAAGATAAAGCATGATATCCATACAATGCATAAAACAGAGACATACCAGTGGACATATGATGAGTGTTGTTGTAGCAGTGCTCCCCCAAGTGCGACCATCTCAATCATGCCTTCTGCTGCCTGCTGACATAATTACGCAAGTAGCCCTCCAACCACTTGTTCACGATCTCGGTCTGTCCATCCGTTTGGGGGTGGTAATTAGTACTCAGTGTCAACTCAATGCCCACCAAACAGAAAAGCTCCTGCAAAATCTGCCCATGAAGCGGTTGTCCCTGTCACTGACAATGGTCTTTGGGAGACCATGCAACCTAAAAACGTCCTTGAAGAACAACTCTGCTACCTGTGCTGCAGTGTAATGTGCCGATATGGCGAATAAATGAGCATATATAGTCAGCCGATCTACAACTACAAATATGCAATCCTTGCCTTGTACCATGGGCAACCTTGTAATGAAGTCCATCGAAATACTCTCCCATTTCCCCTCAGGTATGGGAAGAGGCTGCAATAACCATGCCGGATGGTTCATCTCCCCCTTTTACGCTGGCAAACCTCGCACTTCCTGACATGTTGGAGCACGTCCTCCTTGAGGCCCTTCCAAGAGAACCTCTCTCTGATGGCCCTATAGGTTTTGATAAACCCTTGGTGGCTTGATAATGGAGAATCATGCGAGGCGTGCAATATTTTCTTCTTGAGCTGGGAGCCCTCAGTCAAGAAGATCCTGTCCTTGTAATAGATCACCTCGTCCATCACTCTGTACCTGTCATCTGTCACCTGTCCATCCAAAATATCACAAGCAAAATGGTCCTTGGAGTACTCTACCAGCAGTTGAGCCCTCTAGTCCGTGCCCAAACTCATCAAGAACAACGCTGTCGGTCTGCGGGAAAGTGCATCTGCCACAACGTTGTTCTTCCCCTTGACATACTCGATGTCAAAGTCATAAGCCTAGATCTTGCTGCCCACTTTTGCTGCCTCTCCTGCAACTGTTTCTGCTCTAAAAAGAATCGAAGGCTATTGTGATCCGTCCTCACCCTGAATCTGTTCCCTACCAGATACTGTCGAAACTTGGCCAAAGCATGCATGATGGCCAACATCTCCTTGTCGTATATAGCATACAACCTCTCATGTGGCAATAGCTTCCGGCTCTCGAAAACTATGGGGTGGCCTCCCTGCATCAAAACTGTGCCGATCCCCTCCCTCGATGCATCACACTCCAAGACAAAGGGCTGTGTAAAATCTGGCAATGCTAACACTGGACAGTTGCTCATCACCTCCTTGAGCCTGTCAAAAGCCCTCTGCGCTGTATCCGTCCAACTGAATGCACCCTTTTTGGTAAGGTCTGCAAGGGGTGCAGCAAGCTGGGAAAATCTCTTGACGAACTTCCGGTAGTAGGTGCAGATCCCTACAAATCCCCGAAGTTTTGTTACGCTCTTCGGCTCTGGCCAATCCCTGATGGCCCTGATCTTCTCCTCGTGGACCCTCACTCCGTCCACCCCAATGATGTGCCCCAAGTAGAGCATCTCTGTCAGGTCAAACTCACATTTGGAGAGCTTAGCATAAAATTGTTGCTCTTCCAAAATGCGCAATACAATCTCTATATGTAGGAGGTGCTCCTCCCATGTCCTATTGTAAATCAAAATGTCGTCAAAGAACACTAATACACACTTCCTCAAATGACTGCAGAAGATGTGATTCATGCATGACTGGAAAGTGGCCGGGGCATTGGTTAGCCCAAAAGGCATCACCAAAAACTCAAAATGGCCGTAATGGCACCTGAAAGCAGTCTTGGGAATGTCCTGCTCCCTCACGCAAATCTGATGGTACCCGGATCTCAAATCAATCTCATCCATCAGCTCATCGATCCGTGGGATGGGGTACCAGTTCTTCATGGTCTTCTTGTTTAGGGTCCTGTAATCAATGCACATCCTCAATGTGTCGTCCTTCTTCTTCACAAATACTACTGAAGAAGCAAAGGGGCTAGTGCTAGGACGGATGTGTCCAAGAGCTAGGAGTTCATGGATAGCCCTCTCAATCTCATCCCGATAGGCTTTGGGATGCCTATAGGATGTAGTGATAACAGCTTGGATGCCCTGCTCCAGCTCAATCGTGTGCTCAAACCCCCGATCTGGTGGCTGTCCTGGTGGTATCTCCTCAAATACCGTAGCATACCTGTCGAGAATGGACTATACTTCTGGGTGTACGGCCTGCCCTATAGATCATGCCTTTGACACATGCAACTCCACTGCCCACTCTATATCTCCCTTCCGAAAATCTGCCTCCATCCGGTGTGCTGAAACTGTCTGTGGTGGATAAGTGTGCATACCCCGAATCTTCTCATGCCTCCCAGCCTTCTTGTCCGTCCACTCCATCTCCAAGGTCTCCCAGTCAGTGGTGACCTTCGCTAGTGTGATAAGCCACTGTACCCCAAGTATCACGTTGGTGTCCAAAATGTCCACCACGGAGAAATGATCTGTCAGGGTGTATGTCCCCATCGTCACTGGCAAGGCTGGCACATACCTGGCACACTGCATGGTCCGGTCCCCTGGAACCAGTACCGAAAACCCATCAAAAGTCTCTGTCTGCAGGCCCCTCCGCTCTACCAGCTGGGCATCAATGAAATTGTGGGTAGCCCCACTGTCTACCAACACCGACACACGCTGCCCTCGTACTGTGCCTCAGACACGCAGTGTCAAGTACTTGGGAACTCCCCGCAAGGCTGCAAGGGCTCTCCCGGTAGGTGCAAAAGCTGCACCTCCTGCTCCGGGTGGTGGAGGTGGCAGATGATCCCCTCTTTGCGCTGTACTACTGCCTCCAGCCTCCATCTCCTCATACTCCTCTTCTTCCCCGCTACTATCGGAGAAGACCTCGATGTAATGTGCCTTCCCCGCGGCACAACGGTGTCCTGGTGCCCATGGCTCCTAGCACGTGAAGCATAACCTCCTCCGCTTCAGGTCTCTCCTAACCTCATCATCTCCAAACCCTCTGCCCTGGTTCCCCTTGGCAGGTGGAACCCTCTCATCCTTTCCCTTCGGCTGGACTGCCGATCTCTGGGGAAAAGGAGCTCTAGTCCTAGGAAGTGCATCCTACAAATCCTGAGTCCTCTCAACTGCATCATGGAGTGTCGCAGGCCTCGTCGATATGACTAATCCTGTAGAGGCTCTGCTAATCCATCTATGAACATATAGATCATCCGAGCTGTGGATAAATCAGGTACCATCACGGAGAGTCTCAAAAACTCGGAGATGTACATGTCCGGTCTCCCGGCCTGCTTGAGCTTTGTTAGCTCAACAAAGTGCTCCTCTGGATCCCTCCGATCAAAATGCTCTACCAACCTCCGTGTAAACTCGGCATATGTTGTCACTCTCGAGTGCCCCAGCGTAACCATCCCATGAAACCACCAATCCTAGGCCTCGCCCTCTAGGTGCAGCACTGCCACCTTGATGGCCTCTAGCTCAACCATTTGATTAAGCTGGAAATATATATCCAACTTCTCCACCTAAGCTTTTGTCGAACACTTGGCCGATCCGTCAAATGTCAGTAGATGGAATCTGCCCACCGTGCACTGTAAGTCCCCGTCATGTGAATGCCTCTTCCCCTTGTGATGGTTGTGGGGTCTGCTGTCCCGCTTGAGTTGAACAAAATCATGGAAAGTGAGGACATCTCTGAACTCCTGACCATATGTCTGGTACTCAGCAAAATAATCTCCCGTGTGTGTTGGTTCCTGCTCCTACTGTGCTTCTGCCCCAATGTCTGCGGCAAGAAATGTCAGCATCGTGGAACGGGGGGGGCGTGTGCGATGCTATTTGCTGCGCTGTGAGGTGCTCCTATAAATGATGGAAGGTGCTTGAGCCCTCTCCAAGATGGAAACCCCTTGGGGTCTCGCGTTGTCTAGACTCTGCTGTGAATCTCTATTCCATCTCCTCTATCCGCCTCGACAAATCCTACACTGATATGAGGAGTTCCTCGAATTCCTTCCCGGCATCTCTTTCCTCCACCATTGGTTCCTCTTCCTCTGCGTCCACCACTGGAACACTGTCTTTTTTCCCGAAAGTGAGCTCTAACCTCCGCTCTTGGTCTTTATACTTCCTTCCCTGGTAAGTGATGTAAGGTTTTCCTGCTGGTGTCATAGACAATCTTCTCCACAGGTTGAGCCAAGTCTATGAGCTCTGATACCACTGTAATATCCCAAATGGAAATAAATAGCAATACAATCACATAAACAAAGACATACAGCAACTATAGACAAATCATAAGGGAAACAAACAATATGGAGAACGCTGAGCCATTTTAGCAATACTAAGAAATGGAAATGAGTACAGAGGTGATTAGAATGATGGCACCTCGGCTTGCACTAGGCAAGCGTAGAAAGACTCTCAGGAAATGACCCAGAATGGCTGCTCCCTCTAGACTGCGTTATCTCCCCAGCTGCTAGTACTGCTACTGTGCTGCTGCTACTGCTGGAATGAACTGAATCTTTGGGGCTGCTCCCCACCTCAGAAAATTCTGAAACTTCGGGAATGGCCTTTACTCCCAATACCTAGAAAAGCCCAGAAAGCTTTTCAGAAATGGCCGACCCCTGAAAATGGCTCCTTTGAGGCACTACGCTATTCCTGAAGGAGGGATGCTGGCTCTGAATAATCGGCTCCAAATAATGGCCCCTAACTCCTCCAAAATGCTGGAATAGGGAAGGGCTAGCCCCTTACCCACTATCCCGGGCTGAATCCACCAACAAACCCCCAATTCGGAACCACCTCCTCTCAAGACTGCATCCTCCCTCTCACTGATTACGCTGTCTCTCTGAGTGGATGCTCCTCCTGCGGTCGCTGGAAATCCCTCTGATTAAACAAGGATGAAACTCCTCACCCAAGCAGGTACACGAAGTCCCACGGGGCTGAGGTTGGGATCTCTGAACGGAGACATCCGATGTACTGAACAGTCTATTCAGACTTTGCTAAACAACAAGCGTGCTCAATGTCAAAAGACAATTCTCAAAGATGCATAATCAGAATGAATGAGAATGAGGAGACCCCTCCTCCTTTTATGCTTGGTGAGCCTTTCCCTCACCTAGGCCTCACCAATCTATGTGCTGTCTCCCTTGGCCCATGCTGTCCAACTCACTCTGCGCTGGCTTGGCCCCACGCTGTCTACGTTGCTCCTTTGCCTACGTTGCCACTTGACCACTAGGCCCCACGTCGCTAAATAGACATGTCTCTTAAGTGACTTTAGGAAATACGTTTTATCCGAAGTGTGAGCTAAGTGTCCCCTTCACCCACTTTATTTATATTTTAACTCTATAAAGGCAAAATAGTCAAATTAATATTTCCAATTAGCCATTGCCAATTGGGAATATTACATAGATCTAAAGCTATCTCGCCCATTAGATTTAGGGATTCCCCAAAAGTCACTTAGGGTTAGGTTAAAGGAGGAAAAGGAGGAAAAGATCATCTCACTTTTCTGGTGAGCAGATTGAGAGAAGGAAAAGAAGAGAGCAAGAAGATTTACTGCAGGGTGAATGAGAGCGTAACCTCGGGCACGCATACCGAGGCAAGATTCGCCTAATCCGTCTACCAGATTGCCCCATGGCCCAAGGCGGCTAAAGTACGCAATAAGGCAAATTTATATAGTACTAAAATGCCCTGGTTATTAGGTTTGGCGCATTCTGCCTTAATTATGAGGTGAGGGATTGTTGTTTTTGTGGCACAATTTTCGAGGCAGACCGTACAGTTTGTTGTAGTACCTGTGCATAGAAAATGAGGCAAATTCCATACAACATTTATTGTTGTCCCTCTGCACGCAGTTCGAGGAGGTTGTACAGTGGCATTTATTGTTGCTCTACACGCAAATCGAGGAGGTCGTACAACAACATTTATTGTTGTGTTTTTGGGCACGGAAAACAAGTCTGTACAGCATTTATTGTTGTTCCTGTTTTGTTGTTTGCACATTTTTCGAGGCGGTGGTTAAGCACGTAAAACGAGATAAGTTGTATTTGTTTGGTTGCTGAAATTTTTCTGAGTATTTCTCTCTCACTGTAAAAGCTATTTATCAGAAATAAAGAAGAGCTTTCAAACTGGTTTTCCCCAAGAGTTGTAGGGGGTTTTTCCAGGGTCATATTGACCAAAAATCAGTGTGTCAAATTTCTGTGTGGGGCTGAAAATATTTCTGTGTTTTTATTTATGCAATTTCCAGCATTTTGAAATTTTCAGAATCTGTGTTTTCAAAAAATATTTATTTTTCTAGCTTGTTGAATGTATGGTTATGGGAATGGGCATTTAACTTTATGGGAGAAATAAGGAGAAACTAAAAACCGGAGTGGGTTATCAAATTTCTACAATGGAGGGGTTCGATTTGGGCAATTGGGCATCTTCAAGGAGAAAGATTTCTAAGATCTTAGCTCTTTTTGGGAAGGTCAAATTTTTGTAGAGCTTTGTGAGAGTCTCTACAGAAAATAGCTTGGAAGATTTTGGTTGGTTTACTTGCAGCATTTGTAAAATAGTCTCAGTTGTGATGGTGAGCAAAACTTCACCATTACGGCTTACAATTGCTCTTTGGGATGGCACATAACTGCTCTAACACCAGGAGATTAGTTCAGGGAACTGATGTGTCGGTGGGAACATGAACCGGGGTAGGTAAGACTCCCATAGGCCCAATTCATCCAGTTGATCTAGAAATTTTTGTTTCAACCAATTGTAGAGTTCGAATAGGTCGAATTCACAGTTGGTCTCAACAATTTTATATTGGAGGTCAACTAAAGGCAAATGATCCAGGTCTATGGGAGGAGACAGCATTGGATTCTCTTCAGGGTTCTTGCCTTTGTTTATGGGAGATTTACCCTTTGGGGCCAGTATCAAATAGCAAATAGAATAGAGGGATGAATAATGTGAAATTACCTAGACAAGGAAACTATCTAATGAATGCAAAGGTGGGGCCACTAATGGAGATCGAATCACTGTCTCTAGCAAATTAGTGGTCGCTGTAACAACTCGGAAGACTGTAAAATTCAATTGGTCGTGCAAAACAGCGAGGAAAAGGAGTTTTATGGCTTCACTGTGTTTAATAGAGTAATTTTTCAAATTACCGTTACATGTTTGTCGTTAGCGAGGAGCGGGTCTGTTGCAGAAGGAGCATGAAGAATTTATTCCTTGTAATGGATTGTTGATGGAGCATGGGAGTGCAAGATGGTAGCCTTCGATTGGGAGTGGGACAGATTCTCGAGACAAATTAAACGGAAGGGACGGATTTCAACCTAATCACGTTTAAACAGTGTGATTAGACTCACTATTTCTACTTATCCTATTTACAATGTGGCATTTTGGCTAGCAACACATTTATTCAAAATTCCTAAGTGTTAACTGATTCAAGTTTTATTTCTTTAGTGGCATTTAGGCTTGCTCACTCTTATACATTCTTTTTGGGGTTTCTACATTTTTCTTTTTCTTTCTCTTTTTTTTAATTCTATTTTTCCTTTTCACATAATCATTTGTAGAATAGGAATTCGTGCAAGGGAATACTTTATCGCAGGGAAAGAAGGGTGCCAAGCCAGAAGCGCGACATTAGCACCAAATCTCTCACAGCCTTCATCCGATCACCGCCCCTATCTCGCAAACTATCTTTCAGAGAACTGGCGTATAAATCCTCGTGGCCATTATGAACCGACGCGACACATGCATATCACGGGGGTTCGACCCCCCCTAACTCCATGCCCTTCATATTCGGAAGCATACCCTCGGAAACCTTCAATACTCCGTCCAGCTCCAGATCTGTGGAACAAAGCAACGATTCAGCGCCCAAAGGATCTGCGTCTGTAGGGAAAACTCTAGCGATTAGGGCCAAATCTCTGCAGCTCCTGATCACGGCTCTGCAAGCTTGCCAACCATTCAGGAACGCGACAGATAAATCCCTCAGGGCCATTCTGAACTGACTCAACACATGCATAACACAGGGGGGGGTTCGACCCCCCCAAACTCCACGCCCTTCATATTTGGCAGCATACCCTCGGTCGCCTTCAATACTCCATCCAGCTCCAGATCAGCGGAACAAAGCAACGATTCAACGCCCAAAGGAGCTGCGTCCGAAGGGCAAACTCCAGGACAATGCCGCGAGCAAACTCAGTCCACATGCAAGCCCATATCAAAGAAAATACCCAAACTAATCATTGATGACCCTTGGATCGAGGAGTACAGGGACCATATGAGCAAGCAGGCCCTGATCTGTAGATTCATGGGGGTTCGACTTCAAGAAAAGGCCCTATGCTGGTGGATCAACCAAAAATGGAAACCTAAAGGGGACTACGATCTTCAGTTGGGATCGAGAGGCTTTTTCACAGTAATTTTCGCTCACAAGGATGACAGAGACCGCATATTTGAAGGCGGCCCGTATTTCTACAACTCTGCAGGATTATACATAACTTACTGGAGGCCAAACTTTGCACCAGAGCAGGAGGATTTCAAGAAAGTTCCAGTATGGATCCGCTTGCACTCTCTACCTGTGGATTACTGGAACAAACGCATCTTGGAGGCCATCGGAAACCAGTTGGGAGTCTTCATCAAAGCCTCAGATCTCACTATACAAGGTAAGTACACAGCCTATGCTAGACTCTGTGTTTACATGGACATCTCAGGGTCCCTCCCAGATCATATGGAACTGATCCATAAAGAAGTGCAATGGAAGCAAACCATAGACTACGAAAATATCCCTTTCAGATGCCGCACATGCAGACAGCACGGCCATCTAAGTCACATCTGCACTGCAAATAAACCACAACCTCAGGCCCAACAGGAACAAGCGGCTACTCCAACGCCTGGCTTCACCACAGTCGCAAGAAAGAGCAGAGGCAAGAAAGGAAAAAAGCCTACAAAACCCCCCACCAATACCAACCCTACCAATAAAGCCTCCACACAGCAAAACAGCTTTGAAGTTCTGAGCAACCTTGATTCACCGGAGCAACCCAAAGTCTCACAGACCCCTACTGCATAGGATCCACCGTTATCCAATCAACCCATGACTACGATCAATACTCCAAGCACAACCTCTGTTTCTTCTCAAGCCCAGGAACTGCAACAAAACCCAAATCTCGCTTCCAACCAGACTACTACCGGCCACACCTCAATGCAAACCCCGCAATGCACTGAACCACAACCAGATCAGCCCTCCACTACAACCTCAAGCAATCCTCTGGAGGAAATTTTGGGAGATCTTGATCTCCAAAAGGTCAATGAGCAATGGTCCAAACTGGGCGTGGACGCCATTCCCCAGGAACACTTGGAGAAGATAGAAATGGCATACTTACAGCTGGAATACATCAACCAAAATACAGCCAAAAGGCAATGGGGAAATAGCAATGAAACAGGTATTCAAGCCAACCTTGATCTGGATCAATACAAACCACAAGGACCAGGCAGAAAACGGGGACGCAAATCCACCAGACAGCAAATACAAGAGCTAGGCAGACGTCTCATCAATGAAGGAAAATCAGGGCCTTAGTCCTATCTGCTCCAAAGAAAGCTCAATGAAAATCACAACCTGGAACATCAGGGGGCTTAACGGCACCAGCAAAAGAATAATCTTGAAAAATCGCATCTTCTCGCAGCACCCAGACATTGTCCTTCTGCAAGAATCCAAATGCTCTCCCAAGGGCACAGAAACGCTCAAAAAACTCATTTCAAACAGTCATCAATGTATAAGCATAGATGCCCTTGGGCAATCAGGAGGGTTATTAACATTCTGGAACAAAAACAAATTCTTCTTGCAGAATGCTCTCTCCACCAAGAATTCATTATCGGTCATCCTCAACATGCCTGATTCAAGCCAATCGATATGTATCACCAATGTGTATGGGCCTCAAAGAATACAGGAAAAGCTGAAGATGCTGAAGGACCTAGACGAAGTCAGACAACACCATGGGGCAACACACTGGATTGCAGGCGGAGACTACAATATGATCACCACTCTAGCGGAGAAAAAGGGAGGCTTACGAAAATTGGATAAGGACTCGGAGGCATTTAACACCTTTATTGCTGAATCCAGACTTACTGACATCCCTACAGTCAATGGTTTGCATACCTGGAATAATAAGAAAGGAGGAAACAGGCAGATAGCATCAAGGCTCGATCGGTTCCTCTTATCGGAATCCATTCTACTGCAAAACATCGACATGGAGGCCAACCTTCTGCCTATAGGAGGCTCGGATCACTGGCCTGTGCAGATCCACTTCACCAATCTAGAAAAGCCCCACAACAGACCTTTCAGATTCGAGGCCTTTTGGACAGAACACCCAACTTTCATGAAAAACATAAAAAGCTGGTGGACTCAAACCACCATAAGAAGCGACAACATCATGTATATCTTCCAGCAAAAGCTCAAAACCATCAAATCCAACCTCAAACGATGGAACAAAGACACCTTTGGAGACATCTTTCAAGCCAAAAAAGAACTTGAGGAAAAAATGGCGCTACTACAGCAAACAATGATCACAGAAGGGCATGATGAGGAAAGGAAAGCCCAAGAAACAAATCTACAAAGACAATGGGAAGAATGAATTAAGCAGGAAGAGATGCTGTGGAGACCGAAATCGAGGGTGCAATGGCTAAAGCAAGGAGAACGCAACACCAGTTTCTTCCATAAGTCCACTATCCAGCACAGAGCCTGCAATCGAATACTCTCTCTCAAAAAAGCTGATGACGATAAGGTGTTCTCCAGGGAGCACATTGGGGATGAACTCAACTCTTATTTCACCTCTCTTCTCAGCGAACCAAGCCTAAACAGAACCCAAGCCATCAATGCAATCACTGATGCCATTCCCAGCCTTGTTACTCAGGAGCAAAACTCCCTCCTTCTAAAGGATTTTACCGAGCAGGAGATTGAAGAGACCATCTTCACCATGGCCACAAACAAGGCTCCCGGACCGGACGGATTTACAATTGAATTTTTTAAAGCCTGCTGGTCCATCATTAGAGAAGACCTCCTCATCCTAGTAAGGAACTTTCACAGAACCAAAAAAGTGCTACCAGCCATCAATGCCACTTTCCTCACCTTAATTCCCAAATCTGGCCAGGCTGACTCCCCGGACAAGTTTCGCCCCATCGCCCTTTGCAATGTCCTCTATAAAATCCTTTCCAAATTGATGGCTAACAGACTCAAACCCGTCCTCCCTTCAATTATTTCTCAGGAGCAAACCGGCTACGTCGAAGGCAGGCAGATCACGGACAGCATTAGCCTCACCCAAGAAGTGTTGCACTCTCTCAAAACGAACAAGACTCCAGGCATGCTTATCCAGCTTGACCTGTCAAAGGCCTTTGACAGAATCAGCTGGCAATATATGAGAGCAATCCTCCAGGCTTTCGGCTTCAGTCAGCAATGGATAAATTGGACAATGGAACTGGTCTCAGGTGCTTTCTTCTCCATCCTGCTTAACGGAGGACCCGTTCAACCCTTCACACCATCCAGAGGTATACGGCAAGGAGATCCCTTGTCTCCTTTTCTCTTCATCATAATGGCAGAAGGGCTGGGCAGATCTTTAACCAAGGCAAGAAGGCAGAATCAACTCAAAGGCATCAAACCGACACACCAAGGACCCACAGTAACGCATCAGCAATTTGTAGACGATACAATGCTCATGGGCGCCCCCACAGTGCAAAAAGCTCGAACCATCAGCCAAGTGTTAAAGACTTCCTCGGAGGCCTCAGGTATGGAAATTAATCTTACCAAATCAAAAAAAAAATTCTTCAACACATCCATTCCCGTGCAAAGAAATCTCAGCAGAATTCTGCAGATCCAAAAGACCTCCCTTCCAACCAAATATCTGGGCATACCACTTTCGGAATATGCCTACAAATCTGCCAACTGGGAAGCCCTCCTCAACAAAATGAAAGCTCGGCTAAGCAGCTGGACATACCGAGCCTTAAACATGGCCAGCAGACTGATCTTAGTCAAATTAGTCCTGCAAACCATGCCAGCATACATGTTCTCAGCACTAGCAGCACCTAAGGCGGTGTACAAATCCATCCGAAGCATTCAGCGATCCTTCCTCTGGAATGGAGCCTCGAAGCAATCCAAATGGGCCCTCATCAAATGGACAGACATCTGCAAACCAAAAAGGGAGGGAGGTTTGGGCCTAAGAGATCCAGAAATATTAAGCAAGGCCGTAGCAGCAAAAATCTGGTGGAGATGGGTAGAAAATCCTAGCTCCCTGTGGGGAACCTGGTCGAAAGCGAAATACACAACTCAAGTCAGGGACAGAGACCTCATTCGGCTAACAGGCACCAGGCAAGGATCCCCCATCTGGAACAAGGCCTGGGAGAACAGATATATCGTGCAGCAGCACAGCTTCTGGGAAGTGCACCAAGGAAACACCGCCCTCTTTTGGGAAGATGCTTGGCAGCAGCTTCCAACCTTGGAACACCCAGATTGGAATATTCTTAAAAGAGCTATGCAGGAGGCCGGCAAGGTTACGGTAGCAGACTATTGGCAACCTGCAAGCGAGGCCACCACCTGGCAAAAGTGGCTATCCAGAGAACAATGGCAAGCTCAAGCAGGCCTGATGAACGTAGATCAGCTTTTACAAGACCTGGACAAAAGAAGAATCCTTAATTCCAACAAAGAGGACATCCTAAGATGGGGAAGAAACCCCAAAGGAACGTTCAACCTCAAAGAAGCATATCAGATCTTGGCGGCCTCTTTGGATCCGCAACCAGACCACAGTTGGAAAACCCTTTGGAGTAGAGGAACATGGCCAAAAATCACACTTTTCTCCTGGCTGGTCATGCACAACAAAGCACTCACATGGGACAATCTTCAAAAACGAGGCTTCATAGGCCCTTCACGATGCATACTCTGTGAGGATGGCCCAGAAACTCTCAATCACATACTCAATGCCTGTCCAATGGCCTGCTCTCTGTGGGACGACATGGCTATGATCTTCAGACAATCTGACAGAAACAGAGACTCCATTCAACTCTCACTCAGCCAGTGGAGAACATCCATGTCCTCCAATCCCTTGGTCAACAGTGCCTGGAACTTAATACCAGGAGCAATAGCCTGGATCCTTTGGAAAGAACGAAACGCACGAGTCTTCAAAAACTCTGCACTGGCAGTAAGCATGCTGACAGGAAAAGTGAGACAGCTCATCAAAGAAACGGTCAATGCAATGGGCACTTTGCAGAAAGAGGGCAACACTTCACCGAATGATGACAGAATCATTCAAATCCTAAATCTTCAAACCCAGATCAACCCTGCTGGTAAAAACTGCGTCTCCAATGGAACAACGCAGGACAATTGGACTCTGCCCCCCTCAAACACGCTCAAACTCAATTTCGACGGGGCTTCAAGAAAGAACCCGGGAATAGCTGGCTATGGGGGCGTAGTAAGGGATCACACAGGCACAATTCATCTCGTCTATCATGGCAACATCGGAGTGAACACCAACAACGCTGCAGAACTAATCGCTCTCATTCAGGGTCTCATTCTGGCAGGCCGCTACAGATTTCTACCACTGATAGTGGAAGGAGACTCGGAAATCATAATCAGGATGATAAAGAAACTCCAGATGGGAGCGCAGGTGCATAAAGTTACCCCCAGCTGGAGACTGTCGGCAACACTGCAGGATCTCCAAAATCATCTCTGCAACTTGCAAGGGATTACATTCCAAGCAGTGCGCAGAAAGGCAAACAAGATAGCTGATGTCTTAGCAAATGCAGGGATAGATTCCCAGATGGCAGAATTCCACAGCCTCTGGCACGATCTAGCAGAAGGAGTGCTCAAAGAAAACTGCAAAAAGATGCAGCAAACAGATCTGCACACCTAGGCCTCGGCAGCAAGGCACACTATGGCTTCAAACACAGGAAGGAATGTTAAACCATAGCGAGCCCCTGTTGAAAGAAAGGTACGGTGTATGCAAAGAAAGATACTAGCCAACGAACTGTGATCAAGGTGGAGACACATCTGCACCCAAAAGACGCATAAATGAGCCAGATGTCATCACGCCAAGCCACGACAATCTCGGGACGCCCAGGCGGCCGATACGCCCGCACAACGATGCGCACACCTGCTGACGGTACGCCCACCACTCTTAAGGGGTCGCCTCACAAACTCCATGAAATCTCTTTCCTTAAATGACGCCGTATGTCTGCGGGGCACTTGCTGGAAAAACCACCAGTCCAATAGCGAAATTAATAAGCCCTGCGGACAAGCTATTATTTTACTCACAATCATTAATATGTTGTTAATTTTAAAAAAAAAAAAAAAATCATTTGTGGGAATACAATATTGTTTACAATCATTAGGGTGTTGATAATAACAAAATTATAGAAAAAACGCCGATGAGGTCGACATATCTGCTCGCTTAATATGTGCGTCCCAGCAGCATAAAAAAATATGAGTATGTTCATTTTTTTCAGAATTTTAAACATATGCTTAATAACAACATGGAAATAAGCCATTGAAACATAAATATGAAAAAGCAATAGATATATGATGTGGTGGATGTAAAATGGCAATGTCAGCACGATACCAATCCTGCTTTAGGTCACAAAATAATTGTTCAATCAAGGACTCAAAATATGAAACGATACAAAATAACATCGCATATGTAAAAGTATCTCATCATCATGAGTTATATGTAACAAAGTTGCAAAACAAATAAAACTAGCAACTATCTATAAAGATCAGTTCCCTCTCTAAAGCTATCTTTACTGTCTTTTATCAATTGCTTCAAGAGCTTCTTGTATAATTTCTTTTCGACTACATACAACATATAACACCATATCCGGAAGAGTCTAATAGGATAGTGTTATTTCAATGATATGTAACTCCTCTTAACATCAGCAGTCCCACAATTACACGTGGATATGCCAGTTGCCCCACCATCAAACTCCCATACTCCCAAAATGTTTCGAGGTTTGGCATATTTGTGATAAGAACTAATTCAAATTTCCAAACTTAAGGCATAAAAAAAAACGTAAATATTAATTGGTAAACAACACAATGGCAATAAGAGGGTTATAAGAAAGTGAAAAAAAGAATAAACTTCTTTGTCAAATAAAACCTTGCGTTAGCTCATGACGCCCAAAAACCGTAGCAAATGGAAAAAAACAAAAAAAACAAATCTTGGTGAGCAAAAAGCTGACAAGCATAACCTAAATCTATGAAAAAATCATTAACAAGGTTTTTAAACAGACCTATTAATAGAAGAAAATAAAGTTTCTCTCCTTTATTCAAATCTTTGATCAACAAAATAATATGAGTTGATAGTGATAATGGCTCTTTAGTCTCGGTCCTCGCCAATAACCACCACAGACTCGCTTCATACTCGAGCCTACATGACGAAAATCACAAAAAAAATAAAATTCCTTTTCTGCTTGTGACGGTGCTGACGATATTTCATACGTCACCACGATATTTGCTATGGTTTAAGTAGCAACATTATGATTATAGTTTCACGAGTGACCAAACATGAGCAGGTATATTTCCTTTATAAATTAGATGATGAGTACTATAGGTGGCTTGTCTAGTTGGGTGTAGCTATCCCACTTGGTAAAATGGTTCAGCTATTGTCGACTCCATTTGTGTTTATCCTAAGGAGCTGGGGTGAACTAAATGGTCTATTGTTTTTGAAAAAGAATTCTCTTGAAATTAGTTTCAAGGTAGTGTGACCTTTTACTTTCAAATATTGCCATTGATGGCAGTAATACTATACATGGGAAAACGATTAGCAGTAAAAGCAAACTCTAAAGTTTTGTTGTTTAACAATTTCCGTTATAGATGGCTACGGATGTCATACGATTCCTCAAGCATATGCTTGTCTTTCCAAAACATTGATTTAGTAATATCCTCGACATCTTTCTGACACAAGTTATTATCAAATGCAAAATTTCGTAAATTCATTTTAAAGGTACTTTGGTTTTGTTAAATAGGAGGGCATATAAGTTATGTAAGACAAGGTGTGTCGCTGGTGATATGTTAGAAACACAGGATCGATAGAATGCTTTAACTATTATTATTAATTAGCAATGAAATTGATGTCCTAACATTACAATTGAACTTTACCCTTGTCGCTTTGATAAGCTTTGTTGGTTTGATTTCAATGTCATATTCCAAAATGGTGCAATCCATTGCCCCATCGCCATATGGATGCATTTGGTTTAGAATGTCTTTAACAATAGCATTTGGGACAAAAGCAATCAGCTTTAGTGCTAAAATATAACCTGAAATCCTTTGTTCGCGTGTTGTATTTCAATGGGTATGTCCATGGTGCTCTGCTAAAAGGTGGTTTGTTCTTTATTGAACGTTATTACACAACAAAAACGGTGAATTTAATGGCAATCAAATGCAAAAATATCATGAAATCTTTTGTAAAATTAGGACTTGTTAAATTGAATGGATTATTAGTGCCTTCTTATTCTAGTAAAGAGCTAACGCACCATCTTCATTTGATTTGATGTCCTTCTTTATGCGTTAATTGTACTTTTAGATCCTAAATGGTGGTATATAAGTCTCCGAAAATTTATTTTAAATAAAGATTGAACTTCTTTTTTGTTCTCTGGTCTATTTTCAGCCATGCTTCCTTTGCTAGGGTCAATTCTTGTTATATTTAGAGATGATGTTAATATAAATTTGTCGCTAAACCATGTTTTGGGATTGAAGATACCATATCACGTTTTTAGCTACTCATGAAAGCAAATATTCTCGTACATGCTTGAAAAAGCAGTCGTATCATCTAAATAAGTCACTATCGCTTCTACTATTATACAAAACGTATCCATTGCTCTTTAAAATATAACAACGTTGTCGAATGAAAAGAGCATTTGACATACATGAATATTGCCAGGTGTGATTTGCTATCTTGGTCTACTGGATATTACTAAAGACATGTGTAACGGAAAATCATCTAACAGAAATTCTCCTGATTATTTCTTTCTCCAGGATATGGTCCATTTTGGGCAAGGATAATTATCTTAAGCTTCATACGGCCAAGTTATAAAAATTAACAAGTCTAATTTCACAATGCTATAAGCTCAGGACTAAGTTTGATACCATTAGAATACCTCATTGGTGCAATATTTAGCATCATGGTTACCTTGCTACTAGTAGCCATGACATTAGGTTGGTCTTCTAATTTTATGTTTGAGGGTTTTATTCTTTCTAAATTTTATATTTGAAAGGTTTTTGGTCTTCTATTGTGATACCTGTTGTATAATGCAAGTAACAGGATTTCTGATATATAACTCCAGAAATAAATACATCTATGAATTCTTGCAACTCTGTATATACCTTTTAATAAGAAAGGCAAAAAGATTTGGATAATAACTATTTTGAACTCTTCTTTAGTTCCTATGTTAAATACTTGACCTTCGATGGGTTCAATTTTAAGTTTCTGTATCATTAAAATCAGCTAATTCTTCTAAGGGGCCTTTTAAATAGTATATACTAATTTAAATTCTAACTCTTTTATCACGTGGTCTCGCCATTTCCTCTTTATTTATAATCTTATCATATATGTATCTACATCACAATCTATGTCTATATTTGCTACGAATTCATCCTTTGGTATAAAAAAATTCAATACGCCCATGTTCAAAAACTTGCAGGTATAAGTATTGTACGGGACGGTTAATGTGTTTTTAACCAACTATATACTTGTGACTTGAGCGATATGACATTTAAGTCTAGTAAACCAAACCATCAAGGGATATTTGACCCCTTGCAATTACAAATAATTCATATCAACAAAACACTAAGGAAATCTAGAAAAGTAGCATTTCTATGATCCTTAATCTTGGATGTTTTTGTTGAATATTATTTGATTTGTTTGATTACAAGTTTAATCTCACTTAATTTGAAAATCTTTTATTTTCAACTTTTTCAAAGTACATTCTAGAGATTAAACTTCATACTAAGCTATAATAGTACGTGTGAAAATTGGGTTCCTTGTAGGTGTCCTTAAATTTATTACTTTTATAAATTGGAAATCACACAGCTCCTAATCATGCTTAAAAATTTACCAAATCCATGTTCTTGAGCTCATTTTCTTCATTTAATTTCTGATATACTGTTGCAGTTTTCTTTAATCTCACAAATACAGCTTCTGGGTTTGGTATTTGCTCTTCTGCCTCACACCATTATACGAAATAAGAAAGTCTAGATAAGGTGGACTCAATACGGAAAGATTGTTTGGTATGTCTTGTTTCGCTAACCATGTATTCCATCAATGTTCTCTGTAAAGGTCTTGGCCATTAAACACAAATAGTAGCATAGCTATTATCCAGTTTGCAGACACCTTTAATTTGTTCGAATCTGAAAAGGGCAACATGCTACATGTGGGAGGTATATCCCAACTACTGATATCCATGACTAAGTTTTTGCATTTGGGGTTGAGCTAAAAATGCTGACTCTTTGATTAAACCTAAGCACTGTAACTATAAGACAGAATGAATACGAGATCTTTATAAGGTCTAGTGATATCGAGTCCCAATTTTTCTGTGTGGCTTTGGGAATTAAATTGAGAAGCACAAAATCAAGCATGTGCTTGTGCAGAATTTTATCATGAATATTGAGACTAATATAGAATGGAAAACGGCTCCATCACACGGCATACGTGGTTACATTACTTCGGTCCAAATTAACAATTGATGCAATCATCATTTAGTTCTAATGATTCTTTCTTCTAATTTCAACCTTTATTACTTGGAATTCTGTGCCGTCTTGTTTATCAACTCAATAAGGAATGAAATTTATTTTAGCAATTCATTTTCAATGCGAAAGGATTTTAGGGTTTATACCATTTTCCATGATAATGGGATCTTATTTTTGGATTTTTCTTTGGTCTTCTTTAAGCTAGTGAAAGAATATCGGTTAGCTTTCTTAATATTGATGTAAGATACCTTTGAAGTTATATCTGATCTTTGGAGAAGTATAGGGTTTTCTTTGATGGATTATCAACAGTTTCCTGCTAAAATTGTATTGTTGTTTTTGTACCTCCATAATAGCGTTCTGATATCCCTGACTGCATTATAGTCTTTAAATTTGATGAACAGCTTGATTATTGAAAGTATGAAGATGTCTTGAGTCAAGAAAAACAAAATTTGTCATCATTTATTCATCAAATTTATTTCAGCTTTCTTGATGTCTTAACGGCTCCTTCTTCTTTTGCATAATTTTCTTGAAAGGAAGGCCTAATTGCTTAATATTTGGTCATTTGGCCTGCATCTTCATTTGTTGATGAAGTTTTTCTCTAATTGGAATTCATCCCAAGACGAGTTTAGTTCTCTCTAAAACTCTATTAGCTATATTTTATTCTACATCATCCTTTCTAGTTTTCACTAATGTGTCTAATTTCATTGTCGAAAAGTGGATGGTTTCCTCTTTAGCTCTTCTTTCTAGGATCTAGGTCTGGTAACCATAGCTAACAGTTGAAAAACATACATATGACATCTCTTCAAGGTGAAAAGATACACTTTCTCTTGGGCAGTAGGACATATCAACATCAAAGCCATCTTGAAACTTAATCGAAGCTAATCCTTAACGGTTTAATCGTTGTTGGGATTGCATTATAAATGTTAAACCTAGTGCAATAATCTTTACTTTCTAGGGCTATAATACTTTCATATTTTGCTAGAATTTGAGAAAGGTTTTCTTGACATGCAATGAGAAAAAGTTTAGAGTAGGCAGTTGGGGTCATTATAATGTTTACTTGTGAAATTTAAACCATTCCTTCTCTCATAAGGCTTTAGACAGCATAATATTCTGTCTTCTTCATCTTTCTCTGAAAGGTCAAAACAGGTCATTCATTTTGTCTGTGTTGTTGTTGCATTGATTCGGCCCGATTGCCATCAAATTGAAATTCTAATTTGATAGTCTTAAAGGCATGTTATGTAATAGAAGTAAGAGAAAACCATAGGAGCATATGTCTGCCAAATGTCTATAAGTTGTTCTTGAATGAAACTTGTAAGTGTGGATGTGGAAGAGTTAAAACGATTTGAATTATAGTTTGTTATGTTAGTGGGAAGTAGTCGGGGTATGTCGAAGAAACTAATTGACTTGAGATATCTTGCGGTTATTATTAGCAGTGGGAGGAAGCGATTGTTGAGATGAAAGTTCATCTATCTTTGGACATAAGCTTTGCAAATGACTTGATTTGGGTTTGTTAAGTTTTCAGTACCACTTTGTTGGGGGAACGTGAAAATCTTGATCTGATTGGGTATTGGGTTGTATAGTCTAACATAGACTCATCAAAAGTATTTTAGCTACAAAATCGTTTAGTTCTAATCAAGGTTATTGTTCAAACAAAATAGTCAAATTGAATATTTTCTAAAGTATCGCTTTCTGCAGAAAGAAAATTGTCTCTTGGTGGAGACTATTCTCCCTTGACTCTTTTAGTCAAACTTTTCTTCATATCAATTTCTACGAAGTTATCCAGGATCTTGGAAGTTTTGAATCTCCAGATGTGCTCTAATGTGATTCTTCGAAACAAAATCTATAAGTATTTATTATACAATTTTACTATTATAAAACCTCTGACCTCAAAACATTTATTTCAAAAATATCTTGTTTAAATACTGTTGAAACTGAAATTTGAACAAAACAAATTTTCAAACAAGGTATGTTCATGTCTGATGCGTGGTCGCCGGATATTATCACTGGTAATTTTCCAGTTGCAAAAGAATCCCACAAGTAACCTTAGAAGCACTTTAGGCCGAGAATCAACCCTTCTAGTTCAAAGAGAATCTCCCTTTATAATTTGCTTTGTTTGATTGGGTATTGAGCTGGCTATTAGATTTGATTTGGTTTTTTTGTGTAGTTGGGTTGTTGGAAAGATAAGCCATTGGGCAAATAAGTCTGATTTGGATTGATAAATATAGCATTCAGGCTAAGAAAAACTTGTAAATTTGGGTGACAAAGAGTCATGGATCCTTTAGGATACCTTGGTATAAATGGAAGAAAAGATTTGAAAATTCAATTAAAAACATAAACGTTGAAATTATGTAGTTTTAAATATTGATAGAAAACATAAAAATATTCTTAAGCAAATGGGTATGCCATTTAAACAGAATTTTGTTTGTATCTTCAAGATAATTTATATTTTAAAAACACCTGCCAAGGAACAAAAAGAAAAAACAAATTGACAAAATATAGGCACTTTACCAATAAAATAACTACAAAAACCATATAATAGTTACTGTGTTACTAAAAATCTCATGATATTGTTTGTGGTAGCACACAATACTAGTCCTTGCTATTCAAACAAGTCCCAACACACCATGCTTGATTGTAAATGTAAAATTATTTAAAATATCTTGGTTCAAAGATACGAGATAGAATCTAAAATATTAAAAACTTATTACAAAAATAGTACAAAGATTTGATGATTGCAGACTCCCAAATTCAGCCTATTGTTGGCCCAGTATTTGTTGATGGTGAGCACCATATTTACAATGCATTGTTTTCCTTCTTTATACTGAGCAAAACATTTATAAAATGGTTACTGGTTGTCCTTGTCTTTATTTGGGATGAAAATTCAATTAATTTTCTATAGGTCTTATCCACCTACCATGTAAGAGAAAAGTTCCAACTAAGTGAAGGAAAAATCAATGATTTCATCGTTGATAAATAAGGCCGTGTTCGCTCATGAATACTTTTCCCTATGAGATGTTCTTCTTTTATAAATCATAAGTTTGTCTTCAATACAATAGTGCCGTTTTTCACCTTCACTCATTTAAGCTTATCAGTTTTCACATCATCAACAGTCTTGTTGGTCACTTTCTTACCAATACCTTCTCATCTTCTTCTTGAAAATATCTGAACAACGGGTTTCGATTTCGACATTTGTTTTAATTTCTTCTTGTTAATTCTTCAAGTGCTTGTTCCCTTCTCAAAATTGTCTTGCAGTACATCTTCAATCAAACTCCTGGTTCTTCTCCTTTGCAAATTCAAGATTTTTGATGATGAATATTGCTTCTCCAAGGCAATACCGTTTGCTTTGATTTGCTTTAATACCTCTTTGGATCTTTTGTTCTCTTGTTACTTAAAAATAATCTAATTCAAAGCCATATTTTTGTGATAGCTTCATTAATCTCTATCCATATGTTTTCCTTTACTTGTATGCGGAGTTTGTTCATTGTTGATTCTTTTAATTGTTCAACCATGAGAGTGATTGATATTGATTGCAACTACTACGCGGCATAAGAATTCTCAATTTTAATTTACCTTTCTTGCAGCGATTGTTTGAGCTAACTTTTTAATTTAACAATTTCACCTAAATGTTGATTGTCCATGGCTTCATGTAACTCATTTAGGATCAATATCTATGTTGGTGTTGAAGTTGATGTAGATGTGTGAGAGTTGTGTGCCAGAAATTAGAACTGATGTAAAATTAAATTCTATTAATTGTATTTACTTTGCTCTTTATTTCAAGCAATTTCTCTAGCTCCACCTCCATGTCTAGGATGGTTTGTATGTTCATCAATTATTTTAGACATATACTACTCCTTCTCCATCTCTCAAACTTCCTTGGCTTGTGGATCTCTGTGGTAAGTGATTTAAGTTACTTCGCCAATCTTGTGCTATGTCTGACATATTTTCTTTCATTATCTCATCTACTGCCTTGCATCACAAGGATTGTGTCTAGTTTGACTACAAGTCTTCAAGTGATTTGATCGTGTCAACTAAGGATGGTCTTTCCAATTTAGTTGTGTCTGTGTGTTATTTACTAATGCTGCAATCTTGGGCATGTGACATTAGTAAATCAATACATCATTTCATTTCAGTTTGTTTATATATCTATTTCAGTGTATTAGGTGGTTATTGTGCATCAAATAAAAATACATGCTCTTTATGTTAAGTGTCATGGGCATTGATTAATTCAGGTACTCTTGTGATAATTACTTGTGAAGTTTGTATGTCTTCTCTTCTTTAACTTATTAGTCTTTCATCACGTCCCAGTACTAAATGTAAAACACAAAGTTGGGCACTCTTGACGAAGAGAAAAACCTCCCTCTTGGAGTGAGCTTGAGAAACTCTTCTTATAGACTTTCAAGGTGACAAGTACCATGACCAGGAACCAGGACCCTTGACTATTATTAACTTCCAGACCTTTTATGTTTGCTTCTAAGTCTTCCTTCCAATGCGGTCCTGCCCTTCACCAACCACATTGATCTACATCAACATTAGAACTCGGTCTACCTGTTTGTCTTCAGACACTTCTGCTTATTCAGAATATAAGAACCAAAATCATTGCCGTCTCATCGTTTACTACTTTGTCATGCATTTAGAGATATGTAACCTTTATGGTAGGAAGGTAAATCCTGGTCCTTCCTCAACACTACATGCTTATACTATTGCTCGGGCTTATCATCACTGACTTGCCAGTACGTTGAAGCTTAACTCTTCATAACTTCTTGTCTCAGTACTTGGATGTTCCTGATACCTTAGGCATGACCTTATGCTATTGGTTAATTCATTACAAGTTTGACCCCCAATTGCTTGTGATACTTCTTCATATAGTACGTTCTTTGCTCTGAGAATGCTGAACAAATATTTGTATGCTGATTTATTGAGCGCAACAGTTTATCATGATGTAACTATCATAGAATATACCTGGTGCAATCCTTCAACCATGCTTGTCTTCTCCTGAAATACGGTTTTCTCTTCTGAAATCATGCCCGGTCACAAATGTGTCATGACATTTCTTGTCTGCTGAGATGTCGATTCCTTGGTTTAAATAGCTGGCGAGCTAATACTTTTCAAGTAACTTATTCACTGGCCCGGTTGGAGCCGACTAGATCCTTTGTATGTAAGCGCTTATAAAGCCTGCTTTTCCGGCGGTGTTAAGGGAGTACGTAAGCATTCTTTCTTTATTTTGACAAGGTCTTGGGGCATTCTTGAGCTACTTCATATACAAGACATAGTTATATTTATGACGAGAAGATAACCTAATAGACATCGAGAAGAGTCTGTTGACCTGATATTGCTCTGTAGGCCACGCTTGAGCAGGGTACAACAATACATTTGTTATGTTGTCTTCTTTCCATAGATTGCATAGTCAATATGGTAGATCTGTACACTTTTCAACCTCCCTCTTAACTAGTGAGGTATTGTACGGTGCATGGTCACTTTCGGTGAAAGTCTATAAGAAGAATCGGATTGTGTGCGCATACGCTGACATCATATCCAGCACGACGTGCTCAAGGTATGACCTTGCTAATAACCCCATCTCTCAACGAGAAGAAGTGGGCTACAATATTGTTCGGGACACACAACACTGGGTTCATAGTCATTGTCTCTCGGTACATACTCACCCGAGGTCGCATTTAAGCACGACCTTCTTAAAACCTCTTTTCTTCGTGCTTTAACCCTCAAAAATATTGGTCTTGAGCTACTCTTACCTTGAATGCCTCCAAATTTCTCAAGAAATATATGAATACACAGAATGATTACCAGTGTAATTTCCCCATGTTTACAAGTGAGGGCAAAATGATGTGTCTGTCTCTCGGCCAAGGAGGATCTATTCCTGAGAATGTACTCAATCTTCATATAAGAATATTCTGGTGTTCTTAAAATTACCAGTTCTTCAAATGGCTTTTATCACGGTTTCCTCTCAATGGGGACCCTGCGGCGATAATGGTAGGATGCCCGATTACTCATGAAAATTCCTCCCTACGATGGCATGGATTTAAATCAGGAATCTTCAACCTTTAACTTCATAGAGCACACGGATCATCACGTCACTTTGTTCATGAGTCATGTCGATTCATCAAAAGTGGTTATCTATCATGATTATAAGTCACCTTTTATGTCTCTGCTTTCTTTCAAATAGTCACCAGATCTTACATCCTTTCACATGATTGTGACCTACACAAATTCATCAGAATGGCAATATATGCTGGGCTTTAAACAAAAAGTTGCCTTGGTAATGATTTTCTGCAACATCTTCATGTGAGCATAAGCATCTCTGTTCGAATTGACATCTCCTAGTAGTATGTCTTTCAAGGTCTTCTTATTTTGCAAACTTCTGTGAGTCTATATCCTCCCAGGAGATATTCTAGTCACATCTTCTTAAAGCACGAGATGATAACTATCTTGACATGGTTGCATATGATCTGTCTTCTTCTGCATCTTTGTTCTAAGAACTTCCAATTTCAGGTTCCTTCGATATGTCTATACCTCATATTCCATGTGAGGATATGTTATGTTGATTTCATTCTGTCGATTTGTGGTGAAAGAGTCCTTCTCCATAGATGTGCCCTGAAATACTTGATGTTACCTACAACCATGTGACATGACTTCCAAGCATCCGTTCTGACATGTAAATGCTTGTCTTATAATGCCTTTTTTCCTTTGATTCATCCTGGTAACAATTTGCCTAGAATGAAGAAACTTCATTCCCTTAAACTTGCTTTGTCAATATACCTTCTCCATCCATAATTTTGTGTAGAATTCTCTTGAGAAACTTTTCTACATTCTTTTGGCTCCAAATTGAATTCATGAAAATTCAAATGAAAATATATTTTCCCTATTTCCCATGATAAACAGTCTTGGTATTTGTCCTTATGGGTATTATTCCTCGTTAGGGTTTTGGGGTTGATTCACAAGAGTTCTTCTGCATTATATCATTACCTGCCCTAATAAACTTATAAAGAGGATCACAGCATAAAAGAGAAATAACCCAAAAAACAAAGGGTTGGTAGACCAATCTGTAAGACAGGCATCATATACATTCTGGCCTGCAAAATAAACTTCTGCAAAACAAAAAGCAGATAAAGAGTGCAAGGCGATAAGCGAAGGCGAGACGCTTGTACTCAACATCTACAAAGGAAAAAGCGTGATTAGAGGGGATGATCAGGATAGAGGAAAAACTCACAAAAATGGTGATGACGTAACTGGAGCAGGACGGGTGTTCCGGCGGGAAGGTGATGTTGAACTTCGACGCTAAGACCGGCAAAGATGTTTATTGACGTGCGGAACATGACGCTGAACATAACGGTAAGAGCAGAATCTGGCCGATCATTACGCTGATCCCCGGTAGCGCCGTCGTTCATCGCGTGCATTACTGACGCTGATCTGGTTGCCGGATGAAATGACTCTCGTTTGTTTCGTTAAAACAACATGATCGTGTTGTTACAACGAAATATAGTTGATTTATTAAAGACATCGTCGCTTTCTCCCCGTCTCGCGTTCATTTGACCCCATTATTTTCCGCTATTACGGCGTAAAAGCCACTCACGGTTTTCCACAAAACCACATACGCGCAATTTCACCAAATCACATTTTTAAACATTGTTTTACCATGACCCTTCCATTGCGTTTCTTGCCTCTTCGCCTTTGCTCATAATCTTCACGGGCAACAAGCGATGAAGCCACTCATCGCGGTTTATTTAATTTGGTTTTAACGTATACGGGTTTTTCTGACATTTTAAGTATCTTGTGTCATAATAGGTCGTTGACTCAAGGCGGTAGCGATCTCGGAGGCCTCATCGAAAAACAAAAAGAGCACAAAGAAAACCAATTTCACGTTTTAACCACTTGTTTCATAAGCATTGGTTGCCGTGAAACCTCCGATTATTACCAGTACCTATCGACAAAAGAATAAAGGCTAAGGTCGCTAAATTAAACGCGCCAGTTGAAAGGGCGATTGATTTCAAAGCAAAGGATGATTGAAAGCTAACAATATAAATGGGCCCCAAATTAATTAAAAACTTTAAACACAAATGGGCGCAAGGCCATCATCACTACGACGTCACGGCACCCTGCTGGTCTGACCTCCTTCCCGATAACGGTGTTACCTTTTGACCAATGACCGCTCATATCATCGATGTTGATGATCGTCAACGAATAAACTGTGGCCTTTTACCTTATGACCATTCATGTTGTCATTTGGGTGAAATCCTTATTCACCCTGGGTTGCTGATTGGTAAGTTGTTTTACATTGATTTAAGCGGCTTTAGGCACCGTTATTAAGATGATGAGAAATAGTTTTACCTCATCATCATTTATATGCTGATTTTGTTTTATAACTGACCTTGGAAAGCCGCCTTGAAAGAAGATATTTTTTAAAATGTCTTTCTCATAAAATGGTGGTTATAAGCAGAAACAACACTGAAAAAGGTTCGGTTTTCAAAAGGACTCACTAGTTAGGGTGTTTGTTATGTATTTGGTATAATTTTGATGAATTGATATTGAAAATCATGGAACTTCTGATAATAAACTTTATTGGAATTGGGATTAACTCCGGGTGATTCTTTGTTCTTCTTACTATGTTTTTAATACGAAATATTTGTTTAACATCTCATTTCTTGTGTCTAATATTCACCGGATCTTGGGTGTGTCATGTTTGAATATGGTTATCGCATGAGATACTCATATTTACTCATCACCAGCACTTTAAGTATATAAAGGCATGATACTTTGTTTCATTTTCTATCTCTCCTTGTTAACCAAATGCTAGTTACAATGGATTCTTGTCTTTGAACAATAGGATATTAGTTCTTATCTTGCATAGGCGGTGTGTATGGACTTATTATCTTTGAATAAGCTAAGTTTATAGTTGATATCTTATTGCATCTTCTTGCGGATCTTTCGCTTCCACATATTACTTGATATCTGTTATTGTTCATTTTCGATGGCTTTATAGCATTTTGTCTTAAAGTTGTAAATGCATTTACCATTTCTGGGTTGTGCCTCATTTCTGCCCAGGTTTTCTTAGTTGTTGTGTTTAACTTTGGGGTCTTAGTTCCACCCTTAACCAAACCATTCATCAAGAGTGATAGTTGCAGAGGCCTAACATTGTCACTTCTTTTAATCGATTGAGTCATATATCTCATGCATTTAAGATATCCTAAAACCTTTAAGATGTTTTATGCAACTCAAGGTTGTCTCTAGGGTTACAACACTTACCATGCTTCTATCAGTACCATTAACATAGAAAGCTACTTCTGTCATATAGTATTAAGTACTTAAAAGAATGATCTCAATGTTAATAAGAATCCTCCCTCTTTTATGTGATTTCTTCATCAATTCTTCCTTATGTCTGTTATTGCCAACTATTTTCTTTTTCTGTCTTGTCTTTCAGTTTAGGACAATCTCTTTATATTTTGGTTGTTATATCAAAAAGCATAATGCTTGTCCACCTTTCTTATTTATTAGGGACAAATTTTCCAGGTCTTCACTGTTCACAAGATATGGGCATTTGTGACTTGATTCTGCCCTTTATTTTACATAGAGACATAATCCTTGGAATAGTGTTTCATGCTGTCGTATAACAGGTAAGGTGCCATTCTTGTAGTGAAACATTGACTGCTAGTCACCTAGGTATCGTTCTTCTCGGTTCCTGAGTTTGGTCTCTTATTTGATACTCATAAAAGTGTAGGTAATTTATTATTACTGACAATTTCATTTGTATAGTTCTTGTCTGGAGAAGTTGGCTTCTCTGTGATATACGAAATAGCTCCCTTGATTTCTCATATATTTCTTTGAGACTTTAGTTTTGAAACATAGGGAATGTGTGAGTCCTTAATAGTTCCTATGGAATCATGCATTCTGATTTACTCCTTTCATATACTTAGCATGGTACGGGACATCTTCTTTTGAGGTTAGTTATAGATCCTTCGTTAACAATCATAACTTCTTCTTCAATTAATTCAATCTGTCCTCTTCCATGCACTAGCTTTGGTGGTAACCAATTTGCTCTTTTGACAAGTGTCTTGACGAATTTAAGTAGGGTCATAATACTTACTTTGGTGGTGACTTGTTCTTCCTGGTGATGATATGAAGAATGAAGTAGAAACGCTAAAGATTAGTCTGTTAACAATTTCTTGGATCCTTGATGATAAAGGATATCTTCAAAGATGATGCTTCTTCCAACAATATTTTGAATATAAATCTTTGATGGCAAAAATTATTTTTCTTGATAGGTTGATGTGAATGGTTAGAAAGTCTTTCTTGAAGAATGTTACATAACGTAAGCTTCAATTGTTTTTAGCTTGATCTTTATTTACCAGGTGTCTTCTTGTCAATGCCCTTGGTATTGTTGTAACTCTGATACCATGTTGAAATTTAAGTGGTCAATTAATTTAAATTCTCTTCTTGATAATGCTATGGCTTCTTATGTCTTCTCTTCTTTAGCTTATTTAGCTCTTTCATCCAGTCAATTACCAAAATACAAAACATAAATTAGGCTCTTTGAACAAAATGACCTCTCTGGAAAAGAACTTGATTCTTACCTGGAGCGCCAAGATGACAGTACCATAATGAAAGACACGGACATACGACCTATTAATGCTTCCAGGCACCTGCTTATAAGTCTTCTCCAATATTGATCCTTCTTCCTTCTTCACTTCTGCTGATCTGCATCGCTTGTTAACTCCAGTCTCTAAGTTTCTTCAGACACTTCTTTTCTTATTCAAATGAGAGCAGATGGTAGAAGTCTCATGTTCCTTGTCATGCATTCAGAATGTGTAACCTTCTATAGTGGAAGCGTCGATTTACATTATCCTTTTATGTATATAGCCCTTGAACTTATCAACACAGCATGATTGTTGAGCTTAACTCTTCATAACATAACATCTCAGTACTTGCGGTCATTACAATACATAGAGCACTGACCTTATGCTATTCATTGCGTTCATTACAAGTTTGACTGCAATTTATACGACATGCTTCTTCATGCTAATCCCGTTCATATCGTGCTAAGAACAGATCTTCTTCTGCTTCAATTCGTATTTTAACCCAAACTTTGTCGTATTTATTATTATCACCAGGATGTCGCATTCTGTCCTGCAACACGCCTTTATTATAAAATCACCCTTTCTCCTTTAAATCATATGATCTGGTGTGTCTGCCATTGTTTCCTGTCTGAGATCCATAATTCCTTGGTGCGACAACATGAAACTGACTGTATATATAGGCATCGTGTCATTGTTTTTGAGCTGACCTTTTCAAGCTGATTTGAAGTGCGACTGAATCACTGTGTATATAGGCCAACATAAAATATAATTTCCAGCGTTTGATGAAATGCCATTCTTGTTGTTCTTTCATTGTTTGCGTAAGATCTTGGAGCATTCTAACTCGTCATATACGCGCGCCATTATATTGCTTGTTGAAGATAACCTAGTAGACATCAGAAAGTCTAATGACCTACTAAAATCTTCATGCCAAACCACATGAGCAAGTACAACAAAAATACGTTTTAGTGTCTTTGTCTTCTTCTTTGCATAAATACATAATTCTATAGTCAATATGAAGACCAATCCTAGTTGCTTTTCAACAAAGAAAATCTCGGCCACTCATTTGTCATAACATTAAAACTTTATAAAAACATATCTTTAACTTCTTCATACGCTTCATACAATTAATCTTGTTGTTTAGTCTTAATCAAGTTAATTACCACTCTAAAAATAACAAAAATCATTAGTGTTGCATTTGAATTGGCATAACATCTTTTATTTTCCTGTCAATTAACACGATTAAATGGTGTGATTGTATTCGACTTCATCTTTTTGTTTTCAGCTAATCACGTTTTAAACGGTGTGATTGAACTGCATGTTTCATACTTATCCTATTTGGTAACGGCATTTGGCCTGTAGCACATTTATTCAGAATTTCTAGGTATTGTGATGCAATTTTTATTTCATAAGGTAGCATTTAAAACATCACTCTATGCATTCTTGCTAGGCATTTCTTCATTTTTTTCTTTTTCTGTGCTACCTTTTCACATATACATTTTATACCCTCTTTTCATTTCATTATATATATATATATATATATATATATATATATTTGTAAATCGTTTATACAGATACAATTTTCTATTTACAATCTCATCAACTGAGAAAATAATGATCATCAATTAGACCTATAAATCATGGAACCTAACAGTTTGAATGAGTCCAAGTTTCAAATGAGTGTTGAGTTGAATCTATTTATGTCCATCCTACAAAAGTTGCAAACCACAGAAAATTAAAATATTAAAACCACAACATGACATTTTTCTGAGGGTTTTAATATTGGGCGTTTAATACCAATGAAAAACCTTAACTATGAAGGTTTTAATGTTGGGTGTTTTGCTTCAATTTTGAACAAATGTTCGTTCAACCGCCAAACCATAAATTTCCATGAATCTCTTTCAGTCTGTTTGAACATGGCAATAATGCGAATGGATATTTTATTTTTAATAAACGGTCTTTCACGGTACTAAGCAAATGAATCAACTATGAAAATTTTTTTCAAATTCTCTTTTTTGTTGAAGGTTATTCAAACAAAATATCAAAACATGGACCCTATGTTAAAGAATATGGTGGGGACTATTAAAGAAATTAGGAGGTTGGCGGGGTTGGAGGGTCAATGGAGCAACATCTATTGCAAGTTATGTGGCAAGCATTTGTTGGGGAAGCATCAACCAATTGAAAATTCCATTCAAGACAGGTACACGAGACAAAATATGGCTTTGCCTTCACGAAGTGGTAAGACTATTAAATCACTGCAAGATAAAGATAATACCAAAGATAACAAGGCAACGGTGGAAAGTCAATGAAAATGAGTGGAAGTGATAGTATGCCAGTATCCTTACATCCACATTTCCTTCTGGCTCAATGTCTCATCCTTTTTATTTATAGAACCATACTTGGTGCAAAAACACCATCAAATCAACATAAAAGGAAGAAGCTAACAAGTTGGTGGGTAGGTTCTGTGGAGTGATGTTCCGTTGACATTGTAGGACCAATCACGTTCTACCAACCTATGTTTGATGGTTGCTATTGTTGTGCAAGGTAAACTCCTTTTATGTGAGAGTTGTTGAGCATGTTCTTCAAAATGAAAAGGTTGATTGCATTCACTGAATTAAGTGTTTAAGAGCATCATGGGAACACACTAAAATCATTATGATATTGATAAAGGTTGAGTGATCGAGAAGGTAGAACACTTCTCTGTGTAGTTGGTGTCATAGAAACAATGTTTATGAAGTTTATTGATGCATTTACTATATTAAAAATGAAATTTATTATGTGAGTTGTTGAACACCTTCATTCAAAATGGGTCCATGGAATATTATCTAAGTCATAACGGACAACGTTGGGATGTCGTTAGTAGCACATGTTGCTTATGAAGGTATCAAACTTGTGCACGACACATAACTTGATGAAGAAATTCACCAACAATAAAAAGTTGGTGAAGCTAAATACAGTTTGCCACAGTTTCATATCTCTTCAGTGATACGCTGAATTCTATGAAGGATGTCGAAACCATGTTCCCTGTCGAAAGATTTTGATAGGGTGGTGGATGTGTATGTCATTTTGAACCTTTGGTAGGGTCCTTGGTTGAATTTGATGAGAGCTTACATTGGGCTACTTATATGGGGCCATGGATAAAGCAAAGCCATCCATACAATTTATATGGTGAAAGGGGATGAAGGTTTGAAAGCAATAGGTTATTTATAGAAGTGATTGATGACCAAAGTCCAGAACAATACCCTCCTGCTTGTTCATTTAAGGTCCTGCTTCATTTCTTACTCCTATGGTTTGAATTCGATGACGAAGAGGATGGATTCTTCTGTATTGAAGATGGTGTCCTTGAGGTAAACGTGAAGATATTTCTGTAAAATGGTTTATGTAAGGCGGCAGTAGCACATTTGGCTTTAGCATGATTTGTTAAGAATAAGAAGACAAAAATATGATAGCTTCAATTTGTTTAGGTTTCGTTCCTTGTCTCTTCATAATTTGTTAAGTTAAATTTAATTTTTAATGTTCGTATTTATTTAACATGAAACTTAATTGGACATATTTATGTCTTCAGTACCCATCTCCAAAAGCTTGTTCGTTATATTAACATATTAGTTCACTTAGGATCAAACTTTATTTGGATGTACTTGAAAAAATACCTGCAAAAGTGCAGGTTACAAAAAATTAATTAATTTGAATCATTATAATTATAACTTTATATTTTATGTTAAATTTTCTAATTTATAATTCGCAGCCTTGATAATAGAACCTAGCACATGTGTGTGCATAGTCTCACGTCTACAATCTTTTGAAGTTGACGGTGGCTATTGAAGAAACCCCTAATGCCAAAGCCATTGTTGATCTTTCTTCTTTCATTGTATAGAGATTTAAGCTAAGGGCACTCATGAAATGGGTCCAACTAATTGAGGCAAGCATCGCAAAATGGCGACCGGAAGAAGAAAATAGGTAGAGAGGAGGAGCACGGACGAACAAGAAAGTCATTTTGAGCTGAAAGGTTATTTTCATCTAGCATAGCGGCCCCGAAGGATAGAAACGACACTCTATTTTGCTTCTAGGGGGCGACCGGTCGTTTCTAACCCCGAGGATGAAGCCTTCTTCTCTGGAGAAAAACACTCTATTCTGCGTAAAAACGAGAACTAGGTGTTCACTGGTTATGACATATGAATTCATAATGATGAGATACATTTATTATTATTTTTATGCTTCTTCTGACTCTTGAAGTTGATTGAGGACTCAGGTTCAGACTTGATTCACTTTGTTGATATGTGATATACATGAACTTCATACCATCTTATATATTAGTTTATTTTCATATTTGTGTAGTACATTGTTGATGTTGTGAATAACTGAATAACTCAATTGAAAAAATGAATATTTTTTTACTTTGATAATTTTGTAAGTTCTTACCAATTTTCAATTTTCTGATGTTATTTGTATCAAGCCGTTATAAAGCTTTAAACATACACAAATTCCAAAAAGCTTAAGTACAATTTGAGTGACCTAATCCATTAAAGTTACTCGACTATCACATTGTTGTAGAGTTCTTGAAAGGTCAAAAAATAATTTTCATTGTCACTATTATGGCGGTTTTATGTAAGCAGAAAATATAAAAATAAATTGAGAAAGAAATCAACTAAATATAGCATAACGAACAAAAATATGGTTTGTTTGGTTTTGAAAATTGGTCAAATCTGAAAATTGGCAAAATCTGGCCTCAAATTTTCCCAATTGCCACTAGCTCAATTATTTAAATCATACAAAAAGTAGGATATAATGTCATAAACTTGTATGCAAAAAGCATTGAACCAAGTAACGCACAACAACTCAAGGATTATGTTTGTTCTTTTGTTTGTTTATGTGATTTCAATTGGACTAACTACATCACTATTCTTTCGTGACTGATAGCGGTGGTATGGGAATACCTAGAAAAAAGTGATATGGTCATTTTGTGTGCTTTCATGAGACTTACTATGTCCATTTATTACTTTTGAAGGTTTAAAGTTTTGAAAAGATGGTTAAATCAAAACTAAAATTTGGTTCAATTTTGCTTTCATGGGTGCCTGCTTACAAATGAAAAATTGAAACCTTTCACTGTGGAATATTTGCAAGGACAGAAAAGAAATCTAAATGATCTCTACTTAATTTATACTCCCCTTCTTCATATATCTAGATAACCCTTGAACATTTTACTCTAGTAAACATACATTGATAAAATCGTTTTCTCCTGTACTCTGAGCCTTAACATCTTTGTAGACACATACAAAAACATATGCTAATCAGTGTTCAAAAGGATTTCTAATCAATGCTAATAACAAGCATGTGTGCTTTAACTTTGCTAAACCACTTTGGATGTAGTTCTAAGCAACAGTAGTCATAAACGTCACCGTGATCACAATATTAATGAAACAACAACAGAACATAATAAAAAGTTAAAACACATCGAAACAAAAATTGAACAAGAGGAGCAGCAATCAAGTCTGAAACCAATTAAACTATATCAAAATGATCTCACCAAACATATATACCAATTCATGGATGATGGCTACATGAAAGTCTCCAACAAAATTTATGTACTTATTAGTCATAAGTTACATAAAAATCATAATATTAATGAAACAACATACAGAAAATAATAAAAGAATCACTCAAAAACAAAATGTTGGTAAGGCAGCAAAAAAGTCCCAAAACCAACTAAGCTGTATCCACAATAATCTTACCAAACACATGGGAAGTTCATGAATGGTAAATACATAAATAAATGTCAATGAAAGAATAAACAATACTGTAATGTCAAACATCTGAGGTCCACCTACTTGTATATGTTAGCGAATAGTGTTAGAACTATCTTCTTTGCAAATGTTATGAGCCACTGTTACCACACAAAGTGTGGCCAAAAAACCTCTTAAGAAATATGAGTTTACCGTGCTTGGAAATAAAGGTGTTGAAAAAGTGTATTTCGTTAAGTCTTATGTGACTATGTATTTATGTAAAGAAAAACAAAGATAATAAAAATGTAATTTAGTGTCTAATATGTATATGAAAATCTAGTCTGATATATACTCCAAGACCTTGTCAAAAATCATGGAAGAATGGTTATTTAAGCTCTCAGTAAATTGGAAGATAAGCTACAGTAACAAGTTAGTGGAAGGAAAGCCCTAATACCAATATTGATCGCTTGTTAATAACAAGATAAAATGGGTTTTCAAACTAAAAAAATGGTCAACCTCAAGGCAGTGAGTCTGTCTCTATAAATACTACCATTCTGGGACCATTGAAGACACGACTTAAGTCATCTGAAGTTTAAGCTAGGATAATACGAATTAAAAGCGATTCTACAAGTGTGAACCAAGCGTGGTTATTGCAGACTGTTTGAAGGCAAAACAATCGAAAAAACATTAAACTACATTACTTTCTGTCTGGACAGTATAGTACGAATCCGGATATCTGGACAGATCAACAAGCAACAAAATGGATCTCTCTGATGACACAGCAAAAAGTATACGTACGGTCAACTAATTCTCGTACAAGCGCTGTCGCCTTCAGTATTCGATAGTCTCCTGAACCAGTTAATAAATTGGTATGAAGTACAGATAATACAGGTATTATAATGGGTTTGTTCACATGAAAATGCGATGATATCCAACAAGGTTCTGGAAAGTCCACGAAATAGAACAGCGGTGATATCCAACAAGTTTTCAGTGACCACAGATAGTGCCGTTAACATTAATATCCAATTGGTTTGCGAATAGTTCTGAGATAAAATTACGGATCTTTCTGTAAAAAAGATCTTGGTGTAGACGAAATAAATTGCAGATGTAAACAGAATCATATTAGGATTTAAAACCAATCAAAATCATGATGCAATTGAATTAAATGCAAACAACTAAAGATAAACATCTGGTTACTAAGACATATCGAACTGAAGAAATAATATTAAAGATTTTTATTGCAAGTGAAACAAAATTGCGAATTGTTGTAAAAGAAAAAGGTAAAGTTCTTATTTTCGTGCATTTTGATAATTGACGATGAAAAGACTAACTAGCTAAAGAAAACCTAATTAACTCAAGAAAATGGCTCAATTAATTATCAAAGAATTTTGTAATGACCTACAGCCTATCCGTTCAACATGGTATCAAACTTTCGGTAACGAAAAGACTATCGGTGATACAAATCACTTCAGTTTGGAGTTTACAATCTCAGCTTAGTTACATTGCAGTACTTCTAGCTAAAATATTAAAACATGTCTACATACAAATTCGATGATGCCCAGATGCGCATGCATGTATGTGAAGTAATAACCACAATCATCTAATGATCTCACTTTCATACATCCCCACAGTTAGGACTCAATCTGAATTCTATAGGTATTTTCTATAAGTTTGAAAAAAAGGAAAACTGTAGCATAAGATAGCACAATTTCAAATATGTAAAATGTCAGTGGACTACCAAAGATTACAAGTAACATTCTCAGCATGACTAAATAGACAAGACTCACGGTCATTGGTACTATGGTAATAAACTATGACACCATCATAATTAAATGGGATAATTCAATACTACACAACAGAGTTGAAACCATGGATCAGTCAAATGTTGCCACAGTATGATTCATTCTATATATATGTGATTCGGTATTTCCTCAATAAAATAATTCTTGTATATTGTTGAACTCAGCTGACACCTTCTCAGCTTACCAATGGTGGTCACACCAGCCTTCAGAAAAATAAGTCTGAAAATTCAATGACTTTTAGAATGGATGACATGTGATCTCAAGTCTGGAACAGCCTGAAAAGATCTGTTGGAGAAAACAGAGTGGTCTCCTCCTCCACTTGCAAGTAAGTATCTTTCATTTTCATTTTAATTTTGGTTAAATGACCCGATATGCAAGGAGATGAGAAAGGTGGTTGTGTTACGAAAAGGTATTATAGTCATGGTCCTCATAGATAACTGAAGCTGTGACAAGGGTCTCCCGGCAAATTCGCCCAAGAAAAAACTCTTGAGTTCTCTCACATAGACAATATTGGAGACATAAAGCTAAAGAAGGTATAGACAGTGCCAGAGATTCATGTCACCCGGAAAAAATGGAAAGGTGGATGAAGAGGGAGTAAAGAGATCATTGAATGGTCTCCCTCTTAATAAGTCTCTTATGAAAAACCTGGGTCCTACTTGGATTTGATGTGATATGACATCATGGAAATGAAAACAAGAACTCATATGCTGATGATGAGGTAACAAAAATCACATGGGACAAGTAGTTGCACCTCACTCACCAACCTAGGGTTTCTGTGGAAGAAGACAAGTTGAAGGCATGGTTGCAGAACAAACATTTGAAAAAGAAGAACGAGTTCAAAGAAAATCTGAAAAGAAAAGCAAAGGATCTACTACGATTAGGGATCATCTTCTTCTTTAAAGTAATTTGTGTTGATTTATATGATAAGGCAGGTGTAGCATCTTGGTGAAAAGCATAGTGAAACTCTTGGTGAATCGCTGGAAAAACCTCTCTGATAACATTACAAACAAAAAGATCATCAGTGCAAGGGTCGTCATAGACACGGTTATGGGATATTGATGGAACGCCACCAAGAGAATAGCTCACCATTCTTCCAAGGCCAAACTTCCCAAGGTAAAGGAGAATGGGGTATATATGTATTATATGATAAACATTGGATCTTGTGAGTCATGTATCATGTAGTTGCGAGTAATGAACTTTTGTATTTAAAATATGATCTGTGGAAGGTATCTCTCGGTGCACGGTGAATGAATCAACATAATATGTCTCATGGAATATGGGGTGAACATTATGAACAAGAAACTGAAGAATTGTAGTTCTGCAGGAATAAAATGTGTAGAAGAAGAATCGCCGTGCAACCATGTCGAAAGCGATTTACTACATCGAGCCCAAAAAATGTGTTCAGGATCTCCTGGAAAGATATATACATTCGTGAAACTTTATTAAAGAAGACCTTTAGCAGCATGTCATTGAGAGATGTGATACCTTCGCAGAAGGACATGATGCCTGCAAAGGAAAGATGTCATGGTAAAAAAGATAAATGCTAAGGCCTTTGTTCTAAAACGTTACGTGTGAATATGTTTATCTAGAAGAATTTTATTAAGCGCTAATAACGAAAAGAATGTATGATCATAGAATAAGTTCGGCAACCCCGCTGTATGATGGACAAACAAAAATACGATGAATCACTTTGATTGACGCGGGTCTGGGATAGAAATGATGAATGATTTGTACCTGTAAACATTAAAGATTGAAGTTCTCAATATCAAAATCCGCAACGCCAAAGACGGTATGGCGAAAGCGATTGTCTCACAAACTATGCCGGAGTCCCCCGGTTGGAAAGAGAACTTTGATGATATTATTTTTACAACAACTAGGACCAAACACCTCACGTATTGCTGAAACTGGATGAAGATACAATATTTTATATTGAGTTATCTTTAATTACTGGTCGATCTGAGAATCATCTTTTTCCAATCCGATAAGCGAAACATTTATTTGGTTATTTTAATCTATTCAAAGCGTATGCGGTCGGCCTTAATATTTTATTTATGACAGTTGTGTCACACCTCAAATGATGGATATAAATAAGGTCAACATTTGGAAAGACATTTCCTCATCTCATCCTCACATTCTCTCCTCATTTGATTAGTTACGATCATAGAGTCTCTTCTCTTCACATTTAAAGAAAATCATGACAAAGAGCTTCTTCCAGGTCTGTTGTTGAGGTTCTGCAGCAACTTTGACCAACGTTGACTTTAGTCCTTTGCTGAGTCAAGCGGACCTAAAGCACTACAATCTAAATTTTCCTAGTAACGTTCGCGCATTTAAAGGCAAAAACATTGAGCTGGTCCCCAATGATCAACCTAATTCTTGTTCTTCTTCTGGTAATAGTTGTTGCTTGTTGACTTGTTCGTTCAACCTTTGAGTTGGTACCCCATTCATCTTTAGAGGGTTGTCTTGTGCTTCTTTTAGTTGTTTGACCATATTGAGACTTTGTTGGTTAAACATCTTGTTAATGATAACATACTTCTGCTTTGCATATATTCCTGGCTTCATCATGTATTAAGTCTACTAGTAGCATTTCTTGACGTTTTACTTTATTGTTTATATGATTGTAAAATGTTGAAGAAAGTAAAGTTGCAACAAGCATAGAACATCTCTAATTACAAAAAAGGATGAGCTAAGGTGAAAACAAAGCCTAATTTGGCAATCAAAGAGAAGGATGGGTTCACTCTAACTACGATAGCTGGTACGATGACAGAATTGGTGGAAGGATGACAAGCTTGAAGATGACATTGAATCTTAACTTGGAAAACCAAGATGTCATGGACTATGTGCAAGGTAAAATCAAGGGCCTCATCATATACAGTTGCTGAAAACAAAGTATAAGAAAAGAGAGATCAAGCAAAGTGGCTGATCGAGAGACTCAATTCACCAAAATCACAATTTCATCTACGGTGAGCACATCCCAAAGATGTATGATAAGTTGGTCCACATGTTCGAGAGCCAACAATGCGAATCAAGTCTGTCTTCGAATAGAATGAAGAATACGAAAAACAGATGGGTCTGTTCAATCACTGTTGCTATGAGTTCGGCGGGATCGGGGGAACAATTTGTTGAGCTATTGAGGAAAAATAGGCCCAGAATCAGAATAGTACTCTTCTTGTGTGGAAGGATCTCATCGAATGGCATATGTTCAACACCACCATTCTCATTAACAATGTGATCGGCTTTGACGAGTACTATCGGGGATACGTTCAAGAAAAGACAAGAATGAAAGGTAACAGAAAATAGAAAATGTTTACCTCATGCTCATTCTAGAAAGAAGAACTTTGGTGGTCCAAGAAACAGAAAGGAAGAAACGGGGGGCTCAAGAAGAAAGGGCAAATGTTACTTGTCATGAAGGCAGTCACTATGCTAAAATACCCTTTCAAGAAGGATTCTCGATGATGATGACAACAACAACAACTAGAAATGTATCAAAGGAACAACAGTTTAAGGAAGAAGGCTCCCCTGCGGCGGAAATGGTCAACCTCTCCAAAAGGTCGAGAAACTCCCGGTATAGAGATAAATATTGGTGATAAAAAAATAGATTCATTCTTGTATACGCCTCTACTGTTGCATCTCATAAAACCTTTTGTGGATATATGTGGTTGATGAATAGTAGTATAAAGGTATCACCTTTGAAGTTCAGGCTTTCTTCAGTATGGTTGAAGGATATGGCTCTTGGGCTCCTTGGAAGGTCTTCCTTTGTATCTGGTAGAAAGAAGCAGAGTGAGCCCTCCACTTGTCTGGTCAAGTCCTCGCTTACGGGATGTGTCTATGTACCTAATTTGAAAAGAACAGCAATATGCTGTCTCGGCCATGGAAGACAAAAGGTTTCCAATGCATGGCATTCATTAATGGAAAAGGTGCACATGTTGGAGGAAAGCTTCGAGAAGCTATCACGATTGAGTTGGGATTGATACCTCTACCAAGTTGAAGTCACATTTGGGAGCGATGACATGTGATGCTATCCAGCAAAGGTGAACTGTGCTTGGGGAGGTTTTGGACACCTTCACTAAAGGCCCTTCAAAACAGGAAGGTGGTGAGGATATAAAACTCTCGAGAATAATCATGAGTGTATATGGGGGTTATGTCGAAGGAAAGCATACAAGGAGACACTTTCCCCTAGGTATCATGAAGACATGCGGTGTCTTGCAATTAGTAAATGCAATCTTGTTTGGTATGTTGCTGTGACACATCCTTGAGAGATATTCTTATTATAAACGTTCATAGATAACTTCTCTTCTGGCTTACAGATATACTTACGAAGAAAAAGTTAAGCTTTCATGTGGTTACACGTGCCTTCTGACATGGTGGAAAAATACGGCAAGGAAAAAATCAAAGGACCATAAGATGAGCGATGCCGGGTGTTGAAAGGATGAAACAGACTGGGTCAGTCCACCTCACTTCGATGGAAAAGAGACCTGTCACATGGCTGAGAAACATAAAATCTTGGGGACACTGTAGCCAAAAGAGAACAATGGTGACAATTCAAATGGAGGCTACCAAGGGTATCTAACGACCAAGTACTATTATACAATGGCCTGGATCTTTTAAGGAAAGTGGTAAGCACATCAAGTGCAGGTGAGATACTATGTACGAAGTATATGGTATGACAGAAATGACTATGCAGGATGTGGTTTAAAGGCAGGAGGGACAAAGAAAGCCATTGTCACTAAAATAGCTCACAAGATCAAGCATGGATGCGGTAGAAGTACTAAAAAGTTCAAAAGGCAAAAGATTAAATTAACAATGGCTTCTCTCAGGAAGCTGAACTAGGCAGCATATTTGCACACTGTGCTTTGATATTTGCACATCAAGTCTATCACCAAACCATGCGCACTGCGCAGGATGGAATCTTCATCAAATGGATGCCAAACGCATTCTTGTAGATGGAAATGAGAGGTGTGTATGAAGCAACCTCACAGGTTTGAGTCCGGAATCGGAACCAGCCATGTGCGGAGTTGAAAGCCCTCTATGAGGTGGGCTCTAAGCACCAGCTTGTGGTACGGGGATGAATGGCTACAGTGAAGTTAAACTATGCTTAATAATGAGAATCAAAACCTTTACTTCGAGTTAATGAAAGAAGTGTCTCGTTGCACAGTGTTGTTGTGTGAACGTTCTGCACGTGGGGTCTTTGACTGTTCCTTGGGTGCTGAAGGAGCTCGCTGAGATGAGATAGACCTAGGAGTGATGCACTATTTAAACCGGTCTAGCAGAACTGGCAGTTTTCCTTTCTCAAGGAAAATACATTGTAGAAAGCTTTGGAAAAGATTTGATATGATGGTACAACAAGTCATATGTAACCATAGATGAGCTCAACTGAAAGTTAGTGCATGGCAACTAACGAGCCGTGTTCAACAATCCTACTAATGTGACTCGTAAGGAGCTGTTCTTGAACTTTTATCAAGATGTGTATGTTTTACGGTGTAGGGCTTATAAATTGACATGGGTTTGAGCCTCATCCCATTCAACTCGCATTGGTGCCATGAAACCATGAGATATCTGGGTGCCCACGATAGACCATGGGGTACAAGGATACAACAGGAACACCTTGTTCACTCCAGATGTCACAATCACAGAATTGAAGGTGGCGGTGTGGTGGATACATGAAACACATACGGATGTTGCTTCACACAATGTCCTTGAGCGAGCGTTTGAAGTCGGCCTTGTAGGCATCGGTGAATGCATTGCAACAATGCTTTGTGAAGTCATGGTTAAAAGCTCTTACAATTGAGTTGTTCGGGCATGTGCTAGATGCTGCAATTGTCACTTTGTGATAACTGAAGTTCGTTGTCATAGAATCAAATTCTCGATACGGTCAAAAGCATGTTGATTGGTGAGCACCCTTTGTCTAGGATAGTGCGGTGGTGGCAGGCGAGCTGGTCTGTGAGAGCGATGAGTAGGTAGCGAATATTCTCTGATGCTTGTGGGGAAGGGTCTTGTGTTACTAACCTTGAGAGAATCTTCTTAATCATGGAACGACCTATTACGAGGGTCACCCATTGGACGATGAGCTCTTGGAGCTGCGGGGGCTTTAGGGATAGCTTCTAGAGCTGTAAACAACCACCAGGCTGAGCTGCCAGGCTGCTTGTTGATGTGTACATGGTTATTGATGATTGAGGTTGGTTCCTGCTCTCATTATCACTGCCCCCATATACATCCTCCCATTTGGAGTTGGGACTCATGGAAAGTCTCTCATTTGGCAGTAGGGTGGTAAGCTAAGACTGACCAACAGGCGCCTTTGATGAACGCATAGGAAGATTGTCGCTATCTGTCTAGGATATTACAGTCCAACCACGCCAAGTACGGGATAAAGTACGGGCGGTTTCGGACCTCAGGCGGCCTGTGTCGGTGAAACTAACGGTTAGTACTGGCTCTCTTTCAGGTCAAAGTGATGTTCAACCTCCCAAAGCGTGGCTAAAATCAGATAAATAACCAGTTGCCATAGAACTCTTGTGAGTCCAATAAGGTTTCATTCTCACAGGATGAGTCTGTCGGTAAAATGATGTCTTTTATTCTTCCTCATTATTGAAATAAAAAGCTTAAATAAGCAAGTTAAGTGAAGATGATGTGATGTTTGGATTGCGGTGGATAAATTCTCTAATTGAAAGGTGTATTAATTTTAGACAACTAAATTGAAGCTCCATGGAAATGCTCGCGTAAAATGCAATAATATTTATTTGAGTTTCCTCTTTGAGTGCAAGATCGATCTAAAAAAAATCATCTTGGTCGATAGCGAACATTTATTTGAAATTTATTTTTAATCTATTCAAAAAGTATGTGGTCGTATGAGTTTTGTTATACAACAGTTTATGTCCCCACCTCCAAATGATGGATATAAATAAGGTCGCGTTGGAGACTTTCACTCATCTCATCCTCACATTTTCTCTCTCCTCGTAAGTGGTTTAGGTCATGGAATCTCTTCTCTTCGCGACGAGAAAAGTCGACCAAAACTATTTCGGTTTACCATTTGACTAAATTTATGAGCAACTTTGACCAGTAGTTCACTTCAGTCAACATAAGGTCAAGCAGTCCAAAAATATCCCAAAATCTAGATTTTCTAATCCGCATTTTCTAGCACCTTCCCGAAAATAGCTTAATACTTCAACACCGGTAGCTAAATGCTTCTTGTTGTTGTGTTGGCCGTTCATGGCTGCGTTGACTTTTGATTTGACGTTTGGCTGTCCTAGAGGTTTGTTGTGACATTGTTGGTTTCTTGACCATATTGAGACTTTAACGGTTAGCTTGTCTTGTTGTTCTTATGCTTTAAACCAACATATATATTTAAACGTATTACCATTGAATTTCACCTAAAATGTGTTCTATATTTATTTACTTGTGTTTGGTTTGTTGTAAATATTGAAGAAAATAAGTTACATAAACACCATTTCTACATAAATTCTGAATGATAAGTTCTTATGGAAAAACTTGGTAATTCAAAATAAAACTTGAAATTTACGTTCCTTGTATGGAATGGTACGTTCAACAGCGGAATAATGTCCTCCACTAGTTGAAGAGGAGAAATAGACATCATTAAGATGCTTAGGAACAGAATGGGATTGAAATAATCCTCAAATTAAATACTCTTCTTGAAATGTGTTAAGGCATTCAAGATAAAGTGATACGAGGCGAAGTATTCTTTGAGGCTAGCTACCCAAGAAAGAATAGTCCAAGAAGGTCGTAAACACAGGAACATACAATTGAGTATGTTGTGGAGAGACAACAACCAGAAAGGTGTCTATAAGTCATATGTCTACGTCGACGTAGCAGCTTGTTGTCTGCGTTGATATAATTGAGGCTGTTGGTGAAGGCCTTGCACTAGGGCAATGCTGGTTGATATGATGCTATACGGATACGTTACCAATCAAATTCTTTATGAGATTCTTCGGTTTAAGTGACCATGTACATATGAATACCTCTAGTTGAAAGTGTTGAAAGAAAAGTGTAACTAGGTCGGTCCCCATGTTGACTTTATGTGTTTGTGTGAAGACAAGAATATTAAGGTATAATTTAGTGTCATCGGCAACCTTAAAGAATCTGGTCTGGTATATGTCGAACTGTCAAAAAAATCATGGAAGAATGATTTATTCAACTCTCGTACGTTGGAATATAACTACAATGCTGAGTTGTAGTCGGCCTAAAGCACAATATTGGTGGCCTTCATCACAGCAAGATAAGTCGGCTTCCAAGACGAAATCTGTCTATAAATACTACTGTTCTGTAGACCATTCGAGGCCGAAAACTTAGTCATCTCTGAAATTTAAGTCAGGATAACAGTGCAAATTTGAAAGCCGATTCTACTGATTGCAGACAAATGGTTAGTATTGCGGACTGTTTTGGTGAAAGCATAATCAAAAAACATTAAGCTACATTACGGACATCTGAACATTATATTACGGATATCTGGACAGATTAACCAAGAAACAAAGCACGGATCTCTCAAATGACACACAGCAAGTATGATGCAGTCAACTGAAATTATAATGCAGACACTTTATTAATGATGTTGGGGCAGTCTCTAGATGATTATGGTGGTATGAAGTGTAGATAATACAAGTATTATAAATGCGGTTTAATCAGATAAAGAAATACGATAATGTCCAACAAGGTTCTAGGTGATCACAAGAAATAGACATGACATTGATATCCAACAAGATTTTCAGTACAGATATAGAAAATTAGCGTAACTCAGGTAGAGATTTTTAGATAGTTCTGTGATAAGGTGGATGTTCTGTGAAAAAAAATGTGGAAGTATAAAGACAGAATAGGTGCAGATGTAAACGAAATCATGTTCAATTTAAAAAGACAGAATCAAATGCTAATTATAAGTTAAGACCAAATACGAACAACCTAGGGATAAACAATGCGGATTGCAGGACTGTATATCGAACTTCTGGAAGAAATAATATTACTGAATTTTTGTTACAAGTACAGAACAGTGCAGATTGTTATAAAGGAAAAGAGTCCAGGTTTGTGTTTGTTGCATTTGATAATTCAACAGTGAAAGACTAACTAATAAAAAGAACCTAATTAACTCAAGCAAGCTCACAATGGTCTCAGAAGAAATTTTATGTTAACCTACAGCTCTCCAGGAAATTCTCAACATAAGGCTAACACAGTATTATGAAAACACAGTTATGGTGGTGAAATCTCAGAAAATGCACTTAACCCAAATTTTATCGTTTGCTGGGCTAATTCAAGTGTACTTGGACACAATATGACATACCCACTCTGAGTTTTTATCATGAATGATTTTAAAATATGTTTCCTTGTATCATTTTCAAAATCTATTTATAACTGTTGCTGAGCTCCGCATAATTTGCCTGGCAATGCCCCAAAGATATTTTATAAAGAAAATTTAACATTTACCACCTGTAGCTAATGGCTCCAATCAGATCTTATAATCTACTAATAATCTTCATGTTATCTAAGTGACTCTGGGTAGCAGCTGTCTAACCTCATTAATTGTCACCAATGGTGCCTATCATGTGTTTGTAAAGCGAATAGAGTCCAAAGTCTGTTCGTTGCAACCCTGCTTCAACTGAAACGACAAAGAAATAGGTTAAACTGAAGGAGTTAAACTGTTCTAATTCGCAACATAATAACAACACGCCATATCACTTAACCAACTTTGTTTAATTTCTTCCATCAACAGTCCACACCAGCACTTTGACAAAGCACGTGAGAACACTGCTGCACGTCCCAGTCTGCAAGTTGTTATGTGCATTTGTGCAACATCAAACCATCAATACTTAAAGATGTGGACAGAAAGGTGTTAAATATCGTGAGGGTTGATGAAAGCTTAGTGAAAATTCAAAATTACTTACATGTAGAGGAGCATATGTGAAGATAGTTTGCAGGTATTTGTAACAACGTTAGCTGAAGCACATACTACAAAAGCGAAGGGTGTCTCACTTAGAAAGAAAATTTCAAGGTCAAAAGCATTCATTAAACGAAGGCGGTGGTCTGGTAAAATGATTTGAGGGCAAAAAGTGTATTTTATGGATAAAGCACACAGAGAGCATCTAGTCTTAGATGGTTCATTTAATACACTGAGCAGAAAATTGTTCATTTAACAAGGTCAAAGGACTTACAAATGGAACATCCCGCTGAAAGAGAACTTTTAGACTTTTTTGGTTGTGTTTTAATATTATTCATGGATGAAGATAGTCCCAAAGTTATTACAAACCTCCTCTGTTTAGTGTAACTGGGTGTGGTCTTCATATAGCTGTATAGTATATATTTTAACATAAAAAGAAAATTAAAGACATTAAGAGCCTTGTTTGTTAACACAGCTTTGTGGGTTTCATAAACAAGAGTTTATTATAGATTAGATGAACTTCTTCTTACAAAGTGTCTATGTATCAGGTTTTATTAATATTCTGAAAGATAAATGTAATTAAGTATCTCATTCTGCATAGAAAGGATACAAAAGGTCTAAGAAGAATGTCCAGGCACTGTGGAAAAATATTTATAATAGCCCTCATAATAGCAAAATCAATACTTATGATATGCTACAAAATGCTTATTGTGTTGGATCAGTTGGCCTAAAACGCTAATAATGTGGTGAAAACTACAAGACAGTAAATATGTCTCTATATATATACCTGCCCTGCGGCTCGTTTCTAGGGTTTAACAATGATCTCTGCTGTAAACAAGTGGGGATAATAAATGATGTGATCGTGGGTGAAAAACATGAAAGAGTAACAAAGTCTGAATCAATATAAAGGTGATACCTTTGTAACATACAGTCACCAAGACAATATAATAAATGCTAATGCGGATAAAACATGATACGATAGTTCATGGTGATCTGAATCATGGTACGGATCATTCAAATAAAAATACCGGATGACATATCATACAATTACGGTTATTCCAATGAAAGAAATACGAATGTACATGTGACAGGTGCGGATGACACATGTGACAGGGTGCAGTGCGTTCACCGAAACAGATAGAAACAGAAGAGTGCGTGATTTCCAGTGCGGATCTCCAGGCAGGAAAAACAGCTCGCTTTATCGAGAGGAAATTTGTGTGAGAATAACAGGAACAACATGATAAAACACTTCTCCTGTGTTCATACACAGTTCAAGAGACTATCACAGAAGATGATTGCGGTTTCTGGGGTGAGATAATATTACAGCGGTAATATGTATTGTTTACAACAGTACTGAAAATAAAGCTAAGTTCACATAAATTATACCGTTAGGGCAATGTATTAAAGAAGAATTTGCCACGGGTTGGAGGAGTATACAGTAAAGACATCCTTAAGGAAAAAGTTGCTGAGGTTGGGACAGTAGAACTAAAAGCAGTCTTAAGGAGCAGAAAAAGCAAGGAAGATTTTATTCTATGCAGCTCAAGAGACAAAATAAAATCCAGTACAGATTGGTGAAGAGAAGAATCAAGTTTGAAGAAGCTGTGTCAAGGTCTTGGAAACATAACTAGGGTCAAAGATGCAAGGTCTTGGTCATGGTACTTGTCATTTGAAAGGTCTATGAAAGGGTATTTTACGGGTTTCCTCTCCAGAGAGGTTTTTATACATAATTGTAAAACCCTGGCATTGTCTTGTGTATTTTGATAATTGACTTGATGAAGAACTAAATAATATAAAGAAGAAAGACATAAGAATCTCCAGTAAACTGTCAAAGTAATTATGAAGAAAATTGTGTTAAACACCAATACTCAAATTCTCAACATGGAATCAAACTAAAATTATAGAAAGAGCATAGGGAACCTCAAGGATCAGATTTACATGGAGCATCAAAGCAAGGATTTGACAGAGAAAAGTCAGTCTTCCACAGTAGAAAGAAAATAAGACAGTTTGGACTTAAAGACAGTATTATAGTACCATGTTAAATGTGCCAGCAGTTCATTGTCATCAAAAGCTTCAAGGCAAGTTGCCTATCATCCTTAATCTTTCAAGGAAGCAGCAGAACATTCTCATCATCATCAAAAGGAAGCAGATCTAAAAGCTTTGACATCATAAAAAGACAATCTCCCATACTTTAAAGAGACTTTCAGTTGGAAAAAACCAATCAAAGGAAAACTTCAACCATCTTGATAATCAAGCTGATGCAGAAGAAAAAGCATCTGCTCAAAAACAGAACAATGAAGTCCTTCTGCAAATTAAGCAGAATATAAGAAACCCAAAGAATCATATAAAGTCCATAAAACTCTATCATCTCCTGATGTACCAAATATAGAATCATCAAAAAGAATATGTAAAGGAAATTGGTGAGCTATTCTCTGTAGAGTACAGGAAGAAGCAAGTCTCTTTTAACAACTGCAGGAACAGAAGACTACAGTGGTCTAAATGCTCTCTGCCCAAGGAAAATAGAAACTTCTATTGGATTATAAGGAAAAGATAAAGAAAACCCACACCATTCACGCAATTGGATACTCTATGATAGAAGAAACAAGTTGACCAAAGCCGTTACGGATCAAGTGAAGAAACAGCAGCAGCCATGTCCAAGAAGAAAGGAAGATTTAATGGGATTTAGTCCTCGAGTAAAGAAGAAAATATGGACGACATGATGCCTTGAGTACTGATAGACATGGGAGTTATAATAGAAATTGTCTTAATCTGAAAAAAGGACAAGAGAAATGGGGAAAAGCCATGTCTACGAAAAGAAGAACTTGATGCAAAGAAATCTAAGAAAAGAAGAACGGGGACCTCCACTACGATTCGGATCTCTTCTCCCATTGATTTCTGATTGTATGATAGGAAAACGATGTAACATCACAGTCGAAACATGACCAAAACCTAGTGAATCAACAAGAAGTCCTCGATAACATTACTAATGGAAGGTGAATGCGTCAAGAGTGGAGATACACATCATGAAACAAATTTCTAGGATGTGAAGGTATGTATATATTTATGTCTTTGTTGGATACGATGAGAGTCATCATATAGTTTACCAAGCTGGACTTCGTATTCCAAGTGCTGATCTATGGAGGAACCTCTCACAATTGCTAATAGGATAAATCAACATAATATATGCATCACTCTCATGGAATATGGGTGGTTGTATATGAACAAGGAGGCTGGAAAATGTGTAAGTTCACAGGAATAGAGAAAGATATGCAAAAAAGAATAGATCATGAAAATGCAACCATGTCAAGAGGTTATTGTCTAAAGGAAGCAGTGCAACTAGGGGAATCTGCGAGGATATGTGAGCTACATGATCTGCAAAGATGAAAGAACCAACAAAACATGTCATTAGAGATGTAAATACGAATAAAGGATATAGAGTACCTGAAAATGTCATGGTGAAGAATCATCATGAGGTAACTTTTGTAATATTCCCAATTAGCGACGCTAATTTGAAATATTAATTTGTTAATTTACCCTTTATAAAGTTAAAATATGATAAAAGTAGGTGAAAAAACCTTAGCTCACATGGAATAAAAACGATTACTAAGTCACTAAAGAACATATCGAATTAACAGAAGGTAGGCCCTAGTGGCCAGTAGCGGTAGCAGGAAAGAGCGACATCGACGACGCAAGGCCTAGCTGGTACGATTTGAGTTGGACGGCGTGGGCCAGAAGACGACGCAAAGATTGGTGGGGCTGAGTACGAGCAGGCTCACAAGCATAAAGGAGAAAGGTCTCCTCATTCTCATGGTCTGATTATGCATTTCGAATTTGTCTTCTTGACGTGTGAGCACGCTGACCTTAAAGTACGCCTTTGTTCGGTCGCCGAATTGTCTCGGGTCGGAATCCTTCTCGACCCAGAGACAAGTGCTTGCTGGTGAAGTTTCATCCTTATTTTGTCGATGGGGTTGCGACTGTCACGGAGGAGCATCCACGCGAGGAGAAACAACGTAGTCGTTGAGAGGGAGGGTATGGGTAAATGCAGGGTTGTTCCAGTTGAGAGTTTGAAGTAGATTGACCCTGGATGTGGATAAGGGGCAACCATTGTTATTGACATTTTGGGGGGGTTACGAGACCGATTTTGCGACGGATCATTCGAGTGTCGTCCTCATCGAAAACGACGTAAGCCTCACGAAACTGTTACAAGGTAAGCCATTTAAACGCACGAGCTTTTACGGGTAGATGAGCCATTCCAGGGTTTGACTGGGGTGAGAGCAACCCAACGATTCGATCATTCTGGCATTAGCAGTGCAGCGACTTGGAATAACGCGGTCTTGAGTAAGCAGCCATTTCGGGTCCCAGTACGGAAGTATTTCTATATTACCTGGTATAAGACAAGTGCCATCATTAAGTCACCTTGTATGACTACTATCTTTATTAATAAAAATAGCTTTCATTCTCCATATTAGTTGTTATTCATGTTCAGTATCTGCTCTAGTTGTTGTTTGTCTTTGTTTATGTGCTTTATATTGCAGCTTTTATTTCTGTAGAATATTACGGTGGTATAAGACTCATAGACAGCTCGACTGTGGAAGTGAATTGTCTCTGACACTTTGAATAAACACATTTATTCTGAGGAGAAATACAGAATCAGAAACAGTTCGACTCACTTTCGAAGTGACGAGCGTACGATGGTGGACGTAGAGGAAAGAGGAACCAATGGCGGAGAGCGGAATGTCGATAAGGAGGTTAGAGAACTTCTCCTCCGTCGGTACGGGATATGTCGAAACGGATAGAGGATAGGGCGGAGATTCTGTTGATCTGAACCTGCCAAGACCCCGAGGGTTTCCCATGTTGGAGAGGGTTGGGGCACCGTCATCATTTACGGAGGCACCCCCAAAGCATGGCCGGTCGCGCCCCCCCCCCACAGCTACAGTACACATTTCTTGCGCAGGCTGGTGGGCGAGAAGCACGGCCGAGCGGCACACATGGTGGATTGACCACTGCCGGAAGCTGGGTCATACGGTCGAGAGTTGGAAGGTCTTCATCTTTCACGATTTTGTTAAGCTCAAGCGAACTGACCCGCCGGCCTCACGGAAGACAACGTCGCAGGCAAGGAACGCACGACACCACGATGAGCGAAATTCCATTCTGAAACATTTAATGGATCATCCAAAGTGTACGTGGCGTGGGTGGAGGGCCGAATATGTTCCGAAGCAATCGAATGGGCGAGAACCGGAGGCCATCAGTGGGCCAACGCACCTGAAGGCGAGGCCCGAGTTGGTGGTTTCACGGGATGGTTACGCTAGGGCCTACGGAAATGTGACATGTCACGAGTTCTGGCAACGGAGGAGGTTGATGGAAGGCGACGAAGAGATCAAGCATTTTGGTGAAGCCATAAACTCAAAGCGAATCGAACGAACACGTACATATAGGAGTTTTGAGACTTTATGATGGCTGAAATCTATCCATCATCATGCCATTTATATGTTCATAGATGGATGGCAGAAACCTCTACGAGATGGTCACGTCAGCAAGGCCATGCTCATGATATAATACGAAGGACTAAGGATTTGGATGCCGCGGGACACGGCCTGATCCCAACATTCCGGCTGAGAAAGACGAAGGTTCACTTTGAAGAACCGAGGTAAAGGGTTTGGGGCGGTGAAGACGAGAAGGCAAACGGAAAATTGTGTTACGTACCCGAAACCATAGGCACGGGGCCTCGTGTGCGCGAGCACATTACATAGAGGTCTTCTTCAAATGATAGCGAGAAGAAAACGAGTATGACGATGTGAAACTAGGAATAGCGATCGTACAAGAGGGATGTCCACCACCTCCACCACCAGAGTAGGAGGTACGACTGCACCTACTAGGGAGCCCTTACGACTGTACGAAATTCCTGGTACTTGACTGCTGAGTGTCTAAGAGTACGATCTTTAGTGCGGTCGTGTGTCGGTGTTGGTAGACGATGGAGCCACCCACAATTTCATTGATGCTCGGTTTGGTAGGCCAGAGGGCACTGAACGAAGACACAGTAGATTTTCGATGCGGTTCCAAGGAGACCGGACCGTACGATATTGCGGTGTGTGCCAGCAGCGATGACAGCAAGGACATACACCACTGACGGATCGTTTTCGTGGTGGACGTGGGACACCAACGTGATCTTCAGGGTACGGTGACTTATCACATTAGGGAAAAGGTCACCAACATTTGGAGCCTTGGAGATGGGTGGACAGAGCAAAGAAGGCGGAAGGCATGAGAAGGTTAAAGTGCCTACACACCAGGCAGTTTCTTGTCGAATAGGCGGATGCGGAAAGGACATACGGTGGCGGTGGGCGCATGTGTGGTCGGGATGCGAGGCCGTGGTACACCCAGTTGTACGGGTCCATTAACAACGGTGTACTCTGATATTTGAGGAGAATACCAGGCCCGACCCATAAGACCCGGGGGTTAAACACACCATTGATTCAGAGCGAGTATCCAGTGCAACCCATCACTACACCTATCGCTGACCTGTTCAGAGATGAGATTGAGAGGGCTATCTATTAGCTCTTAACTCTTAGACACATTAAATCCTTGCCAACCCTTTGCTTCTTCGATAGTAGTGAAGAAAGACATTACGTTAAGAGATGTGCATTAGAATTGATTACCTGCAGACAAAGAAGACCATAGTGATGCCCATCACCAGTTGATGAATTGATAGATGGTGAAAGGCAAGTTCTTCTCAAGAATTGATTTGAAATCCAGTACCATCGAATTCGCACGTGAAGACGAACATTCCAAGCAGTTTCGGTGTCTTGTTACGGCGTGCAAGTTTCGATGCCTTTTGGTATGATACCTGTTACTTTCGATCATATAGACCACATCTTCATGGGTGCGCAGAAAGTGTGTGTTAATGTTTTATTGCTGCATGTTGATCTGTTCGAACATAGAAAGGCTTTACAACATATAAGTTGTCTTGCCATTTGAAGCATATAAATTTATACTAAACTCTCAAGTACGAATTTGAAGTTGGCAGAATGCTCTCGCAAGGCACATCATCGAGTGGATGGAGTAAAAAATGTGAAAAGGGAAAATATCGGGGCCATCGAAGGTATGGTAGGCAAAATATGTGGCTCCAAGAAATTGTGGGGAATCTGCCTCTTACTGATTAAATGATTTTCCCAACTTCTTGTACCCCTAAATGTCACCAGAAAGGGCATTTAGTTGATGGGATCACAATGTGAGAGGAGCTGTGGGAAGGCTCAGGAAGGTGATAGCGGTACATGATGTTACGTACAGTTACACAACCACTTTGTCTTGATGTGTTCATCGGGGGAGAGATAGGCATTGTGATGTTGATGTGAGGTAGCACCTGGCTGAGCGGAAGCTGTTGCCATGAGAGGGTTATGTCTATGTCGACATGGAGATGTTGACATAAATACATCGTGCTTAAGTTTAGCAGTGTAAAACGAGTTAAAGGTGAGACGGACAATAGCCTAAGTTTTAAATGACTTAGGTTACGAGCGGCAAAGGCGGGTCAGCAGATCCAGTTCAACTTTGTTGTCGAGTATGTCCAAAGGGCGCTGTGATGTGGCAGGCCTTGCTACACCAAGCATGGGTGCTTGTCCTTGATAAGTTTAGTTCTCGGTTCATTCATTATTGTTAAGTATCAAGACCGTTTTGCTAAGATTTTGGATAGGCAGAGTGACAAATAATGGGTACGGAGTGATGGACGAGGTGATCTATTGTGGGGATGAGATCTTCTTGGTGAGAACAAAACTTAAAAGAATATTGCACGCCATGCATGATTCTCGTGTCAGTCACCATTAGTTTACCAAAACCCTCTTGAACCACATCCCAGGAAAGTTCTCTTGGAAGGAGCCTCAAGGAGGGACGTGCTCCAATATGTTAGGGATGCGAGTTTGCCAACGTAACAAGAAGATAGACAATCGTGAGTTAACACGACCTCTTCCCATACTTGAGAAATGAAATGTCTTGATGGACTTAAATACAGGGTTGCCCAGTACGGAGGCAAGGATTGCATATTTATGGTCATTGATCGGTAGCTAAATATGTCATTTACTTCATATCGGCATTAACAACTTAGGTAGCGAGTTTTCTTCATAGACATTTTAAGTTACATGGTCTCCCAAAGACCATTGTCGATGCAACAAAGAAATGCTTCTTCATGGTGTTTCGTGGAAGCTTTTAAATTTGAGCAAACTGATTGTTGATACTAATTAGGATAGGTAGACGATTTGAGATAGTGAAACAAGTGGTTGAAGGCTACACTGCACGTAACTATGCTTGGTATGACATGGTTGAGATAGTTTACATAAGAAATCTTCTTCTGTGTACTCATCTGTCCATTGGTATATAGTTTTATACATTGTATGGATATCATGCTTTGTCTTTTAACGACATGATGTTTGGTGCTTTAACAGCTCCTGGGGCAGTTGGATCGAAGGTGAGACATTCTCCGCTCTAAGGATAACATGACTCTGATAGCAAGGACGGCCAGAGATTGTATGCTAACGGGGGAGCGGGTTGAGAGCGATTTGGTGAGGACTTGGTCTGCCTACGCCGCAACCATATACGACGGTCCACGTTGAAAGCAGAAAAAGGGTTAAGCTCAAGCCATATGGACCTATAGGGTGATACGCGGTGGAATGAGTTGTATGAGTTGGGCGCCCAAGGCGTGGTTCATAACGTTTACGTATCTGCACTTTGAAGAACGTCGGGCCGATGGTGTTTACCATGAACAACTACGGTTAAAAAGCATGGTGCTATAGCGAAAACCATTATTAATGAGAAAGCGATTACGAGAGCGAACGGTCGGTACTAGTGAGAAAGGAGAATTTCTTAGGATGAGATGCCACCAGGAAGTGAAGGTCTGCATCATCACATCATTCACGATGGCTTGAGACAATGACGTTTCATGAGAAGGTGTAATATTCCCAATTGCCAATAGCTAATTGAAATATTAATTTTGACTAATTTGCCTTTATAAAGTTAAAATATAAATAAAGTAGATGAAGAAACTGTGAAAATATGAGATAAAAGCATTCTAAGTCACTAAGGAGACATATCGGAGTGTAGAGTGGGCCCTAGTGGCAGTAAGGCCAGCAGAAAGCGGCTGATAAATGATAAATGTCATGCATGTGATTTGAATGAGTGTTGTGGAAAACTGAAAAGCAATTAAGGTGGTAGGGCCTAGGTAGAAATAGGCACAATGACTTTCTGAGAAAGGTCTCCTCGTTCTCATGAATACATTGTACATTTGGGAATTGTCTGTGACATTAAAACAACATGTTGTTATGTCTGTGAGTATTCGTGCTTGAGTATCGTTCGAATCCCAACCTACGACCAGGAACTTAAGTACTGCTCGGTGAAGTTCAACATATTTGTCGATCGTTCTGCATTATCACGGAAAACATCCTGTGGTATTGTGGGTATTGAGAGAACGCGGTCTTCGAGAGGTTATTTAAAATTAAGGATTTGAGAGTGAATTCGTACAGATAGTGGATAAGACGACCTTTTCTATTATTCCGGCGTTTTAGAGAGTTATGAATGACTTTGGAGGATGGGCCAGGCTTGGTAATCATGAGCAGTGGCAGAGCCTCAAGGAGCTGTGCAGGGTGAACCATTTCACAGCTTTCTGGGGCATAAGGTATTAAGGGTGAAAACCCATTCCCAAAGTTTACATTTGGGGTGAGACGACCCAGGTGATTCGATCCCATTCTGACGATTAGCAATGACACGGTGGCAGTGCAGTGGCCAGAATAACGAGTCTTGAGTTGTGACGTTAAATTCAACACAAAGGTATTTCTACGCTTACTGGTACGAAATGAGTGCCATCTTAAATTCTTACCTTGCTCATTCTGTCTTTAATTATTAATAAAATAGCTGTGACGTTCTCCATATTGGTTATTGTTCATATGATATCTCTAGTTGTTGTTTGTCTTTGTTTATATGCTTTGTATTTATTTTGTTGTTTCTGCTTGAAGATACTTCACCCCTTTTGTTTCAAAAGTTCATATAGTATGTATACGGATGAATTTATAGAAGTGCTAATCATGAGAAAAGATGTGTCGGTCATGAAGATGATTTGAAAAAAAAGAAAAGCGACGTAGCATAACGATGGACCAAGCAGAAAAAATGCAGGTGAATCATTTTCGACGTGACATGACTACGCAGATGAAGAGTGATGGATGGTCTATGCCCTATGGAGCTAAAAATTGAAGTTTCATCAATGAAATCATGACATCGGGGGAGGAGCTCTTCGCAGGCGAGGCTGAAGTTGTCTCACCATTGCGCATACAAATCCTTTGATTCGAAAGAGCATGATGATCGGTTCTTGTGGAAAAGCTGAATGGTCTGAAATGAGCTTAGGTACATTCACTTATACGGAGACAGCTACATTCATATGGAATAGGTCCTCACGGCTAGGAGGAGAAATGAACACATCATTACGGTCTTCATGGGAAGACGAATGAAGGATGGTAATCATGCGGCATTAGGTACTCTTTGAGAATGTGTTGGGAGCATTCAGGAATAAGAGTGATCGCAGTTGACGTGTGCTTTAATTTCATGCAGAAAAAATAGTCCAAAATGTCCTACTTTGGAGAGGCTGCTACGGTGGGTATGTACCTTGGAGAGGGCAATGACTGTGAGTGCCTAGCGGTCATGTGTCTGCTTACATTGTAGCCCATTGTCTTGTTGAAGATAGGGTTATTAATCAAGGTATGCACTAGAGCAATATTGGTTGATATGATGCCATAGGATGTGATTACTGATAGGATTCTTCCTATGTGAGATTCTTCCCATTTGGGCGTGACCATGTGTCTATGTGAATACCTCCCTAGTTAAGAGGTGTTGAAAAGTGTAACTAGGTAGAATGTCTTCATAATGACTATATGATATGTGTTTTATGTAGCGAAAACAAAGATAATAAAATGTGTTTGTGCTTGCTTCATGGTTTGGCAGGCAAGGGAGTTTATTATAGTTAGATGAACTGTGTGATGTCTGTTAAGTTTGTGTCTTCTAGAACAAATGTAATTAAGTGTCATTCATATGAAAGATCAAGTCTAGGAATGTCCAAGACCTTGTGGAAGAATGACATAATGGCCTGCCATCGCTGAAATCAAGCATGAGATGCTACAAGGTAAGCCTTTAAACTGTTGGATGAGTCGGCCTAAAGCTGTTAGTATGATGCATTCAAGACAATGCATGTGTCTCTATATATATACCTGTACTACTGACTCATTTATGTAAGTTCAGGTCTCTGTATTAGCAAGTGAGATAATAAATGATATGCAGTGCAGGATAGGAAAGCTTCGCAAATGTGGAAAGTGTGATCAATACAGTGATCTCATAACACAGTACGGATAATACAATGAATACAATGAATAAAAACATATTAACAAGTGCATTAATGATGATCTTGAATACCAGTGCGAATCATTTAAAATAGAAAATATGGATAATACACCCATCATGTGGTGCGGATATTCTGTCATACAGTGTGGATTATTCCAATGAAGAAATATGGATATTACATGGGGACAGAATTACGAGATAACCTGCTGGCAGAAATGGGAATGATTCTTAAGTGTAATACGGATAAGAGAACAGAAGAAATGGTAGTTTCAGTGCGGATCTCAGGCAGAAGCAAACTCAGATATCAAAAGTTGTGAATAACAAAGGAGTAAGAACAATATGTACTTCTCTGTTTCATCACAGGATTTCAGGAGACTATCACAGAAGGTCAATTGCAGTTTTGGAGTGAGGATATATTACAGCAGTAATATATATTCTGACTGTGATACCATAAATAATAAGATCCTAGATGGAAGCATCGTTGAGCAATATTAAGGAAAGATTCGCTGAGGTTGGGACCGTCGAAATAAACAACAACAGGTGAAAAGAGGGCGGGATACCTTCTAACCACAACTCAAGGAATAAGGTCGAAAAGGTCAGTACAGATTGGTGAAGAAAGAAGAATCAAGTTTGAAGAAGCTACGTCAAGATGAAACACCATGGGTCAAGGTCTGAGTCTTGAGTCTGGTACTTGTCATTTGAAGATCTATAAGAAAAATTATTTGTGAGGTTTTCCTCTCCAAGAAGGAAAGGTTTTACCCTAGCTATAGGAACCTAACACATGTCTTGTGTATTTTGATAATTGACTTGATGAAAAACTAAATAATATAAAGAAGAAGACATAAGAATCTCCGTGCGCTCACAAGTAATTATCAAAGAAAATTTGTATTAAGCATAACTTCCTCCAAATTCTCAACATCCTCAATAATATTTTTATTGAAAATTAGTTAAAGAATAAGAATCTATTAAAGAACTCTTCTCACTCATAGATAAAGTTCAGGTGAGGCATCCCCCTTGGGAAGCTAAGGGTTTTGTGTAATTTCACGAGCTAGAAGGATGAAGACTTTAATGGTGAATTACATGTTCTTTGCTTGGGTGAATCACGTTAATGCTGGGCACAGCATAACCTATCAGTTTCTGCTGTTAGATCTTTGTTCTCATATTTCTTGTGGGCTATTTGGATGTTATAGGACTTTTAAGAAGGGCATCCATGCCTCCTTGTCTTTGTCCTAATCAACATTGTTAATGAAGAATAAAACTATTATTCACTGTCATTTGAAGATAGTTGTTGATCTCTGTGCTGATGATTTGCATTATATATGTAGTCGATATTGAGTTAGTGATCGCATATGTACCAGTCTGTAAGGTTTGTGGACAAGAAAAATTTGGTATGAGCACGCTGTTATCATACCCAAAGGTCAACACAAGTACACTTCATACATGAAACTTGAAAACTTCTCAATGACATCAACATAAATCACCAGTTGGATCAATTGTCAAACTTCAAATCAAACATCAAAGAAATAGAATGACACAACAAACATGTGAAAATCAATGCTGACGATGGATAGTGGAGAGAAAGATCATGATTTTCAGTACTGCATCTCCATGTCTGCAAACCACTGTGCAACAGCAGCTGAATCATGGAAAGTATGAAGAAAACAAAGATTGGTTTTACTGGAAAAAGCTACTAACAATCCTCCTGGGCAACGTTGAAACCACTAAGAAGATCTGGGTGAACTGACACCAGAAAGTCCATGTTAAGTATTTAATGGAATTAATGTGAGTTGATGGATTAATAAATGTATTTATTATTTGTACATGTTACATATACATTAACTGGAAATGGTTGCTTCATTGAAAAATGAAGGTATGAGCCATTTATTTTGGATGCAAAATTAAATCAAAGCTCCAGATGGTTGCAGCACGAGACCTGTTGAAACTAGGACTTTTTTACTCATAATTCAAATACTCACTGTCAGACAAGTTCATGGCCCACAGTATGCTTACCTATGCTGGGTCTTTAGTTCTTTAAAATCAAGATAACAATTCTATATTTTCCTCGGAAAGAAACGCCTATGTTTTTGTGGCTCTGAAGAAGAAGGAAAAACATAGTTGTCCCTTCTACCTGCTTTGCGTCACCCTTCCTTGCCTGTCTGGTGATCACCTTGCTCTCTTTGTCCTCTCCAACTGCAACTCTCCTCTTGAATCTATTTCTCTTGTGTCGAACTAGCCAACGAAAAAATCGATTTGGCAAACACAGCGAGTATCTGTACTAGTGTGTCTTCAAATAATATAAGCTTCCTTAAATAATCTTCTAGTTGAACGTTCAGCGGCCAGTTAAACTAATAAGAATCATACAGCTTGATCACTCATCTTCTTCTAGAATTACCACAGTTTAGATTAACAACCATTAATTATTTTAATTTCTAAGTTTAGACTTAGGTCTCCATTAAAATAATTGATTTGTCAAATAAAGCTGTGTCTCTGGGTGGAGTTTAAAAATGACTCTAGATGGAGTTTCAGCTTGATTTATGAGTTGTCAAAATACATTTGTCTAAACTTCTCTCACAAAGATTTGAAGGTGGGACACATCACGTTGCTACACAAATCCCAACACCAACAACGTGTTTGGCTCTAACACCTTGTTAATTATTCACACATGCAATATAAGGTTGTAGAGAAAGAGGGTATGTTGTTATATGATATACAAAATCATGTCATAACTTTAAACAATCACTTGTACTGACAACTGGTATAGGTTAGACATAGCTAAATGTCATGACTTCAATTTACATACATGTTTTATTAAGCTAACATATGCTTTATTATATTGCTTAACGGTCTTCTTCTTCTTTAAAACTTCTTCTTAATAAGCATAATAGTACCAATACACTGGGTTATATGCTCTATCATGAGCCGTTCCAACAACAATATAAGTTGTTGACAAATCTCTTCAAACATTTAGTTCTCTTATTTGTTTATGATTGCACCTTTAAAGTTTTATTATGAGTTAAATGCTCTTGAAACAACCCGTTTGATGTGATTTGGTGTCATCTAGCAAATATTTGCAAAACCAATTAAATAAAATGGCTCCATGCGATTCTCATATGACAATGTGCCCAAATCAACAAAGAGTTGCTAAAGTGCAAATTCCAAAAGCATTCTGCTACATTCACTAACGACTTTCAAAACTTTTCCAAATTCTTGGACATAAGACTTATTGCTAATTTCATTAAATTTTTGTTTTCATATGACATCTATGTGACTTCTTCAGTTCTCTTAAAAATTTGAGAATTCCCATCTTGTTAGCCAAATAATGCCTTTAACAACATAATGAATCCTAGCAAATAAACTAGAAAAGAAAGCAACAAATTATAAAACAGTATTAATAGCTCACTAAATGAATGGACCATGTAACCAAGGAATGACAACAACAAAATCAAGTCCAAAAATGAAGTTCAGTAAAGACATTATGTCCATGTAACAAAAGATAATAATTCCGAAAAAATAGCCTGCGGTATCAATTGAAGCCCTTCAATTCACAGTATAAAACATTAACGAAGGATATAAAAATATCCATTCTCCCTTTAATGGCTCTAATAGCAATAAGTTGAACACATGGTTAAACTTTAAGCCTATTTCAAGACTCATGCTATAGCATGGTTAAGCAATAAGATTGTTGTCAAGGTTAGGATAATATCACCATTACGTGATTTTACATCAAAATTGAAAAATCAACTTAAACACTTGTCTTTAGCGGAATATTTCAAGGACATAAGTCTGCAACGTTATTGCCATTTCTACGAGATGCTGTATTACAATCTTATCACTCGTAAGTTTCTAAATGAAAGAATTAACGTATCGTCGTGTTCAATTTATTAATAAAACGAGGTTCATTGCTCAAAGGATGTCTAAAATTAAACTTCTCTTTTATTTCCCATTAAAAATCAACTAATCAATTCCTTGCAACACACTTTCAATTAGCTTAAAATGAAAAATATATCAAAGAACCTCTACTTGAAACCGACAAAAGGTTTCTCTTTATCTTCCTCCACCTTGTCTTGTACAATTCCTTCTTTAACAGTATGGACATACGAAGGAGAAAAGCACACCCTCTTCTACTGGGGCCAGCAAAGTATGTATTTATCACGGTGTTTTATGTTGGGCATAACAGCAACAACCCTGCATTGCTGCGATACATGATGATGTACCATTTTCCTCCACCATTTGCAAATTGAGCTGTCTTTCACCATCATTCCTCTTGAAGGAAGTTAGGTCATCATTCAACCAAAATGCTACCATAACCCAATCATGTTTTATTAATATTTTGGGCATTTAACATGTGTTAAAGGGTGATTTGGATGATTAACCAATATGGCTATTACATCACTTTATAAGAGGTTAGTTTTACTAATTAGGTGAGACCTCCTGAAGACCTTGAGTTATAGAAGCATACTTAAGCTTGGATTGAAGTAGTGTGTTCATGATTTTATACTTACTACTTTACCATTCCCCAGTGGTTTGCGGACTCATCTAAGTAAGTTTAGGCATTGGTAAACTTATGTTGATCAAATATTTAAAGACTAAACCTTTTCTGTTTTATATCTCCTAGGCTTTTCAAACGATCGCTAAGGCACCATAATTAAGCTGTTATTAGGGTTAGTAACAGATGCATATTGGTGGATAAGAACCTAGGCACACTCATACCTTTTAACTGAAATCTGTTCGTGGTAAACCTTTTAGATAGCTAAATTCATCCTTTCTTGATCAATTTTGTATGGAAATTTAACCACTAGTGAAACAACAAACTATTAAAGGTTTATATTACGCTTTGTCGATCTAAATCTTGGCTCTTTCGTAAACTTTGTATATCTAGGTACTCCTTATTAGCATCTCAGTAAACCACAAGTTATGAAATCTTTACGTAATCTAGGTGTATGATACATTTATGTTATCAAAATGAGGTGAGCCTTGTCCAACATGAGCATCATTACCTAGGCTATTTAAGCCATGAGAGCTTTATAACTAGGCATCATATGGTGAAATACGATGCCCTTGTGACAGCTCCACTAAATAGTAGGGTAGATTGAGGTGACAATAGCAATCTCCTCGTTGTTTACTATGAGGTGCTTCTCCTTGTGAACTTCATGTTAAGGCACCATGAATTTTACGCTTAACACCCACTCTATAAAGTTGGGTCATTCATTGGCGTTAAACTAGTGAGCAAAAGTGAGACCATAACATTTAATGACAATTGAGGTTAAGTTTGAGTTGACCAACTTCAATTCCTCTTATTCAAGTTCATCCTCATTTCAATATTCTAACTACAAAAAAGATGCTCTTAACTCTGCTTCCTGAAATCAACACAAGTTGGCATCCTTGATCATTGATAATGGCCAGGTCAAAATCTGTTCCAGAAGTTGGATTTGATACCTATAATTCTTCTTATCATCCCAAAGCCCTATCAATTGGGATGGTTCCAAGATATGAAAATCCTGTCATCAACCCACTAACAGTATGCCTATCCATTGTGCTACAAAGATTCTTGAACTACGATGTAGCTTTAATTTCATTGTTGCAGTCTATTACTTGGAACATATAACAATATAACCACTGAGCAAACTTTTGATGGTTACCATAAATTTCACTAGTAGAAATAGCTTGCTTCTTTTCACTGGTGGGAAATGGTAAAACAAGTAAACTTGAATAATTTTGACATTGCACATCCATCATGAAAAATGATAAGCTGTAGCTTCCTTCTTTTGATATTCAGTACATATAGTTCTTATGTTGGTTCTTTTGCAAAACCTAGCATAACATGCTATGGAGCCTAGTTCAAGTCCTTCACTAACTGATCCTCCTTCTGGCTTTCTGGAATGGTTGAATATGAAGTGATAGATAAACCAATTGTTGACGGATGGTGAATCAACTCTAAGAATTCCTTCTAGGATCAAGTTTATATTCATCACAAGCATATGAATGGAAAAGTATGCTGAGTTACAAGGTTCCCAACAAGATAACAACAAGACAAATTATTCACTTCTGGGATCAATGGTATGTGATCACACTAAACAGAACCAAGTATTCATAGGGTAGACTTGGTTTTAATATCACCAAGTTCACCAGAACTAAAAATACCAGAAATTAACCAAAACGCGTTAGATTGTACGAATCTTGCTCATATTCACTGGAAATGTTGACGATCGACCAATAAATCAAAGACACATTGAACCAACTTCACCATATTTAAAGTGTGGGCTTCTTAATTCACATTAAGCTGATGGTACCTAAATATTTTCAAAGAGTAGTTTTCACAAATGCAATTTAGTAAGTTCCATTACAATGACCAACCACATAAATAACCACTGTACAGACAGGGCTTTCTAGTTGGAACTCTGTCATGTCAAGTTGGACTTCAGTACCTTTGACATCAAACATTTGATTTGACACTATCATTTGGTCTTTCTATCGTAGCATTTTGGCTACATTTTATGATGAGTGTTGTAGTGGGCCGCGAACCGCTTACAACAACAAGCCTTGTATGGGCCACTTTAAGGAGCTGTTTGCTCTTACCCTCGACGTGAAGAAAAGTGTCTCCTCGGAAAACAATCTTTTGAATTAGGTAGTTGTCACGATGGTTGCTACCTTGTGCTCACTAATCTGGGTTGGCTACGTAAGCGACCACAGATCAAGTGGTGGGCGTGAATCATCACAATAATTCCCAAAATACATGCATAAACAAGAATACATGCGCCAACATTTATTCTTTGACTTGAAGTAAGTGAACTTTGATGCGATGAGCCAAGCATATGATGCATAGTGGGACTGAAGTGAAGACAAATATTTGCAATTCTATCGTAAAGCCAACATTCTTGAGGTGTTTTGATGTAGCAACAAAGCTACAAGGTCTTTTACGCCATGAAGCGTTGAAATTGCCTCGCCAGCGGTGTTAATATCTTATCAGGTTGACTAATAGCGATTAGTTTACGCTTGACATGTACCTAAACGTCTGTTAGTGTTGGTGACGGTGTCTTGTTTGTTTATCTGTTGGATGTTGAAGGCAGGCTCTTGATGGTGGAATATCATATGACTTTAACAAAAAGGTATGTCATATAAAGATGGTGTTTGTATGAAAGAAAAAGGTTGGTCTGATGTTAGAACAAACTATATGATTAGTTCCTAGATTTATGCAATCTAGAAGACAGTCTGATTTGAAGATAAAGATTTGACCTAGGTCGGTTATTAGCCTTTGAGGGTTAGCGAATGGAAAGATAAAAAGTAATCACAGAATACTAGGATATGATGAGTAAACCCTCAAGTACGGGGATCATGGAAGAAAATCAAAAGATATGTTCGACGATTAAGATGCTAGTTTTAACAGAGTTAAATAAAAAAATCTTGGGGTTGTTTAAAAATATGACGAACTCCATAGAAACTTAAATTAATTATTAAGCTTGAAATCTTCAATTATTAATGATGAAAAAAACGATGATGACGATTCGGTATCTATTGTGCTCACTTAAATACACAAAAACTAAATTGTGATTCTATATCCTTTGTCATTATGACAACATAAGCAAACACCATGTTTAAGGATACATAATAGCAGTAAACTTGTGTGTTCAATTTTGTTGAAGCATGTTAATAAACTTAAGTATGTTGAAAGTTTTAAACCTTTCCGATCACGTTGTGGAACATTGAACCTTGGCTTGACAAAACTGTACGATTTTGAACAAATATTATATAATAATATGAGCTATGTCAAGTCTTAGATAGCTTTTATTTGTGGGAAAATAGACTCACTTTCAAGACACACCATAATATCTAAAGTGGTGCTAACCAGCGAAAGGCACTAAGCATTTCCAAAGCCGATTATATACTGTAAAAATAACAAAATAAAGACTCTTGGATCACAGCAGGTGGGTCAATATACCTTTAAAATCCCAGAAATGAGGGGGCACAAAACAAAATCAGAAACTGGAGTGGGTTAACAGACACTCACACCCTGGGACTGGCAAAGAGCTAAAACCCGAACGCTGTGGGAATTTGGAAATAGGTGGCAACGTTCTAAAGAGATATGTACACATAAATGGAGACACATATAGATAAATGTGTTAAACAATAACAAAAAATGAGATCTGGTCTCGTAATACAGCTAGAGAACAGGAAGGTTTCTGGTCACTACGAATACGATGGTGATTTTCAACAGTATGTTGAACGTCACATCGTAACAGGGTATAAAGGCTATAAGAAATGAAATTTGATGGGATACGGTCAAAACCCCCATGGAAGAGCAACTCTTCAATCAGGAAAACTCCTGAAAGAAATACAAGAAACAACTACTTTGAGTACCCTTGAAGGAAATAACAACTCCAAAATTAAGAATAATATTGTAGGTGATAGCCAATATGTTGACATACTATTTTGAAAGGTACGATGTCGATACATGAATACTCTAGGCAGTTCCTCAATGGAAGAAGCTTCCCTCCTATATAGAACCAACTCGGAAAAATGGGTTTCTCAGCCACTCTGCAACACCTGCTGACTCGGTTCAACCTCTTGTGACCTTGCTTCAGGCAGAACTAAAGCTTGCTTTCAAGCAGAATATAGGAATGAAAAGTCAAATCTCTCCCAGGGGTTCTCCAGAAAGGAAAGAGGAAAGTTCTGAGCAAAGATAACAACAATCTTGAACATGCCAGTGATCTTAGCTAAGCGGTTACGAGGAGCGAAGTCTAAGCAAACATGAAAATGTAATACCTCGCTAACTTCAAGTAGGCACCCATCTCTTCATATAAACTGATGAGCCTTCTTCGACCTTGGGCCCCACATTAGGGTTCCTCCTCAAATGGTCTTCCTCCATTCTGTGGGTGTCTTGTCAAGTGAACACTCTCTGTGGCTTGGGCGTTGTTCGGCATGGGTCAGCTTGACCGTGACGTCTTCATGCATTTGTCCCCCTTTCCTTACGAGGGTTAAAAACCTTGTCTGTCTTTGATGATCCTCTCTTTCATGAGGTTTGTTCTGCTCATGGGCACTCCTGCCATTTATTCATCTCTAAGTATGGGGAAAAATTAATGTCCCCAGTTGGCTCATGCTAGGTTGGGAACATTACAATCCTCCTCGCTTCGATGCTTGTCCTCAGAGCTTAGCTGCAAGGATGGGCCCAGGCCTTCTTGAGGTGTGTGGTGAGAAATGGTTGGGATACGCCCATCCCATATGATTCTCACATCCCCAGCAATCATCCAAGCAAAATGAGTTGCACCTACAACATGGCTGGAAGGCACTTCTGTCCACCTTTGGCTCATGCAAGCCATTGGTGAAGGTCTGAACATGGTAGACAAAGGCCTACCTTTGTCCTCCTCTCCTTGGTGAAAGTCACAATTTCTTCAGTCTTAAGAACATAATAATATTTCACCCTCAAATACTTCAAAAACCCAAAACTAGATCTCAAAAGATCCACTTTCCAATGTTTATTAGTGGTGGCCAAACCATCATGATGAATAGTCACCATAACATCATGTATCACCTGGCCTTCTCTGCATAAAAAACAAGAATTTTATTGTAGTGGCCATATCTCCTCCCATGTCCCCTTAGAACGTACGGTACGATAGGGATCCTCTCTGAGCATCCTGTTCTGGTCATGCTCCCCATAAAACAAAACAACATGGGTAAATAAAATGTGATTAACGTAAAATAGAAAGAATGAGGTTTCATGTAGTGTGAAGGTACAGTCTCTAAAGTGGTCTGTCACAAGTTTCCCCTGTGACTTGAGAAAAATAACATGGCAAGTTGTTTCTTGACAAAATGGCTAGTTTAATAGCAAAAGTCTATCCATCTACTAGCAAGTAATAAATGAGCTGAATGTATCATTGGTGTGGTATGCTTATGATGCATCAATAATTCATTTTAACTCTCACTCTCAATAATTGTTAAAATAATTATGAAATGAAAAGCGCATCCTTTGTGGAGCAATGCTATGAAAATGGTAGGCGTACAAGTAATAGCGGACAATCAATAAATGTAGCGATTCTTACACCATGTAATGATAAGATGATGATAAGATGCTCGATGATCCTCATAGTGATGCAGCATATCATGAAAGGAATGAACCGTCTTGCGCGAATCCTCCTTTATGCTTGGAAATCCAAGTCGAAAGAACATACTAGAACAGCAGATGAATCCATCCTACTCATTCACACTCTCATCATCACAAGGTATCAAATATGGTGATCCACCAAAGGACCTCCATCCCAATGTCATCGCGCTCCAAAAGTGACAGTATTTGTTGGCCCCATACAAATAAGCTTTCAACTCATAGCCTCACATCGCCCCGGCTTGTACTCGCTCGAAGGCCCCTCCATAATCTTGCCATATGCAAGAAGTTCCTTCCAAGGTGGAAATGCTTCGAGATCATCTGGAGATTAAAAGGTAACCCCCCTTGCCATGACCTGTCTCCTGCTCTGTGACTTCATTGTACAAGTGTGAAACAAATACGCACATGCTCTCTCCCAATCCTCAAGCAGCTTAACGGGTTTTCTTTTACTCTCATACCTTCATCCTTGACCCATATGGTGAAAACATAATAATCATATCATCATAATGCATCCACACCTTACTTGTGATACAGGGTATCCTTTTAAAATTATTCATCCCACATACTTGTGGGAAAAAGATATATGTCATGATGGCTAGGCTAAGCAAGAAGTGGCCAACACATTTAAACTCTGTGCAGTGTCATGTGTTGCAGAAGCTTTGACTTCTTACTATGCTCATAAACTCCCATTCCTCCCAATGTGAGTGCCTCCATTATAATCAACCTTGGTACCACTTCAAAAGACTACCCTTCTTCCAAATCAAATTTGTCTGCTCTTGCATTCATGGGATGCTAGAATGCAACTCCTTCGGTCTCTTAGAAAAGACCTCCTTCTTACGACCAGTAGTCTTAGATCATAAGAACCAAGTGGTGGGGGCAAGGCCTCCTCACTTTCTTACTCTTGGCAGGCTGTAATTCTCCTCCATGGTGTTTTGGTTGTCTCATGTCTCAACTCTGAGATGAACATACGGTTTTGCATTAATTTGTTTGGGACAATTCATCACATCCTCCCGAAATCCACTAACCTCACATGAGGTGTACGTACATCAATTAGTCCCATTAGGGTGATGTTTCATCCCTTCCTTGATCAAATCAAGGTTGCACAATGTGATGCAATCATGTTGTTCCAAATGAGCGTACGATGATATGCTAATCATCCATATGATTTAACGGAACAATAGGAGATAAAATATTTAGGCATACCTTGGTAATTTCCATATATTGTACGGTATAGGGCTTCTCCCTCCAATAGGTTAGCTCCTATTGAAAGGTAAGACTTCTCCCCAGTTGTGGCCAATGACAGCTAGTCTCCTCCTTTGGTGGTGAGGGCTTCTTCTTTCTCGGGTTCCTTCTAGAATTCTTCAATCAACCTTTGAGTAAAGTTGACCAAAAAGTAACCACTCTTTGTAGCTCAAATAGGTGAGCACTAATCACACTTCTGCCCTCTGGGTCTTCATTGTTGCAATCTCGTTATCACAACACTACTATGTGGATGTAGTATAGAAGAATGCATCAAGTTTCTTCTTGAACCATGCTGTGAGATGACCCCGTAAGAGAGGTAGACAATAGAAACCTGTGCCTTGGTCTGTTCCTTGCTTTAGCGTCTTTCTTCCTCCAAATGAATGAACTGAGGGCTGGGGTCTGTAGAAGGGCTCTGGGTTGGGATTGTGTAACAAGGTATTCATGAAATCTGTATGATCCGAGTATCCTCCATCTTAAAGTACAATACAGCCACTCTCAAAAGGAAAGGATGTGTTCCAATGTGGAGCTCTCTATAACAACGGTCTCCTCTTACGGTCACCCGAGAGGTGCCATAGCTCTCCTCCTCTTAAGCTCTCCCCGAGTTCTGTCTTTTTCCTCTTCTTCTTGGCTAATATCTCGGTCTATTCTGGACAAAAAATTGATAGGAAACAGCTCATCACTTCCCATCATTTGGCCTTGCTCTTTTTGTAACGTACCTTCACATTACAGTGAAACCAAAGATCTTAACTGATACCTTTGTAATGTCCCAAAATCGAAATGCAACAAACATGCTAAACGCATTCCCAACTTAATACTGTACATAAAATAATGAAAATGAACTCTTGGATCTATGGTCAGGATCAATACTACAACCAATATTCCACCAAGACTACTGCAGTGCGGGGAGGCATATAGAGGTAGCAAAATACCACAGAAATTTACAGAAATTTAGGAGTGCGAGGGTAAATGGGGTATGTATATATATATATATATAATAATTCAAGTTCATGTTCATTTATTTAAATAATACTAAATATAAATACTAAATTTAAATTCATAATTGAAATGAATAATGACATACATTGGTCATCCTCATCATTATTCAGATCATTTTGATACATAGTACATACATATTACAATGTACATCATTCATATGACATGCTCATTATTCATTACAATTCTAATGACTAGCCATAATCAATAGTCATTGATGTCAGATTCAATAGCTGAAATCTGAAAATAATAAATACATTGAACCATGATTCCATATCATTCATCATTCATCATTCTACAATCTACAATGTACATTGATTTAAAAAATTAAAAATTAATTTCATCATTCATCATTCTACTATTCTAGAATCGAAATTGAAAGCAAATTGAAAACAATGAACATGTTAAAGTCTAAATAGTAAAAGTCTAGAAGTAGATAATATCATGATTCATAATAGATAAGTTTCAAACTCAAAAATAGTTAAGAGTCGAGAGTCTTCAGTCTGAGGTCATCAACTGAAAAGTAAATACTATAAATGGATAATGAGCACTGAAAATAAAATCAATATCAAGGACTCAATCTCAATGATTGGTCCTCGACATCCATCTGTTGCATGAAGTCATCGGGACCATCAATGGGAATGTCGGTATCTGAGTCAGAGTCACTCTCTTGAGTAACCAACGGAACTCCAACCAAACCATGTTGCAGCTCATCTGGTCCATCCTCATCATCTATCTGTGCACTATCCTCTGGATCCATGTCCCATCGTGTTGCCGGTCCCTTCCGATACTCTGGTGTCTTCCTATGTGCAAGACGTAGAGAACTGTGCACTGCAACTAGCTTCTCTGCTCTCCTAGAGGAAAGTCTATTCCTCTTGATAGAGTGGATGAAGCTATATGTGGACCAATTCCTCTCTGCTGCAAAGGAACTAGCAATCTGAGACAATAAGCGAATAGCAAGTTGTTGGATATCTTGAGCATCATCCCCATGCATGGTCCACCAACCAATGGGGTCAGTCTGGCCTAAATCATTGCGATCTTCCCTTGCATCATGCTTGTTGAAGGGACCATTGAGACTTGCAAATTGCATCCATTGTCTCCTGATTTTTTTCCCTTCTTCTGAACTATACATCTTTGTAATGGCAACTCGAAATCCCTTTTTGACCTCAGGATCTTCAATGGGAAGAATTCTACCAGTCCTTGGCACATACCATTTTGGGTTGAGAGCATATGTTGCCATGTGCAAAGGTGTATTCATTCGATCCCACCTACGCTGAATAGGGTCGAATTTGGGTCGTATAAAACTCTAAGGAAGGGTCTTTCTCACGGGCTGTGGCCATGTAATGAATAAATAATGTAGATAAATGATAATTAGTTGAATAAATAATGTAAATAGTGATTAATTAAGTTAATTAGTAATTAAATTTGAAAGGTCATCGATAAGACATGACCTTTTAAAAAGAAGAAAACACTGCGTGGGTATATAAAGCGAGGCCTCATTTCCTTTAACATTCAAACAATTCATATTCATCATCTTTCTAATATAATATTTATCCTCATGGATATTAGGATATTTCAAGTCTTGGAATATTTAGTTTGAAGGAACTTTGTTCGCTTCATTTGGTATCAAAGCAGTTCGATCTTCTGGCTGGTCACTGCGGCACAGAGCCACGCTCTTCGATCCAGGTCCTTGACCGTCAAATTTGTCAACATTGTTGCCGTTGAAGCGTTTCGCTAAACTTTTGGAGTTTCTTCGCTACTACTGAGTTCATCAGAGGCCTTTGGCCATTTTTTTTTAAGAAGAAGAAAAAAGAAAAGCAAATCACAAAAAAATAGATAAAAAAAAAAAGCAAGTGTATAGTTAAAAAAGGAGAAAGAAAAGAAAAGTATTAAAGAAAAAGAAATTAAAACTATAAAAAGGAAAGAAAGACTATAAAAAAAAAAGAGCAATATATAAATTTAAAAAAAAAAAAAGATATTAAAAAAATACTTAAAAAATAAATAAATAAAAAAGTTATATAAAAGTTAAAACATATGGTATAAAATTAAATTAAAAAGTTAGTGGTCCTCGCTGCTGCCTTACACAACGCGAGCGTTGTTCGAAACTCCACGGGTTGCACGTAGCCATGAGTTGCAGCCACTAGATGCTCGACCAGCGACCACCGTTTGGCCACCCTATCGTCATCAACTCCCATCGTTGTCATCGAACCCTTGTCGCGAATCTTCTTCCCCTTAGCTATCATCGAACTACCACGTCTTCTTCACTGCACGCCATCAACCTCACTTTCTGTCCCTTGCGTGCGTCGCCCCGCCTTATATTATAGCCTTCATCATCTCACCCTCGATTTTCGAACTCGCCCACGACGCATCAAGCGGAGGCGCAGAATTTGTGAGGAATGCATAGGTGGATTTCTTGATCAACTTGAAAGGAGCAGCGAGATCACTTTCTCGAGATCTGAGGCACAATTCTACTTGACAAGGACATAATGTGAAACCCCACAAATCACGGGGCACGGCGGTGGATTTGCGATCATTTTCAAAAAGCGTTAAAACTATTAGTTGTTTGTATCGAGCCTTTGTCCGACCTCTGCAACCACGCTACGCTTCCCACGTCTTTCTCGACTCTCCACGTTTATCTTTCGAGCAAGTGGCTAATCAACTATTTCGTATATTGTTTCCAAAAGTCACGACAAATCAAAAGTCGTGGCTATTTGTGAAGTTAATGATTTATTACGGATAAATTTTATATGTGAAGTGTGAAGTTACAGATTCTACTAAAGAGCAAGGTTTATAAAGTTTTATATTATTTCAAAAAGGTAATATATATAAACTTATAGAGTCATTAAGGTTATATATATATATAGGAAAAGGAAGGTTATAAAGCTAAAAAAATAAAAAGAGAGGGATTATAATAATTAAAAAGAGAAAAAAAAGGAGAAATTATTAAATAAAGTCCCAAAATTTCATTCAACTTAAGAAAGAAGAGTTAAGAGGTAAACGAAAAAGGAAGGTGAAGTTGTGAAGGTTTATAAAATAAAAAAAAAATAGTTATATTATAAATTACAAAGTTAAAAGGAATAAAAGGAAAGGATCTAAATCTAGCGAAAGGACTTGAAAGATTATTTTATATATAAAAAAAAAAGGGGATCATAAAGAAGTACCAATTTATAAAAGGGAAGATTAATAATAAATAATAAATAAAAAGCTTTTAAAAGGAAAAGAAGCTTTAGAAAAAAAAAAAAAAAAAAAAACTATTAAAGTAAAAGTAGAAGAAAAAAGGGTATTTTTGAAGTTATTAAAAGATTTATAATCAAGGAAGTTTATAAGTTAAAAAGAGTGAATTTGAAGAATATTTATCTCAACAAGCAAAATGACATCTAATACAAAAATGGAGTCAGGACGATTTTTAGAATTAGGAACGCTACCTATAGACCCTAAAGCGCTACTTAAAGTTAAAGGAAGTATCGCAGGGAAAGATGTCACTATTGCTATATCACCCGCTGAAGAGAAAAATTATATAAACCCTAAAATTGCCAACCAGTTGGTGATTCCCGAGTCAAATATAATCGAAAAATTAGACATTTTTGACAAGAAAAAATACGACATAAAAAATCTACAACTAAACATTGGGGATTATACTTTTATCTCTCAATTTACCATGAAAACCTTAGTTTTGGATAATAGTGATATTGTGTTGGGTTCACCATGGATGGAAACCTTAGGTTCAGTTATCCTAAATACGAAAAAGAAATTTTTGACATTCACCTACAAAAAGAAGAAGATAATGCTACAAGACGTTAACTTGAAGCCAAATTCCGTGACGCCTGAAGACGTACAAGAAATTTCGCAGGTAATTTCTCAAGAAGGTAAAAAGGTGATACAAAATATGCAAAAGGAAATCGACAAAATCACAACTAATAAGAATGAAGAAGTTGCTCGCCTCAAGGACCACAACGACAAATTACTAACGCAAATTAAGAAGTTGAAGAGAGACAAGAAGTCCTTAGAAAACAAGGTGCAACAACTTGTCGAAAATAAAGCGTCGAATGTAGAAATCCGAATTGAAGAGAAGGAAACTGGTACTAATGCAGTAAATGTCATAACTCAAGAAGAAGACAAGCAAGTTGCAAAAGATGCAAACTTAGAAGTTGTAGTTCCGGCGATGAACATTTCAAGCGAAAGTTATGTAACCAGCTCAATAACATCATCGCCAAAAGAAAATCAAAACATCACCACACAACTAAGAATGGAAAGTCAAACCAAAAAAGTTCCCTATCGACATCCAAATCACGGGAGCAGACAACTCGATCAAGCTATGTCTTCAGAACAGAAACAAGTTGATATTCCGAAGAATACTAACATCAGTGCCATCCGCTCAAGTGATAATTCAGCACAAGTTTCAAGTCGCCGCGAGATTCCACAAAAAATTGATTTAGGATGGTCTGATCCATTCTCAGTGCGACAATTTTGTTTGTCACTTAGAGGATCATATCAACTTGTGTCGACAAGGATCACTGCCCCGAGGCGAGAAGATGTTCGTAACAGGAAAAGAAGTCGAGGCCTTTTCATCGACAAGCTTTGAGGACAAAGCTTTTTGAGGGGAAGGCAATGTAATGAATAAATAATGTAGATAAATGATAATTAGTTGAATAAATAATGTAGATAAATGATAATTAGTTAATTAGTAATTAGGGTGAAAGGTCACGTCTGATAAGACATGACCTTTCGTGAAGAGGCACCTGCGTGGGTATATAAGCAGGCCTCATTTGTAACATTCAAATCAATTCATATTCATCATCTTTCTAATATAATATTTGTATCCTCATGGATATTCGGATATTTCAAGTCATACGGAATATTTAGTAAGGGAAGGAACTTTGTTAAGCCAGGGCCACCCTTACTTGATCCAACATACTATCAAAAGTCTCATAGATTTCTCCAAGAGTAGGAGAATCTGTGTCAGTGTAGCGAATGACCTCAACTACAGGACGTAAGAGTGACACCAGATAACCACAATCTGTCCACCAATCATTATCCAATATCTGAATCCTGATTTTCTTCCCTTCCTCTGTCTTGGATTCTGCCCATCTATTCCAATCTGAAGTCACAACCATGGCCTGCAATGTTGACTGCACCTCCAACATCCTCTCTAATAAAAGAAAATAACTAGCATATCTGGTATCAGTAGGCTTGAGGAATTCCTTCCTCGCATGAGACCTGTACATGGCTAAAGAGGTGTGGTGATTGCAAATAAACATTTGCACATTTCTTGCAGTTGTCACCAAGTTAGATACCCACTCAATTTTGCCAATGTCTTTCAATGCATTATTGAGCGCATGCACACAACAAGGGGTCCAGAAAATATGCTTGTATTTACTTTGAATCATTAATCCTGCTGATCTACACACTGCTGCTGCATCTGTCACAACCTGTACCACATTTGTAGAGCCAACCTCCTCTATAGCATCACGAAGAAGCTCAAATTGGAACGCTGCATCTTTGCGCTTTCGAGAACAATCAATAGCTCTAAGAAAGAAAGGCCCATCTCGGCAAGTAACTATGATGTTAATAAGTGGACGTTTGGCAATGTCTGTCCACCCATCCATAACAATAGAACAACCTTCCCTCACCCATGTCTGCCTCAGTTTTTCCTTTTGCACATTAATATTGCTCACTTGCCTTTCTAATATCACTGTCCTCAACTTATGTTCACCTGGGGGCACATATGAGGGTCCGGCTGCTGCAATTTCCTTGACCATCGCCTTGTAGTAAGGAGAACGACTAACATGGAAAGGAATGCCATTGGCAAAAAGAAATTTGCCAATGGCATCATCTGTATCATCACGGTTCAACTTACTATACATCCCTGCAAGAGTTGGTCCCACTGCACAAGAACGGGAACCCTTAGTCCCAATAGGAGATGGTGGAGGCATATTTTTCCTATCTTTTAAATTTCTTTTGGAGCTTGTGGCTTCATCAAAATTTTGCTGAGCTTCGTCCATGAATTTTCTACTTGCAAAGGTGTCCTTTGCATTTGCTGCCATTTGCATCCTCGAGAGCTCTGATTTTTGCGATATGGTTAATTTTGTGCATATGTTAACCCCTTTGCCACCTACACCCAAAAGATGCATCTTGACCCGACTATAACTGCCAACCCAAGAATGACCACAAACATTGCATTTCCAACGGCGTGTCCCACCTCTTTGTTTCCCTGGTTTTGGTTGGGTTGAAGAGTCAGAGATTTTGCTAGCATATAACAAAAAAGGTTTCATTGGATTAAATGTCCCATTTGCATATTCTGCCAATGCCCTTGATGGGGTTGCAGGTGATGGGGTTGTGGGCGAAAGAGTAGCTGGACTACTGCCATGGTGATGGGTTTCATTAATTGCAGATCCCAATGGACTTTCTGTTTGAGGAGTGTATTCATTATAACTGTCAGTGTCACTGTGGCTGCTCATGCTTTCCTGATCGATCATTTTACAGTTATTACTTGCTGTGTTTTAATTTATTTTGCAAATTTTTTTAGTTTTTCTGCCTTGCATGAAAGATTTTTTTTAAAAATTAAATTTTAAAAATTTAAATTTAATGGAATGCACATTCTGTTTTTAAAAATTAAGTGTCGAATGATAAAAATCACATAAAAATCACACATTCTGTTTTAAATTTTAATTAAAAATTTTTAAATTTAATTTTTAAATACCTAGCGGAGAGCTCCTGCAGCGGCGGGCAAGTGGACTGTGGCGGTCACTGCACTATACTGTCGACCGAGCGAGCGGGCGGCCACAAGTGGACTGTGGCGGTGGCATCGTGGCTGCACTGTGCAGTCGACCAGGCGATGGCACTGTGGCTGCACTGTGCAGTCGACCGAGCGAGCGACCGAGCGGGCGAGCAAAGGTCCAGCGGGCGGGCGGGCTAGCAGTGGTCCAGCGAGCAGCGAGCGAGCAGCAGTGGGGCGACGGTGGCAACTGGCGGATGGTGGCCACGATCGACTGTGGCAGCGGCTGCCGAGAGAACTGTGGTCGCTGGCTACTGTCGGTTGCCGAGAGAACTGTGGCAGCTAGCTGCTATCGGCTGCCGAGAGAACTGTGGCGGCTCGCTGTTGTCGGCTGCCGAGAGAACTGTGGCGTCGCTAGTGGCTGCTCACGAGAGGAGCACAAGAGCTGGAGCACGCGGTGAGAGGAGCACAAGCGCTGGAGCAGTCGGGAGAGCTCAGAGTTTTAGACACTGTTTGAATGGGTCGATAGGTTTTTAATTTTTTTTTTTTTTTTTTTTTTTTTTTTTTTTAACATTCATAATTTATTTATTTTTTTAATATAAGGCTTTATTAGGCAAAGTTGGGGGTGCGCGACTCCCCTCAAAAGGGGACGCCCAGAAGCTCATTTTTTAGGGGAGTCGCCCAGAAGCTCATTTTTTGGGGAGTCGCGACTCCCACACTAGGGAAACGCACCCCCCCGAGACTCCCCAAGACTCCCCAAAAAGGGTGCGTGGGGAAACGCACCCCCATGAGACTCCCCGTCCCGGGTGCGAGAAGTGCGTGCACAGGCCCTGAACCGCCGTGGAACACTTATGCAATCTAAATCCAAGAATAGAGATGAAACAAATCAAACTAGGTGGGTTAAATAGACCTCCCACACCTAGGATTGCTAAAAGAGGCTAAAACCCAAAACACTGCAACACAGAAATTACTGCATAAAAGGGAATGCGCAGTCTAATTGAGGGTTTGTTCATATAAGTAGCATAGAAAAGTACATCTTATATTATATTAAACAATATGCTCATAAAAATGAGATCTAGTCTCCTTGATACAAAAGCTAGAGAACCCGGGAAGGGTTTCTAGGAATTCACCCTGAATACAAATGGTGATTTTCAGAAGTATGATTGAATAATCACTGCAAACTGAAACAAAAGAGTGTATAAGGCTGTAATAATATAAATCTGATGCATATCTGATCAAATTCCTTCCCCCATGGAAGAAACAACTCTCCAATCACAGGAAAGCTCCCTAAAAGAGCCATAAGAGACACTGCTAAAACTGCCTTGCAAAAATAATGCAATTCCAGCATGGAATAATGTTTTAGGTGATGGTAATGTGTTGGCTACTACCAAAGGTCTGATATCAGCCCAAGAATTCTCCAAACTGATTCTCCAATGGAAGGAAACTTCCCTCCTGTGCAAAACCAACTCAGAAAATGGGTTTCTCAACCCTCCCATAACACCACAGGCGAAGGCGAAGCTTAGCAATGTCGGATATAAGGAATGATGGATCAGATCTCTCCCAAGATTTACCCAAAGGGAAGAGAAGGAATTCCAGAAAAGAAATCCCTTAGTGCTAAGCAACACCGGCAATCTCAGCTAAACATCTAAGAGAGAAAAAGTCTAAGCAGACATGAAAATGTAATACATAAGCTAACCTCCAAATGGTTGCCCTCCTCTTCCTTATAAACTAGTGGAGTGGTTTCCACCAGGCCACCACATTCAGGGTTCCACTCCTCCAGAATGATCTTCCTCATTTCCTGCTGTGTTGTCTTTCTCCAAGTTGGCACTCCTCTGTGTGGGGTGTTGTGGCAGTCAAACTTCATTACTTGTCTCAGCCACATTGCCCTTTTTATGAGAAGTGCAAAATATATCTGTGTGTGATCCCTCTCAATACACTGCAGGGGTTTGTTTCTCACTCATGGCCCTCTACACCTTTATCTCTATTTACATTGTAGGCAAAATTAATGTCCCAATTAGCTCCATGCTAAATTTGGGAACATTGGTGACCGAGGAAGCTGTGAGATCTCCACAGAACATCAGGTAATTGTTGTAAGCTTGAAATCTTCAATTTTGTTAACGATGAAGAAAACAGTGATGACAATTCAGAAGGTATCTCTATATCCGCCATTTTGAGGAGCTAAATCTGTGATTCTATGTCACTGTCATTATGACAGTGACATAGACAGACACCCATGTTTACGAGATTCATAATAGCAGTAAGCTTGTGACAGTATCAGTCTTAAATTGGAGCGTAATGATAAACTTGGAAGTGTGAACTGACAAGTTTTTTTTGCAGCCTTCAGTCACGTTGTTGGAACATTGAACCTTGACCCGCAAAGCCTGTGCAGTTTTGAACAAATATTGTATATTGACAATATATGGCTATGAGTCTTGGATAGCTTTGACTGTGGAAGAATAAGACTCCTTTCCAAGTTGGTGTCTGGGATGCCCTCATTTAAAATAGATGTCTTCTCTCTCAAGAGAAGCTGGCATTAAGAGGGAGAATTCAAATGTATATGCTCCTGAGTTAATATCATTGTTGAACGAAAGAAGATCCTCATGGCTCAAATATATATGGCTTCAACGGGGGACCAAGAAGCCATATAAATACCAGGGGTATCTAGCTTCCATGTGTACAATATGAGCCTGGATCATTTGAAGAAGTTGTAAAGCATCAAGCCTGGAAGGATGCTAGGATGATGTCTGGGATGGTTCCTAGACCACAGAACAAAGTTGTTATCACCTCGATATAAGATCAAGCATGGATCTGATGGGAAATTGTGTTGCCTGAGACTTCTCTAGGAAGGCACTGATTATTATTGCACCTATAATATATTATTTCCCTTCTTTAACTACGCAAGGATAGAATCTTCAATCAGGATGAATGTAAGAAAATAGCTTTTTGGCATGGTACTGATAAAGGAAGGGTGTATGTAGAAACAACCTACGGGGTTCGAAGTCCGGAATCGGGACACATATGTAATTGAAAAGGCTTCTACAAGTTTGAAGCAAGCACCGACAGTACGAGAGGATAGTGGCTGTGGTAACGGCGGGCTTCACTGGTAGTAATGTTGATACGAACCTTTGCCCCAAGGTTGATAGAAAAACTGTCTCGTACGAGGTCTGTCTGGAAGCGACCTCTTCACGGTGTTGACCTCTCATTCATCGATTACTGCCAGGCTGCTATTTGGTGGCACAGAACTATCAAAAGCTGCTCCAGAATTTCATTTTAGCTATGCGAATGTCCTTCGTCGCCATGATTTACATTTTGTCTTCCTTCTGTGGTCTGCGGGGAATATCCATATTAATTTGGATGTGTCAGAGTTGTTCAACAATAGATTCCAGGGTGACTAGAGCTACAACATGACTAGGCGAATGAGCTAGAGAGAGAGTCTCAGTATCCTCAGATTCTCGGCTACCCGAATTGGCCGAGGACGCACTAAGACCAGGCTCAGGACGCCTCCCCTAAATCTACTTCCCACCCCCGTGACAAGGGCGACCCCGTTGACGGGGCATGGAGAAGAGGACTGAGTCGACCAAATGGCAGAGGCAAGCCCCCGAAAGAGCAGCAATAGACCACCTGCAAAACCCAACACAAATACCAGAACCACAAAACCACCCCAAAGGAGAAGACTACCCCAAGGCACTCGCCACCCGCCCTCTAGAGCAAGACAAACAAATAGCTTCCCAAACCTGAAGGTTGAGCGGTAAAGACCAAGTCCACCACCCAAAACTCCCTCCACCACAGACAGCACAACCACAATTAAACAAGAAAGAACACATGGATTGCTCCCTAGTCATCCCAAAGTCGTCCTCACACCAGGAGATGCCTAGGAGAGACCACGAAGAAGTTGTAACCTGACACCCACACAACACCAGATAGGAAATCTTCGGAACATACAGACAAGCAAACTAGTTGAAAGACACGAATTTCTTACCCCACTCTGTGATTTGAAAGCCCAGAGAGAGGATTTTGCTGAGCACGAGCCAATAGCGGGCCACATCATGGAGCCGACTGAGTTCCTCGCCCGTTCGCGTGCCCAGGTCCCAAGGACAGAGAAAACGATAAATTTCAAACCGCACCACAAAGCCTCTAACCTCCACAGCGCCTCTCAGCCAAGGCCAAAACCCCGGGGAGCCACCATGGATTCAGACCCACACGCCTCGCTTGTCAAAATTCATCGTCTGAGCTTCCGCACAAGACTGCGTCCCAAACCTGCCCACGAATTTATCGACGGGGAGAGCAAGATCTTCCCTAGTACCAGCGGAGTGAATACCCAAATTTTACATGTTGTAGAGTTAATGTGTGCATGGAGCCGGAGCAGGTCCCAAGGGCTGCTCATTTGACACCTGTGCTGACGTTTGGTCACCACTATCCAGGGATTTGCAACTTACATCGTTATTTTGAAGGAGATTATAGTTTTGTTTTTAGTCCTTATGTGATGTATAAACAAAAGTTGATCATTGGACACTTGTTATTAAGTGAATAGAAGAAACTTTGGATCTTGTTTGTCATAATCACATGCATAGATTAAGAACTTGACACCTCACAAAAAGATATCCAATCCACTTCTAATGAAATTCCTCTCATCCCTTGTTGGCTACTAAGAAGTTTGTGTTTTACCAATTTTGAGAAGTATAATAAAGGCATTGATTCCAAGGTAATTTGTCACATATAAGACTTTCACCTTGTTACTAAAGTGTATTACAAAATAGAATTACTTTTTGAAAATGTTGTTCAAAAATATCCCGAAGTACTTGTTGCACATTCACAGTGAACCTATGCAGAAGTTCCTATCCAAGCCATAATTCTCAAAACCTTGCAAGACTTTATTACTCGGCTTCATATGGAGGTTGTTCTACTTCAGGATCATAATAGCAAATTATTTGATGAGAATCAAGACTTGAAAAAAGATCTTAATTTCCTACTTCAATAAATTGTTCTCGAAGACATGTTCATCTAGAATCTATTCAAAGTTTAAAATAGTGTATGAAAAGCCATGTTCCCCCAAGCTTCTAGGACTGGCGAGCGTGGTAGCGAGGACATGCATAAGGGGGGCGTGTGGGAGTGAGAAATTCACGGGGGGCAAGGGTACATTGGGGTCCCTAGCATAGAGGTTGCCATCTCTAAAATTATAAAAGTAATAATGATAAAATCCCAAAAATTATAATTCATCCCATGCACATTCAACATTTTTCAATCCAATCGAAATGCTATAATCCTCCCAATCTTGAAATCTTGAAAATTGTTAAGAACATTGAATTCTAAATGAGATAATGAAATTATACTTTCTTAATATTAAGACTACTAGGGTTGGATGCACTCCCAAACACCTTGAAACGATTAACTGTAATATTAAAAAATTAAGCCACTTCCACTTTAAGAATTTAATATTACCATTAATTACAAAAGATGGACAAAAAATTTGGAGAGGGGCGCCTAGATGCCCTCCTTCAAGGGTAGAGGGGGCACCCAAACATCCCCCTTTTGGGCTAATACATCTCCCACATTGGGGAAACATTTCCTCGTGCATTTCCCCAAGTTTCCCTCTAAGGCAGACATGGAGAAATGTTTCACCAAGTAACCCCCCATCCTTGAAACAAGGGAAACATGCGGGCGGACCCCACAACCCTGGGGTACATGTCTCTATGGAGCAACAAAAAGTGAATTACAAGGTATTGTAAGGTCAATTAATGGATGGCATTTGAACTTGCATCGGTATTTTGAAGGAGATTATAGTTTTGTTATAGTCCTCGTATGATGTATAAAACAAAAGTTGATAACTAGACACATGTTATTAAGTGAGAAGAAACTTTGAATCTTGTTTGTCATAATCACATGCATAAATTAAGATCTTGACGCCACACAAAAAGATAATCAATCCACTTCTAATGAAATTCCCGTTGTCCCTCATTGGCTACTCATGAGTTTGTGTTTTCCCAATTTTGAGATGTAAAAAAAGGCATTGATTCCAAAAAACTTTGTCAAATGGATTATACAGGTGGTGTAATTGGCAAGCATGGCCAATGTATTGTTCCTCTTGTTGAGCATTAGATAAGTCTAGTGAGAGCAAGCCTTGGATATTTTGAGACTGCATAGATGTGAGTCACCTTATTTCTTTTACAACTACATTCACAAGTACTAGAAATTGTACCCTATTTTTTTACTACTATGGATCCACAATAACAACATCATAAACCTTTTGATTAGCCAAAAACCAAATTATTTCACCATCCACATCTCCATCATATCAACATTCTAATCATAGTGATCAAATATGTTCTCATTCTTTGTTCATGTATCATAATTCTTCTTGCGCTTGTATTGGTATGATAGCAGTTCTTATTAAAAATTGTTAATTTTAGATAACAATGGTACGTTCTATGCTTTAGAGCAATTTACTTCAATTTATCTTATTAGCCCAATATCAATTTCCAGATTAGCAATCACATTGACATTGATAGTAAATGTTGATAGAACATAAAAAATAAGCAGAATACAAGTCAAGACAAGAGGACACAATATTTGGTGGATGCCAGGGAAAAACTCCAATGTGAGGAAAACCCTTTGGTCAAATCTTCTTATTATTCTTCAAAAATTCATCAGAGAGACAAAGTACAATATTCAAAATACACTTGCCCAATCACTGTCAAAATAGTCCAATCAAACTGTAGTCAACAGGATGCCCTAACTAGAAAGTCAACATTGGTCAAACCAGCGAGAATACTCCAAATCAGCTTGATCAAACCCAGTCAATGCGGCCTTCAAAGGCAGTCAAAGTCAACTCGAAACAAATATGAAAATCACAATCAAACCCAGTCAACAGAAAGTCAATGTTGCAATCAAAGCTGTTGTGGTCAACACAGGTCAACCTGCTCAGATTTTCTCGATTTCTATGCCAGAAGATGCGGCCTAGAAAGATCGAACTTTCTGCTTGAAAAACGCAGCAAAAGGAGTGAAGTTGACCATCGGTCAATGTTGGCCAACGCTCTGCAATTCAGCGCAAAAACATATCTGCAATTTTAGAAATTTCCAATCACCTTTGCCACACGTGTGAAGAAGAGAGAAGCTACTCCTTGTACGAATCAATGAGAGAGAATGTGTTGAGTGATGATGTCCAAAATGAGGAAGAGGTCTCTCATATTTATACACTTCGTTGAGAGTAAAGACACATCTATTGGGGCTTATGAGCCTACATTAGACTTCTGGCCGACCTTGACAATTTGCACATGTGTGAGAGATTAAATTCAAAATCTCACTTCTGGTCATCCAAACAAGATGATCTTTAGATCAATCTTGCGCCCCTCGGAAAGAGGTATCCAATAAAAATATCATCTCCATCATATGAGATGTCCAAGGTGGAGTTTGGCCCTAGTTGCCAATTTTTACACTCCCTCTCAACTAGGGAGAAATCCACCTACCAATCCATCTGTCAACCTATACCATCTTTGTCATCCCTGCACTGCTCTGTTGAACTATGAAGAAATAATGAAGAAGAATTTGATCGAGGGTGAGTCACAAGACCTTGCCACTCTCCACTAACCCAAAGTCAGTCTAGAGGTAAAAACCTCAACCAAACTTGATCCCAGATCAAGTTGTTGGACACCATGCATCCTAGCATAGAGAGTGCGGCAGTACACGATCCGCCCATCGGTAGTGCTATGGTCTCTATCCTCATTTCCCAACTCATTGGCCAAATGAGAGGTACTTCCCATATGTCCCGGACTACATGGGTAGGATGTATACTGGGGCATCAACAAGAGAGGGTGAACATGCTCATATATCATCCAACAAAGGGGGTATCACAGGGGAAGGTGAACCATTCACCCTGTATACAACGCACCACTAGGGAAAGGTGAACCTCACCCCATGGTCGCTCATAGATTCAAGAAGTACCCCCAAGCCCCCCCGGAGCTCCCAGAACTCAATGTCCAACTCAATCGAGACCCTCATAGGAGGGTCTGAGGGTTTGTCCACGACTCCAAGTCTCTCACGGAAGGTTAAGAATTTGACCTTCCCCAAGGGCTTAGTGAGAATATCTGCGACCTGCTCATCAGTCCCAATGTGATGGAGCCTTATGGTGCCCTGTTGTACCATATACTGGATAAAGTGATACCTGATATCAATATGCTTGGAGAGGTCGTGGAACACGGGATTCTCTAAAAGTCGAATCCCACTTTGGTTGTCGCAATAGATCACGGTGGTATCCAGCACATGCCCAAACACTAAAGAGCTTCCTCAATCAAACAGCCTCACAACCGGCCATACTTGTCCTTTGATCTTGAACAGTAGTGCCTACAAAGTGGAAAAGAACCTAGCCGTCCTAGATTTATAAGAAAAAACAAAATAAAATAAACAAAACTCCAACTAGCCATAATTACAGGGAAAATAATTACAAGGGTTAGTAAAAATTATTTACAATATTCACAATAAAACTCAAGCTCTATTTAGCAGATCTGTCTTTATTGCACAATTTTAATTGGAGATAAATGAGTAAATAAGAGTTTTTAATTTAGAGCCATGGCCAAGATTACTACATTAAAATGGTCTAGATAAGCCTTGAAAACTTAACACAATAGGATTTTAAGCCTCTTGCCTTGGGAGTTGGCTGGTCCAACCAAAGACTTCTCCTCACACCCAAGATCTGAATACCATATAGTCTCTACACACTTGAAATGAAGTTATTAGATCAAAAGGGGCTAGATACACATTAAAAACCTCAATATCTAGAGACAGTTGTTAGATCAAGTGAGCTAGAATGTGTTTCTAAACCTAGTAACTTATGCAAGATACCTATGCAAATAGTTAATCCAACCACTAGTTGATGAAATAATAACTTGGCAATATTATTCAGCAGAGCATTAAGAACATCCAGAAAAAACATTACCACAAGAAGTAGAAAAGGAACACCATCACGAATAAATCCCCAAAGACTTTTGCTTTATTATTTCAAAAGAGAGATTACATCCAGCAGAGACTAACATAGATCTCGATCAAATGATTTCTTGATAAGTACATGATACAATGAGGAGCAAGATAGCTTCCTTATATAGAAAATGAGAGCATCAAACCCCTCCAAGTGGAAATAACGGCTAGCTCCTTGATCTGTGGCTTGATCCTTGTCAAATTAATTTGATCCCTTGATAACTGGTGCACAGATCTCCAAAATAATTTCACTTCCTTGATTGTTGGGCTGGATGGACCAAAATTTGACTTTTGGGTGGTTTTGGACCACTAGAGAATCTTCAAAAAATATAATTATTGTAATTCTCACATTCAATTAACCACCAGGTCCAAATAATTTGATTTTGCTGGAAAAATAGTCTTTCTAGCTCCAACGAATTTCTGGACTAGGACTTATTCCCTTGGAAATGAGCCCTTTGTTATTTTTTACTTTGAAAAAGGAACTCAATAATTTTTTGATAATTTTTCTACTTTGAGAGAATTTAATTTTCTCTCATTCTATTTTTTGATTAATTTTTGGCTAATTAATTTTCTTTTTATTTTTGCCACAAAATAAATAAAATGACTCAAGAGGGGATTACACATATTTTCCACCATCAAAGTGGGTCTAAAAAAATATTTTGGCGATGGTGCCTAATTATGAGTAACCATCCACCAAAAATATTCCTAGACAACACTTTTTACATCAAGATATTTTTACATAGACATTACATCAAGATATTTTTACGTAGACATCCCATTAGAAGGGTAATTTACAATACACACATGACCTCCTAGACTCAACCAAATTATGCGACACAAGACAGATGATCTAGTATGATAAAAATACATAAAATTGATAACACTAGGACTCACCTAAGACCTTACCATTGATCCCCACTCTAGCTTTGGGGGTTTTGTGGAAGAAAAATTCTGCCAATTATTTGGGTTCGGAAACGCGAATAATTGTCGGAGGGTAAAAAACTCCCTAAACTGAAACTCTTTAGCAAAAAATCTTTAGAAATTCTGCAGTGGATTACAATGATAATCTGGAAGCTGCATGATGAAGATGATTTTGAAATTTTCTATCTGTTGATGTGTACTTTGCTTCTTGGGGGTGTTGACACAGGTGTGGTCAACACTTCCTTTTGCACATTTGTGGGGCAAAAGATACTTTTATGATGGGAAAACTAAATTTTCATGTGGTATTTAAAGTGCTTCTTGAGTCGTTGAACCCATTAGTGCATCATCAAGTCCTTTGGTTTGCTTTCCCAGAGCACTCTTGTTGATATTTCCTTCATTAATAGCTAAGACACTTAAATTGAGTTCAACAACCTTGAAGTTTGACAAAAATTCAACAATAAAATTTTTGGCAATAAAATTCAGTATAAAGCAGTGGCAAGAGTGAAGGGCCGGGGAGGAAATTTTAGCCTCGGGAGGCAAGTAGAATTAAAATAATTGTGGGGACTAGGAAAGGTTTCCAATAACTAGGCAGCATCCTATGCCTTGTATCAGGGATTACTCCAAGCTTTGCACATGAACCTTAGAAATCTCATAATTATTGGAGACTCTCATCCCACCTTTGACATGTGATGATGTGCTCTTATCCCTCAGATTACAAATTGGGTCTAATCTTGAAAAGAATATGGCATTTACTTAAAATGTTAGAGACTTTCTCACGCCACCGTGTCCTTTGGATCAACAACAACGAGGCTAATCTCCTTGCTAACCAATGAACAACCTCAAGGATTGGAAGCATAATAGTAAATGGGAGCTCAACACTTTCATACATCCCTTAGCGTGACCAGGGACAATTGGAAAGGGGGGCATTTGGCTTAGGTGTACCAAACGCGTGGAAACCTACATAACGGGGGCAGGCATCATCCTCCACAGTTTAAATCAGCTGAAAGGGATGTTCGTTCCCTCTTGACAGTGACCCAGCCGATACAGGGTACCTTGGCCAGAGTCTGCACATGGGGAGTTAATCTGGTTGCAATCATACTCAAAGATGGAGTTTGCATGTGTATTGGGAGGCATGTGGTTTACCAACTCCCAGATTATGAAGGTAAAGAATTAATAGATGTGCCATCTCAGCTCCCTTGTGGGTGGCAAGACCTGAGCTCATCCTCTGGTGTAATAGCACCACAGAGTACGATGGTTTTAGTGAGATTTAGTATGATTGAAGGTCTTGCTCCATTATGTGAAATTATTCAACGTAAATCATAGTTTGGAGTGTCAAAAGATACGACGGCTGGAGTTCTGGAGATGATTCAAAGGTGGAATTGGTGGTTAATGCTGCAAATTCTTTTATGCTACTCGGTGCCCATTCGTTGGATGTTCTGGGAATTTAGTGGTGCGGTGGGAGCAGAATTCTCCGGTCTGAGCAATGGCAACCAGGTAGTAGCGGTAGGCCACTTTGGTGGCACAGATCATCAACTCTTTCCTTTCAGCAAGCTCAGGAGTAATGCAGACTTTGCGTGGAGATTGAGGGCGTCACAGGGGGAAGTCAACGGCTTGAAGAAGGATATTTTCCTCTGTCAAGTGTATGGCTGGTGGCACTCAGGGTTGGGTATTAAGTATCACAGGACACCAACTAGGGGATAAACTCAGCACTTCTGTTTCAGAAGGAAGTCGGCACCTTTCGAGCAAAAGGGAGAGAAATAATTGGCACTATTGCAGGAGATCTTCCAATTTCAAATTAGAAACAACCATCTGGCCATGAGCTTGACTGCGACTATGGAGCTCCTAGTGGATCACCGAACGATGCTGCAGAAAGCAGAGGAGGAGATCAACTGGCTCAGGCGTGAGATGGAGGAACTTCAGCACAAAATAGAGCAGCATCAACAACGGACACTCCCCTTTGGTAATTCACTCAATGAAGCAAATTTTATAGTCCCTGATTTAAATGTAGTTTTGCCATCAACTGGTTCAAAGGTGGAGGTGGTTCCCAAGGAGGAACACTCTTCTTAGTAAAGATGGTTGATTATGGAGGTTAAATTTTGTCTGTTCCTAGGAGTGTTCTGGCGCATATATACCTTCGAATATGTAATTTAATTATCTATAATTATCAGCTGTCAAGCTTAGATTCTAAGCCTGAGGTAGAAATGGCTCAGCTTGAAAGGCCTTTAGGCCATCTTTGTATTAATGTTATACCGGTAACTGCTGTGATGCCAATCACAGATTTCGATACAAAATATATACAGTTACTGTTTAAAAAACGAAAATTCAGTGTTAAGTTCAACAGAATATGAAATTTGAAAATTATGTAATAAAATTCAATGTGCTCATTAAACACACATGGTAGAAATGCAAATAGCATGCCAACATGATTAAACTCTAGAAAAATGACGTTGAGTAGTAAACTTAAAAATTAAGAGTAGACACTGTCATTGTAGTGCTGAAGTCTAAAACTGTGGTCTGACACTGGACTCTAAGCAAAACCCTAATCAAAAATTGGTCGTCAGACCTGTAGTCTGTAGCTAGTTCAGACGCCAATTATAGGTTGTAGGCTATAGATAGTTCATACCTGTTGGCTGTAGCTAGTTCAGAAACCAATTTAGTGTGAAAATTATCCCATCTTCTTGTAGTTCTGTGCTTTGAAAAAATAACAAATGCAATAATTAAGGAATGTATATCGTCGACTCTAATTTTTTTTTATTTTATCAAAAAATAATTTTGATTCCTATGCTTGGCCTGATTGGAATTCTACAATCCTTGACAGCTAATATGAGATTAAATTCAAAGATTATCCATCAATACAGCAATACTTTGACAATATGTACAGACTGACTGAAATGGATTGAGAACAGCCACCCACAAATGCTACAGTTATGAATTGTTGAAATTTGGTTACCGAAGGACAGGTGGTTCCCTAAGGCTTTGATATTTGGTCTAAGGAAAAGTGTCCAAAAGAATTTAATTTTTCTCTTAAAGTGCTTTTATAAAGTTATAAAGTCAAATCTAATTTAAAAGTGACTTTAAATGATAATGTTACTAAAGTCTAATTTTAAAGTGACTTTAATAAAGTCAGTATAAAATTAGAAAGGAAAATTGACTTTGGAAATAAATGACTAAGTGGGTCTTTATTAAAGTGGGGTGAATTAAAAAATAGAAAGTGAGATTTAAATGAACATTTAATCTCAGCCCTAGATTAAAGCTTTTTCAGCCATTGGATTTAGGGATTCTCCAAAAGTCACTTAAGGTTAGGTTAAAGGAGGAAAAGGAGGAAAAGGTCATTCATTCTTTCAGAGCAGATTGGGAGAAGGAAAGAAGGAGAGCTTGAGATTTTTTTGAGCAGTGAGAAGGAGGGCAGCGGAACTAACATTCAGCAAATTCGTACAGCAAAGGTAGAGCACGAAGTTCGAGGCAAGAGGGCATGAATTCTGAGGGAGGAAAGACAGCATTTATTGCTACACGTTTTTCGAGGACCGTACAACAGTTTGGAGGCACGGAAATCGAGGTCCATACAACAGGAGAGAGAGGGCTGTTTTCTGAAATCCGTACAGCAAAAAATCAGCGTTGAAATCAAGGCCGTACAACAAATTTAAGGCAGTCGTACAGCACGGTTTTCGAGGCAGCCGTACAGCAACTTTCCGCAGGTCATACAGCACATTTTTCAAGGAGGTCATATAGCTGTACAGCACAGATTTCAATGATGTCCGTACAGCATTTAATGCTGGATTGTTTTCTGTAAATTTTGTTTTTTGTGGGCACGAAAACCGAGGTGGAGTTTGGCACGGTTTTCGAGATAAGTACTGTTATGAAGTTGCTGTAATTTTTTGCTGTGTAAATTTTTGTCTCGCTGTAAAAGCAATATTCTGAAAATAAAAGAAGCTTTCGAACTGGTTTTCCCCAAGAGTTGTAGGGGGTTTTTCCAGGGTCACCTTGACCAAAAATCACTGTGTCAAAATGTGTTGAATCGCTATTTGTGTCTGCTGATTTTTATTTCTGCATTTTCTAGCATTGTGAAAAATTTCCAGAATTTGTGTTTTCAGCAAATATTGATTTTCCAGCTTGTTGAATGTAAGGTTATGGGAAAGGGCATTTAACTAATTGGAGAAATAAGGTGAAACTGAAAACCGAGGTGGGAAATCAGAAATTTCTACATGGTATCAGAGCTTGGGTGCTGAAAGTGCAGGTTGAGACAACAAAGGAAAAAATACAGTCTGCTGATTTTTCACTCAGAAAATTCCAGCAAGTTGATTTTTCACACAGAAATTTTATCTTTACTACAGCAGTGCTATTTTCAGTTTTTAGGACAGCAAGGATGTCATTGGGATTGAGGGTGGAGGATAGGTTGGATGGGCATAGTAACTACAGTGTTTGGAAGGAGAGAATACAGAGTATCTTTAAGGAGGCAGAAGTCTGGGATGTCATGGTGCATACCGCACAACACCCTATTGTTGTGCCTACTGATGCTGTTCAGTTGGCAGCGTATAAAAAAAAGAATAACAAGGGTAAGAGACTGATTCTAGACGGAATCAAAGACCATTGCATTCCTCATGTGAGAGGAAAGAGAAATGCTCATGAGATGTGGACAGCATTGACCAATCTCTACCAGAGTACTAATGAGAACAGGAAAATGATCCTAAGGGAAAAGCTGAAGACCATTAAGATAGGTAAGACTGATAGTGCAGCTGGATATCTCACAAAAATTACTAATGTGAGAGATGAGTTGGCAGTAGTTGGAGAGGTCATTCCACCCACTGAGTTGGTGCGGATTGCAGTGTATGGCCTCCCCAGTTCATGGCTGAACTTTGCTGATGGGGTTTGTGCACGTGAGACCCTTCCCACATGGGAGAGGTTTTGGGATGATTGCATACAGACAAAGATCAGGAAGAGTCAGCTTGGGGCAGCCAAGCCAGTTGAGCAGGATGAGGATGTAGCACTATTGGCAGGAGGCAAGAAAGGCAAGGGAAAGAAGCGAGCTTCCACAAGCAGTGGTGGGGGCAAAGGCAAAGGTAAAGGTAAATAAGGTAACACGCAGAAGGACTATTCCAAGGTGAAGCGTTGGAATTGTCAGAAGATGGGACACTATGCAGTTGTGTGTCTGGAAAAGAAGAAGAAGGGGAAGAACCAGAACATGGCAGCATCAGCAGAGGTAGAGGACTTCACGGATCGCTTTGACCGGGAGTTTGGGTTTATTGCTTGTGATTCCACTAGTGCAAGATCACCTGCCACGGAGGTTCAGAGGGAGCATGCATTTCCCTCGACTAACGGAGCATCTTTAGGTATCTGGTATGTAGACAGTGGGGCTTCACGTCATATGACAGGAGTCCGTGAGTACTTCTCAGAGCTTTCAGAGAGTGGCACTGATATAGAGGTAGTACTCGGTGATGACAGAGTTGTTAGAGCAGTCGGTGTGGGGACACTAACATTTGATAGGGAACCCAAACCTCCCTTGAAGGTGTCAGATGTTCTTTATGTGCCAGGGATGAGAAAGAACCTCATATCCGTCTCAGCTTTGGAGGACAGAGGATATGAGATATTGTTTAGGAGAGGGCAGGTGCTGATATATCCCAGGGGCGCTCCAGCTGATTCAGCTAGAGTGATAGGAATACGCCATGCAAAGGTGTACAAATTTGCATTTCAAGCCCTTTTGGCATTGAGCAGTAGTACCGACAGCAGAGCTAGCAGTTTTGAGCTGTGTGAGATTTGGCACCGCAAGATGGGGCACATGTGTCATGGAGCCTTGAGGACTTTGCAGGAGATCACTACAGGTGTGCTAGATTTCAGTGCTGATCACTTTGATACTTGTAGAGGATGTGCGATGGGCAAGTTTTCCAAATCCCCTTTTCCCAGCAGTGACAGTAGAGCGACTGGGATACTTGATTTGATTCATTCCGATGTGAGCGGTCGGATGTCTCATGTTTCCTTGAGTGGATATGAGTATTATGTATTATTCATTGATGATCACTCCAGGAGGACCTGGATTTATTTCTTGAAGACCAAGAGTGAGGTCTTCAAGAGGTTTCAGGAGTTCAGAGCTCTTGTGGAGACACAGACAGGTCGGAAGATCAAGTCCCTGAGGTCGGACAATGGGGGAGAGTACACCCTTGGAGAGTTTGTTGACTATTGTGCGAAGGCAGGCATTAGGAGGGAGTTCATTGTTCCTTACAACCCCCAGCAGAACGGGGTTGCAGAGAGGAAGAACAGATCCATCGGAGGGGCTGCCAAAGCCATGTTACATGATCAGGGGTTGCCATTGTTTTTGTGGGCAGAGGCCTGCAACACTGTTGTATATTTGCAGAGCAGGAGTCTGCATCGTGCCTTGGGGCATATGACTCCGGAGAAGGCTTTTTCTAGGGAGAAGCCTGATATTGGTCATCTTCGTATCTTTGGGTGTATTGCATACTCCTATGTACCCAAGGAGAAGAGGACCAAACTAGAGCCCACCGCAGAGAACGGTGTCTTTGTGGGCTACAGTGAGACCTCAAAGGCCTTTCGAATTTATATTCCCGCACAGAGGAGAGTTGTTGTCAGGCGAGATGTGAAGTTCGAGGAGGACAAGGCCTTCAGGAGGTCACGAGAGTTAGAGTATCTAGATCAGCCAGACCCTCAGTAGCAGCTGAGTCAGTCGCAGGGATCCAGTGGGCAGGGATCAGGAGGATCCGGAGGTACATCGATTACGATGTCAGGTCCGTCAGTGAGCAGTGGCTCACAGAGTCAGAGGGGTGGTGCTTCGGGCAGCGTGCAGAGCAATTCACTAGGGAGTCCACTGATGGATAGTTCATACGGTACTTCAGCATCTACAAGTTCAGGTGCAGGCAGGAGGACAGCAGATAGACAGTCAGGAGTTCAGGCTCCTAATGATGAGGAGGAGGAGTTTCATTCTCCAGTGGGAGAAGTGTGCTCAGGGAAGAGGAAGCCCAAGTGGCTTTAGGATACCTTGAGAGAGGCCACATCTGTCGCTGGGCCTAAGAGGCTGGTCAGAGAGAGCAGACCACCTGAGAGGTTTTGTAGCTATATGGCAATGGTTGCCAACGTCCTTGACTCTGAGCCTTCTAGCTATGAGGAGGCAGCTAGCCAGGAGGTCTAGAGAGAGGCCATGCAGGAGGAGTATTCTTCTATCATGAAGAATGATGTTTGGGAGGTGGTGCCGAGGCCTGAGGGCAAATCCGTGGTTACTTCCAGATGGCTTTACAAGGTAAAGCATGCTGCAGATGGCAACATTGAGAAATTCAAAGCAAGGTTTGTGGTTAAAGGGTTCTCCCAGGTAGAGGGAGTTGATTATGAGGAGACCTTCGCTCCCGTGGCTCGATATACTTCGATCCGCTCCATTATATTGATAGCAACAGAGATGGGTTGGAAGATCCACAAGATGGATGTGAAGACCGTATTTCTCAATGGCTTCATACAAGAGGAGGTGTACATTGAGCAACCACAGGGTTTTGAGGTGCATGGGAAGGAGTCCCATGTGTGCAGACTGAAGAAGGCCCTTTATGGCCTGAAGCAAGCTCCCAAAGCTTGGTACTCTAGGATAGATACATACTTGCAGGAGATGGGTTTCACAAAGAGTGAGGCAGATCCGAACCTTTACTATATTGTGATAGGTGAGGAGCCTCTCATTCTGGTGCTGTATGTGGATGACTTAGTCATTACAGGTGCAGAGAGACTCATAGAGCACTGCAAGAGAGATCTTGCGGTGGAGTTTGAGATGAAGGACATTGGCTTGATGCATTAATTTTTGGGTTTGGAGGTGTGGCAGGAGGAGGGGCATTTCTTCCTGGGGCAGGGGAAGTATATTATGGACATCCTTGGCAGATTCCACATGGAGGATTGTAGACCCATGTCGACACCGATGATCACCAACTGGAAGAAGCTTCATGCTTCGGATTCCGAGTTGGTGGATCCCACATTGTACAGACAGCTAATTGGTTCCTTGATGTATTTGGTCAACACCAGACCAGAAATATGTTTTGCAGTCAACACGATGAGTCAGTTTATGTGTGAGCCTAGGAAGGTACACTGGGTGGCTGCAAAACGCATTTTGCGGTACTTGCAAGGGACAGTGGAGTATGGTCTGGACTATAGGCAGGCGGATGGAGTGAGATTGGCAGGTTACACTGATTCTAATTGGGTAGGTTGTGCTTCTAATAGGAAGAGCACTTCAGGGTGTTGTTTTAGGTTGGGTTCGGCAGTGGTGTCATGGTTCAGCCGAAAGCAGCAGTCAGTAGCATTGAATTCAGCGAAAGCAGAGTATATGGCCGCCAGTCTAGCTAGTTGTGAGGCCATTTGGCTTCGCAAAATGTTGTTTGGTTTACTTGGTCAGCCATTGAGACCTTCAGTGATATGCTGTGATAATCAAAGTTGCATTAAACTCACAGAGAATCCAGTATTTCATGACAGGTCAAAGCATATTGGCATCAGATATCACTTCATCAGAGACTATGTTCAGAAGGGAGCTATGAAGCTCAAGTATATTCCCACTGATGAGCAAGTGGCAAATATTCTTACCAAAGCCTTACCACAGGGCAAGCATGTCTACTTCAGAGACAAGATGGGTGTGGTGAGGAACACCTTCATCGGTAAGAGGGAGTGTTGAAATTTGGTTACCGGAGGACAGGTGGTTCCCTAAGGCTTTGATCTTTGGCCTAGGGAAAAGTGTCTAAAAGAATTTAATTTTTCTCCTAAAGTGACTTTATAAAGTTATAAAGTCAAATCTAATTAAAAGTGACTTTAAGTGATAAAGTTACTAAAGTCTAATTTTAAAGTGACTTTAATAAAGTCAATGTAAAATTAGAAAGGAAAAGTGACTTTGGAAATAAATGACTATGTGGGTCTTTATTAAAGTGGGGTGAATTAAAAAAATAGAAAGTGAGATTTAAATGAGCATTTAATCTCAGCCCTAGATCTAAAGCTTTTTCAACCATTGGATTTAGGGATTCCCCAAAAGTCACTTAGAGTTAGGCTAAAGGAGGAAAAGGAGGAAAAGGAGGAAAAGGTCATTCATTCTTTCATGAGCACAGTGGGAGAAGGAGAGCTGGAGATTTTTCTGAGCGGTGAGAAGAAGGAGGGCAGTAGCACTAACATTCAGCAAATCCATACAGCAAGGGCAGAGCACGAAGTTCGAGGCAAGAGGGCACGAATTTCGAGGGAGGAAAGACAGCATTTATTGCTGCACGTTTTCGAGGACCGTATAGCAGTTTGGAGGCACAGAAATCAAGGTCCGTACAGCAGGAGAGAGGGTTGTTTTCTAAAATCCGTACAACAGAAAATCAGCGCTAAAATCGAGGCCGTACATCAGATTTAAGGCAGTTGTACAACACAGTTTTCGAGGCAGTCGTACAATATCTTTTAGCAGGTCGTACAACATGTTTTTTCGAGGAGGTCGTACAGCCGTACAGCACAAATTTCAATGTTGTCCATACAACATTTAATGCTGGACTGTTTTCTGTAAATTCTATTTTTTGTGGACACGGAAACCGAGGTGGAGTTTGGCATGGTTTTCAAGATAAGTATTGTTATGAAGTTGCTGTAATTTTTTGCTATGTAAATTTTTGTATCACTGTAAAAGCAATATTCAGAAAATAAAGAAAAGCTTTGGAACTGGTTTTCCCCAAGAGTTGTAGGGGGTTTTTCCAGGGTCACCTTGACCAAAAATCACTGTGTCAAAATGTGTTGAATGGCTGTTTGTGTCTGCTGATTTTTATTTCTGCATTTTCCAGCATTGTGAAAAATTTCCAAAATTTGTGTTTTCAACAAATATTTATTTTTCAGCTTGTTGAATGTAAGGTTATGGGAAAGGGCATTTAACTAATTGGAGAAATAAGATGAAACTGAAAACCGGGGTGGGAAATCAGAAATTTCTACATGAATCAAATTACGATAGGGAACAAGCTAAGGTTTTTAATGGAGCATAGCCTTAACCTAAGACATTTCACAAAACCAACACTATTATGTTGCTAAAGCTACTTGATATTGCAAATATTCAAAAAAACAAATGGAAAAAACAATGGGCTTGACTCTTGAGATCAAAAGGGATATTTTTTAAAGAAAGCACAATTGTAATATCCCGGATGGGATATTTTAACTAAAAACGCAGAAAAATACTGAATACCACAATTTGTCGTAAAATAAACATTCACTCAACAGAAGATTGCCATGTAAAATAAGAAGACAGGAAACACTGCAATCCAATACCATATAGAACGGGAAAAATCTCAGCTTTTATTATAGATAATAAAAGGGGTTTACATATGGATCTAACCCAGAAAGAGCTGAGATAGAAAACTGGCCACCAAGATAAGCTGCTGAACGGTGCTGGCCACAAACTGAACTGCTACACTCTCCCTCCGGCAACAGCTGACACTGAAACCACTGAAAATGATGAAGCCCAAGTTGAAGATCTAAATGATCCTCACACCAAACTCTGAAGCTCTGTGAAACTCCTAAGTGAAGCCTCCTCAAGAGAGTTGGGTTTTCGTCCAACACTCTCACAAATCACCCGAGCTTTCGTCCGGTTACGGCAAGGAAGCAGAGAACCACGTCCTCAAACCTCCCATACACAAGAAAATGACCGCTCCAAAGATATCTCCCAATGGCTCTCCCTTTCTTTTTAGGACAGACTTTTTAGCCTTCTGTATATTATTTTATTATTATTTTATTCATGGAGCACTTTTCCTTTTATTAAAAAATATTCCTTTTTAATGTGCAGTGTAACCACGACGACGCCTCCTCCCATTACCTCCAGTCTCTGTCGAACGTCCATCGTGTAGGTCTCCTCGTCCCGGTTCCAATGAGCTATTACACTAAGGTGTTCCATCATGTATTCCTCTCGGAATGCCACCTTGAGCATATTAGCTGAGTTAAGCCCATAAATAACTCAAAATTCCGAAAGTTATCGGAATGCATCGGAGCAAAAGCCAAACTGCTCGGATGATGGAGTATATCAAGCGAATGCCTCCGAACACCATGAAAACTCCTCAAAACTCCGAAAAGCTCTTGAGCCCACTGATAGCACCAACCTGTACATGTGACCTGTCTGCTCCTAACTCTGGAAGTCCCTCCTAGCCTTGTCATGGGTGATACCAAAAATGGGAATATTACAGACCTCCCGCCCCAAGATTGCTTGCCCTCAAGCAATCGAAATATGTGGGCCACTCTGTTGGCCCGCCGCATCTCAGACCCAATGCCTGGATCCCATACCAACCTCTGGGTGCTATGCACCTGTGTCAAACCTCTCGGAACAGACCCCTCAATGCCGGGATCCCAAACTGATCTCTCTCTGTCCCAGTCAACAAACAATCCTCCCGGATCCCAATGCCACCATGGCCAATCATCGCCCAAGTCCCACGGCTCAGGCTGCACACTGTCTCTGGCTATAGCTGATGCTCTCAGAGGTGAAGACCACCAACAAGCATCAATGCTCCCGGGCTCCTGCTGTGTTGTACCTGTAATTGCATATGCTGCCCCACCAGCTGCATACCAACTCATCACCTCTCTCCAATCCAAGTCCTGACTCAATCCCATGTTGATCCTGCTCTCCTGAAATCGGGAAGGAGTGCTGAAGTAATGACAACTGGTGCCCTCCTGCCAACTGGAATCTGTAACATCTACTATGTCTAAGGGCCCCTGCTCCGCTGTGCTCCCCGCAAAAAATACCATACCATTAAGAGGGTACCAACTCATGATCTCCCGCCAGTCCATCCTGGAAGAAGAATCCGATGTAGCAACAACTGCATATGGAACATGCCTAGAGTGTTGCTGCCAGCCCGTAATCGACTCCCACTGCCCTGCCCTGTCTGCCAATGAAAGTTGCCTGTAGAAGGAAGCCCCTTTCTCTATAATGGGCCAAAGTGGGCAAGATATGCTGCAAGTCCCATCGATGTACTCCTGGAGAGGGCTACTCACTGGAAATACTGCAGTTCTGCTGACTGCGTGTACATCTGTCTGCGCCTCATCCCTGTGTCGACTCACAGTTGGATGCTCCACCATATCCAACAGCTCCTCCCACTCCTGATCAGGAATGTCATGCTCCTGCTGTCTACTGGTCCCCTGCAGAACAATCCCATCAACCTCCAACACCTCCAGAGGATATGGATCTGCAACTGTCGTCATTGTACTCGGTGTCTGTGCATCTGACTGCTCCTCCTCAAAGGCTGACCCCAATGTTAGCCACATATCCATCATAGGCTCAATGTGGGCGCCCATCTGGACCTCACCAAAGGAAATGTCATGCCTGATGTGAATAGTATCCTCCTCTGCTAACTCAGGCTCCATCATATGCTGCTCTGGCTGAATCATCACAAGGGACTCATCACCCAGAGTATCTCCTATACAGTCCCCTGCCTGCTCACCCTGCACACTAGAACACAGCTCTGGTCTACTGTCATCATCATCTCTGCATGGCTGCTCTCGCTCATCATCTCTACATGGCTGCTCTTGCTCCCCAGAAGCATCCTCATATGATCCCATGGACTCATCTGAAGAAGAGTCCTCATCCTGGCATACAGAAGGAACGTCTACCTGCTCTACCTCTGCCACCTCATCTGCATCTCTCAAACATGAGTGATCAGGCCCCCAAGGTTCTTTGCAAATGAAGCAAAGTCCCTTCCTCCTCAGCTCATTTCTGCTGCCTGACGCACCAAACTGGAGCCGCTCCTCCCTGGTCAACTGTCTCCTGAGAAACTCAATGTTCTACTCAACTAGCCCTTGGGCTAGCTCATAAGCAGCGAGCGAGACCAACTGCTCTCCCCTCCAAATGCTCAACAACCGGGTCTGCAACTCTCGGCCAATGGTCTCATGGTCTCTCATACATGATGACAAGATGGACTGCATGTGTGCTATGACAGTATCAGGTTGATGTCTCCTAATGCTGAAGAAGCATCGGAACATCTGCAAAATCAAGTCATCACACTCAAGGTCAAACATGATGACATAAGTCTTGAATGTGGCCATACTCCATAAGATCTCAAGCTTCTTCCCGAAGGTAGAGTCTGCACTGTTGTCCAAATCCTGAAAAGTCTCTACAATCAACCTCATAATCCTCCTCATAATATCATCATTATATGGGGCTATAGGTGCGGTCAATTTCATGATGTTATTGAGGCAAGCTGCAACTGGAAGTGTGACCCCTTCACAAGGTTCCTCCAAGAATTTGGGCTGTATAAAAGCAAGCATAGCAGGCTTTAGAGCCCAAATCAGTTTCTTCCCTTCTGCTTGGTCTATTGTAGACATGAGTTCATTAAATTCATCAAGTTTGGACAAAACTCTCCATGTCATCTTCATGTGTTTCAAATCTGTCCCAAGTGCAGAAATTTTGTGACCAATCTCCAATTCTTCCTGCAAATCTTTTGGCTGTCCTTTTTGAAGGATGGCATAAATTCCTCTTGAAAAGGGTCTGCTGTTTGGTTTTGTTTTCTGGTCTTCTGCTGCATGGTGGTTTAAGGAACCAGCTTCTATTTTTATTTTCATCAATCTGCTTAGGAATCCCTCCATGGTTCAGCCAATGGAAAAATCATTGTTTTTCTGAGTTTTCTATATTCCCTAGTGAAGTGTTTTAGCAAACAGATTGCTTGCACAATGTTGCACGTGCGATTCTGAGTTGTTTCAACTCAGTATTGCACTTCCTGAGCTGTTGCAACTCAGTATTACATCTGTAATGAAGCAAAGAACACTTCCTCCCATTTGTACATTTCATGTTCATAACAAAATATAATGATGGTATATGAAAATAAATGACAAATCCATGATCAAACCCAGAATTGTATATCACAATTTAACAAACAGATTCAAAGAGAAAATTGTACCAGCACTGTGATTTTGAGAGAGAACCTGATTTGGAAGTCCCGCAATTTGTTACTGTGTATTAGTTTGCTACTGTAGTTTCCAAAATTATTGTTTTCCTGATTTGAGCATTATGAATGCCTTGAATTTGCACCCAACCTTCATTTATCGCAGCAAGGATGGCTTTCCGAGAATACCCTCTTCATTCCACTGCTTCCTGCTCAATGATAGGATGACAGCGTCTTCACTAATAGGGCGGCCTCCAATGATAATAAGAGGAATACAATGATAAATACCAATCAGTTTGCTGAACAATTGGTACGACTGTAGGTGGCTGTTACACCTCAGAAAACACCAGCGATACTCTATACTCCTCAACGGTAAAAACAACACATGCCCAAAGTCTGGTACATATGACTCAAAACACTGATACCCATGTACAACATACACTCAGCTGAGTCCTACTGCAACAAAATAATATCAGTCCAATTTTTACACCAGATTTGACAATAATGCTTTCCAAACTAATTCTAGACTTGTGGTTCTGCAGTTGGCCTCCTCCAGACTGTCTCGACTTCCCAATAATTTTGTGCATTCATCCCCAAAATTTTATGACAGTGAAATTTTTTCTTCAAGAATTGAATCTCAGCCTCTTGAACCCCTGTTAGGTTTGGTCTTTGAGATACGGCCTGCTTTAAGAAATGAGAGTGCTGTTGATTTGGATGTAATAACAATGTGCATACCGTGTGCACACAACTCTGACCAATCACCAACGAAGCATCCGCTGACAAACTAATGCACATTTATGTATACATGCCAGGGCAACAATCCCATTCTATTTTGCCGGCAGTCGCTGTTCGAATTGCTACATGAATACAAGGTCGGCCCTGCAATTTATAATTTTGTTTGGAGCCTGAAATTCTGATCCCACAGGAACAATACGGACTTTTGAAACAACAGCGATCAGCTCTTACTGTAATTGTGATACTGTTGTCCGAAGCTCGACCTCCTGTATTAATCAATAATTTGGCCCTTTTCCACGTGATACCCCACGCTGCCGTTTGCCAATTTGTCGTCCGTCGACCCTGTTGCTGCTTCCCAGCCTTCACGGCACCTACTTGGATGGCAGCTCGAAAATAGATGCGGCTTGCTTGCCACTGCAATGTTCCCCTATAATAATTCTCGGCCTTTTAAAGATCAGACCCCAGTCAAACTTCGTGATAAAATAAAATTTCTGCAACAGTCTTGCTCGATATCCCACGAAGGAACCCTGTCTGGCTCAAAGCAATAATCGACGGTTCGAAGCTCCAGATCAAACCTCAGTCTATGATTGCTCAATCAATACGAGATGGAAACATCCAGGCGATTCTCATGCATGTGGAACAAGGAACGGCGCCACGATTAATACACATCGGATTCATACTGCCGCCTTGAATTTCATCTCGCCTTGAACGTGCCTCAAGGAAATTTCACCGTCGATATTTAGGATGAGACTTGGACGGAGCACGTTGGCTTGCTGATGCCGTGTGGGTAATGGAGTACCGGCTACGTTATTCACAAGGAGCGATTGCGTCTACCATCGTGAAGCAAATCGACTCATACCAACACCCTCCATTGCCAACAATATGCTCAAATGTTGCTCAGTCGTAGAGGGAATCTCGACTTCGTAGCAGTGGGTATTTACACCAAGGATATGTGAAATTCTGGGTCGGATATTTTATTTTTTTAAGAACAAGTTTCATCCTATAGAAATACGACTTCGCTATTGGCTGGGCCTTTTGAAATATTATTTTGAAAGTGGCCTCCAAAGTATAAAATTCGACCCCTTAACGGCTCCACTTGACCTTCGATTAATGAATTTTTGTGTGATAATTTCATATGGCTTCTACTAAGATGTTTTCCACAATCTTAGTCAAACCCTCGATTGTAATCTTTCCACGAAGTTGATCTGCAATGAACTCGGATTTGGCTTTTCAAGATAACCCAAGGTTGAGCCAAGATCAGTGCTCTGATACCACTGTAATATCCCGGATGGGATATTTTAATTAAAAATGCAAAAAAATATTGAATACCACAATTTGCCGTAAAATAAACATTCACTCAACAGAAGATTGCCATGTAAAATAAGAAGACAGGAAACACTGCAATCCAATACCATATAGAACGGGAAAAATCTCAGCTTTTATTATAGATAATAAAAGCGGTTTACATATGGATCTGACCTAGAAAGAGCTGAGATAGAAAACTGGCCACCAAGATAAGCTGCTGAACGGCACTGGCCACAAAATGAACTGCTGCACTCTCCCTCCGGCAACAGCTGACACTGAACCCATTGAAAATGATGAAGCCCAAGTTGAAGATTTGAATGATCCTCACACCAAACTCTAAAGCTTTGTGAAACTCCTAAGTGAAGCCTCCTCAAGAGAGTTGGGTTTTCGTCCAACACTCTCACAAATCACCCGAGGGTTTCCGTCCTAGGGCTACGGCATGAAGTAGAGAACCACGTCCTCAAACCTCCCATACACAAGAAAATGATCTACTCCAAAGATATCTCCCAATGGCCTCCTCCCTTTCTTCTATAGATCCCTTGGAGCCTTCTAGAGCATTATTTTATTATTATTTTATTCATGGAGCACTTTTCCCTTTTATTAAAATATTCCTTTTTAATGCAGAAAAGGGTAAATCAGCTACCACGCCTCCTCCGGTCACTGAAATATGTGTCTAACTGTCCCATCGTGTAGGTCTCCTCGTCCCGGTTCCAATGAGCTATTACACTAAGGTGTTCCATCGTGTATTCCTCCCGGAATGCCACCTTGAGCATAATCAGCTGAGTTAAGCCCATAAATAACTCAAAATTCCGAAATTTATCGGAATGCATCGGAACGAAAGCCAAACTGCTCGGATGATGGAGTATATCAAGCGAATGCCTCCGAACACCATGAAAACTCCTCAAAACTCCTCCGAAAAGCTCCTGAGCCCACTGATAGCACCAATCTGTACATGTGACCTATCTGCTCCTAACTCTAGAAGTCCCTCCAAGCCTTGTCATGGGTGATACCAAAAATGGGAATATTACAACAATGCATATGTCTAACGGATGGACAATCAACTTCACGTAAAAATACCATACATGATTGGTAGCATAGTATTAAAAACCGGAACCGGTGACCGGACTGGTGGACCTAATGAACCGGTAACCGGACCGGAACTGGTCTAACCGGTACTGGTCAGGTCTAAACGAACCAGTTTTTAAAAAAATACAATAAATAATTATTTTTTAATAAAAAAAACTATTTTTAAGATTTACAACCATGATTCCAAGCCAATAGAGACAAAATATGCAAAGTTTGCTCATTTACATACCATGTAAAGGTGAATATATCAAAATGGCACGAGTGCAATACATATCATCGAAAAGTACATAAGCAATGAGGCTCCGAATGGCCCATAAAGTCCAAAACAATGCTACAAGCTATGAGGCCATTGGCCTAATACAAGACTACATATTAGTGATCAACAACATGATCACTCCTCATCATGATCAAAATCATCACCACTACTAGACAAGGGATCATCCACATGAGCTACATAAATAATATGGCTCAAAGTTTGAGGACTCCTAAAACTCCTCTACAACTTTAGTAGTAGTAGTAGTAGTAGTAGTTGTAGTAGCAAAAATAGACATCAAAACTACAAATCACTGAGTAACATGGTCTCTCATGAAACTCATCATTGATTCATCACTACTAGAAATGGGATCATCAACAAGAGATACATAAACATCATCTAGCTCAAAGTCTTCAGACTTGGATTGCTCAACCTTATAACATGATAGAAATTGAAAAAGTTTAACATGCCTAACCAATGATTTTGGTTCGAGTGAAGGGTTCATCTCCTCAACCTTAAAATGCGGTAGAAAAAGATTAACATGCCTAACCAGTTGTTTTCCTTTGAGTGATGGGTACATTCTTATTAAGGCCACGGTAGGGGAGTTCAACAATCAATACCACCAACATCAACAAAGTTCAACAATCAATGCCACCAACATCAAGGTTCTTAAAGGACTTCATGCTCTTGATCAAATGCCAATCTCATACCCTTACACATGATAGAATCAAATGGAAACATTGCAAATCCCCAAACCATGAAACCCTGAAAACCATTAAGTCTGCTAAATTTTGAGTGAAATCTAAAATTCTAGTTTCTCCATATGAAATCCAATGAGGTCGAAACCACTCTTAAACATCCCGAGTCATTTCATGGTAATGTTAAATTCTTAAAGTAAAAGGATGAAAATGAAAAATAAAGGAAATGTTTCATCCTTTTACTTTAAGAATTTAACATTATCATTAATTAACAGCCCTAAATTTCCCTCAAAAAAGCTCCAAAACTCAAAAAATTGCATTATGTGGGGTCCATAGTTGGCCTGACAATGAACCGGCCGGTTCCATCCTAAACCGGTCGGTTAGCACTGGTTGGACCGGTTTTTTTGGCAAAGACGAGGGTTGAACCCAGTTTTTCTACCGATTTGACCCGGTCAGCTAATGAACTGACCAGTTTGACTAGTTTTTGTTGGCAATATGATGAAATATGTTGTCCTTAATGGCAACCTACTTGATGAAGTTGTCCTTGATGGAAACCTACTTGATGAGTTGCCTATGATAAGCAACCTATGTGTTAAAGATGTAAAAATGATGTTTCTACAGGTCAGTTCAGATGTGACAAATAAAGGAATTCCAGTAAGTGCCAGAGAAATGAAACAGGAAATATTTCTCAATGTATACGCAAGTTTGATGAAGGAAACCCGCGTATGGATGCAACGCTACTTTTATGAAGGCAACCCGCGTATACATTCAAAATTAGTATATACGCAGTTTTATTGAAGAAAAGTCGTGTATACACGTGGATAAGAATGATCCAAGTCGCGTATGCCTTTTGCGCTCTAAAATTATGATACCAAGGGGCATTACCATGGTATTAGCCCACAGTATTGAGCGTTGCATTGTCTATATGATTCCGTCCAAAAATACCATCAGCAGTTGTGTGGTTTTGACTCATGGTATTGGTAAAGGCTAAATCTATATAAGGAGAAGAAAATCATAGTGCAAGTGTGCATGTGTAAGGGTTATCTCTAATATTTCTCTCTGAAGTATATCTGCATAGGATGAACTCTGTTTTATTGATAAATCTGAATTTATGATGCACCCTTGTGGTTAGATTGATGGATCAAGATCTCTAGACCTGAAATGACTATATTCTTGCATGATCCATTGAAAAGAATGATTAGATTTGAGACCTTGCGCATGTTTGCTAAAGTGGAATGAAGAAATCTGGGTAAGTTCTATAGATCTGAAAACATTCTGCTGAATTAATATTTACAAATCTATATGCTAGTTCGTCTTAGTAAAAGCGCGTATATACGCGGGTTTTCTTTAGAAAATGCGCGTATGGAAGTTAGGGTTTTCTAAAGCTTATTACAGAGGTTTTCTGTTATTGCTACTATTATTTATGTTATCTGTCAATGAAGTCTTCATGTAGATCTAGGTTGCTTGAATACTGTACATGCTGCTAAGTTGAATATGTTTAAATCTGATCAATAAGGGAGTAAACATGGTTAATGATGACTGATTGTTTAAGGGTTCTGCATTTCTGAAAAGATGTCTGACTAAAAGACTCAGATCTGGATCTGAGACAAATCATATTCTAAAAAACAGTATTCTCAGATCTATACGCAGGTTGGTGTTAAGGAAAGCGCGTATACATGCGAGTTCAGTGAAGCAATGTAGCGTATGCATTTTAAGATGATGAATGTTCAGGGTTAAGTTTGATTTTGCATATTGATTCTGAAGTCTGGGTTATTTCTGAACTCTACTTACAGTAATCTCACTGTTCTAATTGAAGTATTGGGTGAAGGTTATTATTATTGTTCTACGAAGAGATGTGTTTGATCTAGTGTGAAAATTGATGAAACATGGTCTGCAGTGTTTCTGAGGGTTGAAGCCTTTAGTATGGAAGTAGAAGCTTCCTGCTAGTAAAAGTTGGTGGTCTGATCAGGGGTTGAAGCTCCCTTCCAGTAATGGCTGGTAAACGAGTTTAAGGGGTTGTAGCTCCCTTCCAGCAGCCACTGGAAAACGAGAGAAGGTTGCAACCTTCTGCAGGTAGATGTCTGCGTACTGATATGAGTCTGCATCAATACAAAATTGTAATCAGTTTTCCATATAATAAATATTGAAGACAGAGACAATAGCGGTGGTTTTCTCCCAAATTGGGTTTCCACCTTAAATCTTGGTGTTCATGTTGTGTGATGTTTTATTCTGCTGTTACTGCACATATTTGTTGATTACCTAACAGAGGCATGACTAATAAACTGAGTTAAAGATTGTTTCTGAAAAGTGTTTCTAAACAATAAAATTATATCAGTATACGCTAGTTTCTTTTGGTATATGCGCCTGTATACGCGAGTTGGGTTCATAAAAGCCGCGTATGGAATTCAGCAAAGAAAAAGTAAAAGATTTCAATAAGCTCTAAATACTGATTCACCCGCCCCCCCCTCAGTATTTTTCTCAACAGTTTCCGGTTCAAACCGGTCGGTTTTTAATACTATGATTGGTAGTACAAATCCATTTTATCAGTGCCAACCTTAACACTAAAACACTGAATTGCAAGAATTCATTGAAAAGCATTTAGTTGTAACACTTACTATAATGATGTCGGCATCAATAAAAATTGAGACCTGCAATCCACTGAAAAAGCATCTAAAAAAGAAAAACACAGGCCAACAACCGCAATTTGACAGATTTTATATCCATAACATGCAACAACCAAAACTGACATATCTGGAAGGCTAGCAACCATTACATGCTTCGAAGCTGCATGAGAATAATTCACAACAATTAAAATGCAGTTGATTTGATCACAGTGAGAGTGCAACAAGAATATTCTAGTGCTATATAATATTCAAAAGCATGATATAGTGAATATATGTTTTATACATTCAATATGCTAAAATTGAACCCATATGTCGCATGATAGGATTGACCACACTAAAACCCATTGACTGCAAATTGAAGCACTACAGACAAAAAAGGTATGTAATATGCATGCAAGAGAATTACAACATTTCCTCTAGTATTAGATCAAAATCATGCATCAAGCCCAAAAATTTCACTGCAAAAGTATTTTTGCAGGCATGAGTTGCATTGTAATCCTAACTTGTGAAACTTCAGAGCTTCTAAATTACTTTCTATCGTGACAATCAAGACAACCAACATTGTTGGGAAATCCAAAAATTAAGCACGACTCGTATTCAGTGGCCAGAAATACCTTGTAATTTTTTTTATTTTTTTTTCACTAGTTTCTCTGTGACGTGCGGGACTAGCCTTTAGCTAAGAAACCACAACCTAGGGGCACTTAAGCTATCAAAATCACTCAACGATCACACCCATCTATGCCACACCAACCCCTAACATCGCTGGAATTTTTGCAATGTTCCACCAAGACTCCGGTGCGGAGAGACGCACAGGGGGGACGTGTGGGAGTACCCACAAATTTTAGGGAGATTTTGGGGGTGGGGGATTTCGTCGAGGTATATATATATAATTCAAGTTCATATTCATTGTTCAATAATGAAAGCATAAATATTAAATAGACTAATAGTAATACGGATACCAAGACATTGAAAATAGAAATTTGATTCACACATAAAATTTAAATTCATAATTGAATTAAATAATGACATACATTGATCAATCCTATTCATTCATTTTGATACATACATCATTCATATGACATACTCATTATTCATCCATAGCATGAGATTCAATAATGAAATATTCAAATACATTGATCCATATCATTCATCATTCTACAATCTACATTGATTTAAAAATTAAATTCATCATTCATCATTGTAGAATCTAAACTAAGAGAAAAACATACTAGTTTATTATTATATATTATATACTAGATATTGAAGTTTGAACGCTGAATTTATATAACTCAAAGTTTCAAACTCAAAAATAATTAAGAGTGAAGAGTCAAGAATCAGTCTGAGGTCATCAATATCTAGTGTCACAACTCAAAAGTTAAAACTGAAAAGTAAAAATGGATAATAAGCACTGAAAATAAAATCAATATCAAGGACTCAATCTCAATGATTGGTCCTCTACATCCATCTACCGCATAAAGTCAGTGAGACCATCAATGGGAATGTCGTTATCTGAGTCAGAGTCACTCTCTTGAGTAACCAATGGAACTCCAACCAAACCATGTTGCAACTCATTTGGTCCATCCTCATCATCTATATGTGCACTATCCTCTAGATCCACATCCCGTCGTGTTTCCGGTACCCTCCGATACTCTGGTGTTTTCCTATGTGCAAGACGTAGAGAATTGGGCATTGCAACTAGCTTCTATGCTTTCCTTTAAGGGGGGACACCCAAACACACCCCTTTTGGGGAGTCTTGTCCCCCACACTGGGGAAACGCACCCCCTTGCGTCTCCCCAGGACTCCCCAAAAAGGGAGCGTGGGGAAATGCACCCCCAATAGACTCCCCATCTCGGGTGCGAGGGGTGCGTGTGAAAATTTTTTAGCACAAAAATCCTACTGTTAACTATTGATTTACTTCTCCGACTTGACTTATTTACACAAGTTATTTAACTGAATATTCAAAAAAACTTCGAAGTAAACACAAATAGCATCCTACACAAATACAGATCATTTACTGAACATCACGCACATATGACAAATGACAGATTTTTCGAACAAACGTCCTCGGGAAAAACCAATGCGGGAAAACCAGTGCAGCAGATATGAGGGTCAAGAACTTTATTATTATTAAGCAGCAGTTTCTGAGTACATCTAGGGTGCCATAAACTCGGCTCACCAAACAGAGAAATCCTCGGCTACAGAGAAAAAATGTGAGATATACCTCACTCTCGCAAGTCCCAGCTGATTCGAATGAGCAACTGGTGAAACCCCAGCTAGCTCTGCGCAGCCTCTGCACAGCGACTGCGTCAACCTGCATAGCCTTAGCTGAGGGACTGCGTCACCCTAGCTCTGAGTGGATCTGCTTCTCCGAAGTCTGGTTTCAGCCCTGCTGGCTTAGAAATCCCAGCTTCCGGTGAATTTCGGACTTCTACTTGGAGACACAGCATGAACCTTGCGTGGGTCTGCGTCACCCTCCTGAGGGACTGCGTCACACTCTCTTATGGTTGCGCTGCCTCCAATGCATCTCTGTAGCCCTTGCTCTACGTTGTACTCTTGGCCCTCCTGGCCAATCACTGCATCTGCCCCTCACTGCAACTCTAAGTCACTTAGATCTGATCTTCGTCCGAGCACTGCTCCGTCGGAAGAATTCGATCTTTTAGACTCTGTGTGTGTCTTTCAATTGACCCCAAGTCCTTCCTTTATACTTTTCTCTTTGACACATCAACAGTTGTGATCTAATCTCTAATCAACGGCTAAGATTAAAAGAATGCTTGATCCACGTTACTTAGAATGTTCTCATCACATGTGTAAATTAATTCACTTTAATTTTTTTAATTTCCCTAAGATAGACTTAGGGTCCCCATTAAAAAAATTAATTATTTGGATAACTTTTACACCAGATGAAATTTCTCCAAATGCTTTCTGAGTCTTGGAGATATCATGTGTTCCAGCCCCTCCACAAAGTTTCGAAGCTAGAGCACATCCGATGCTACCTCAAAATCTCAACACTCCCTCTTAGCAAGGAGTGTGCTCTAGCAATACTTCCACACTAAAGCATTGCCCTAATCTCTGGCATCGATCTTCGCGTTGATGCTTGGCCTGCTGCCCTTCATCCATTGAACTACTGCTCTATAACTGTTGCCCATGTCACTGTCACTGACACTTCCACATCTGTACTGCAACTCCCTCTCAAATTGTTGCATCATGCTGCCAACTGTTGCACTGCAACTCAATTGTTGAGAAGTAAGCAACTAAAGGACCTCTACCCAATCACTGACAAACAAGTCATTCGGGCTGCATCTCATCACTGAAGCACCCTCGGCTGCTGCGCTGCATTGTCTCTCTAGAGCCACTGTGCTACTGCTGCTTTGCACTGCCCCTCTGCGCTGCTACTGTAACTGCAATGCGCTGCTCCAATCTACAGTGTCCCAGCTCTGCCTCGGCTTCATCATGATCTTCTGCACCCACTGCTCCAGTCATCCTGCTACTGTCTTAAGGCTCATGTAGCTCGTATGTGATCCAAGAGTTTGGGAACCTTAAGGATCCTGCCCACATCATCTGTAGTTGCTCTACAGATCAATATCGCCCCTCCTCTTCTCTCAAGGCACATGAGCACTCATAGCCACATCATCCTCACTATCATTGTCCCCTCTAGCTGTTGTTGCCTTGGAATTTGAAGATTCCTTGTCCTTCCTCTTAGGACAAGTGTTGGCGAAGTGTCCAAGTTCGCGACATCTAAAGCACCGGACCTTAGATAGGTCCTTCTTCTTCTTCCCTTAATGTTTTTGTCCCTTTGATGCTAGGGTCACATCCTCCTCCTCCGTCTTCACCTTGCTACTTTCGTTGCTAGATTCCCTCTTGGTCATCCACCGGATCTCCTCCTGTCGAAGGATAGCCCACATGTCACCCCAATTAGAGAGTTGTGCTCTGCCCAAAATGCTTTGGACAAAGGTCTCGCACTCATCAGTGACTGTATTTAGGGCAGTCCTTACCAAGAGCCCTTCATCCGGAGTTGCACCCATGGCAATCCGCTGATCCCAGATCGTCTACAATCTGGAGAGGAATGGATCGATCTCTTCTCCCTTATGCATCTAGAACATCCTCATCTAGTTCTCCAGAAGCATTTTTTGTTGGACGGAGTTGACTTGATACAGCATGGTCAAGGATGTCTGCATCTCATGTGTCGTCCTCTTCTCGGCAATGTGTGGGACCACATGATCCTTCACCCCATCCATGATCAAGCGCTTTATCAACGCCTGATTCTCGTTGAACTTCTTCTGAGCGTCCGCATCGATCGGCACAGATAGGACATTTTCTGCGTGGTCTCTGATCCCGTACTCCTCTAGGACTGACAGGATTTTGGCCTTCTAGATCGCAAAGTTGGACACACCATCCAACCTATTCTGATTACGCAGTCCATACGGGGCCATCTAGCTCAAAATCTGTCGAAGCGGGTACTCCTCTCCCTTCTACTACTGCTACACTCAACAGGAGACCGGATCTAGGTTTCTTGGCGATAGAAACCCACTAGAGTAGCTGCTTCCTCTAACAATTGATTTCCCTATCGGAAATCCTCCGCCAAATCTCCTAAATTATTCCTCTACAATCACCCTCCTGATCGAATCTCAGATTTCTTTGGCACAAATCTGTTGAGCAACTGTTCTCCTCCCGCTTTGTCACCTTTGCTAGGCATTTTGTTCTGCACCGACAGAATCTATGCCACACCAGCAACTTCTAAAGATCAGAAACTGCACTTCCAGCCTCGACAAACTGCACAACAACTCTCCAACTCAGACTGTGTCACCCTCTTGGTGCTACGTTAGCCTCTATGTGAGCAAACTGACTCTGCGTCACCTCTCTAGAGCTGCGTCAGCCTCTGCATGAGAAAACTGACTCTACGTCACCCTTCCAGGGTTTGCATCCCTCTTAGTGCTGCGTTGCCTTCTTCCGGATCTGTGCTGCTTCAGCTGCCCTTCTTGCAGCAAATATCTTCAGCCGCTTTGTTGATGGTTCAGCTTGATCTGCAATGCTCTGATACCATGGGCAAATTTCTGAGCACATAAATCCTACTGCTAACTATTGATTTACCTCTCCTACTTGATTTATTTACACAAGTTATTTAACTGAATATTCAAAAAAACTTCGAAATAAACACAAATAGCAGCCTACACAAACACAGATCATTCACTGAACATCGCGCACATATGACAAATGACACACAGATTTTTCGGACAAATGTCCCCGGAAAAACCCAATGCGGGAAAACCGGTGCAACAAACATGAGGATTTATTATTATTAAGCAGTAGTTTCTGAGTACATCTAGGGTGCCATAAACTTGGCTCACCCAACAGAGAAATTGTTAAATTTAGATAACGATGGTGTTCTGTGCTTGATGCACTTTTACTTCAATCTTTCTTATGCCCAATACAAAATAGCAATCACATAAACTTGAAAGTAAAATGTTGATAGAACACAATAATAGATCAATAGAAGACAAGCCGAATATAGATCAAATTTACAACTCCTTTTGTCCAGCAAAGATATGAGATATTGTGGCGTTACGGCGGTCAGCAGGATGCTTCAACCAGCAAAGTCTTTCTCAGTCAGCCAGCACTTTCATGTGTCACACCCACAGCCCTCAAAGACAGCTCATCACAAGTCAACGCAAGTCAAACCAGGGACAGTGCAGAAAAGTCAACGCAAGCAGCTTCAGAAAAGTCAACATAGCAAACTAGGGCTTCAGTGAAACAGCCCGGAATTCCTCGATTTTAGTGCCCAACTGTACGGCCTCCTAAAATCGAAATTTCTACAGAAGATTGAGGTCAAACGACCAAGGGTTGACCACGGTCAATGCTAGTCAATGCTGCAGCAGAAAAGCCCTAAAAAGATTAGCGCAGAAAACAGAAAGCCCTAAACAGATCAGCACAGAAAACAGCAACTTCGCTCCAGACGTGTGAGGGAAAAAGGCCTTCAAAGGCTATCGAACCAATCAGATCACAATGGGAGAATGTGTGATGAGATGATAAGGAAATGACCTCCAAGTCTCTCCAATTTATATTCATCAATGAGGGTGTGTGACACATCTCTTAGGCATGTGGGATAAATCTGGCCGACCTTGCACATGTGGAAAATAAATTCAAAATCAATGTTCCGCTCATCCGATCAAGATGATCTTTAGATCAATCTTGCACCTCTCTGAAAGAGGAATCCAACAAAAATATGACCATCGTCATATGAGCAGTGCAACATGGAGTTTGGACCTAGTTGCCCAAAATTAACAGAAATCCTCAGCTACAGAAAAAAAAGTGAGATATACCTCACTCTTGCAAGTCCCAGCCGATCTAAATGAGAAACTGGTGAAACCCCAGCTGGCTCTGCGTCAGCCTACGTAGCCTTGGCTGAGGGACTGCATCACCCTACCTCTACATGGATCTGCTTCTTTGGAGTCTGGTTTCAGCCCTGCTGGCTCAGAAACCTCAGCTTCCGGTGAATTTCGGACTTCTGCTTGGAGACACTGCGCTGCCCCTGCTTGGGCCTGCGTCATACCCTCTGATGGTTGCACTGCCTCCACTGCATCTTTGTAGCCCTTGCTTTGCGTTGTACTCTTGGCCCTCCTGGCCAATCACTGCATCTACCCCTCACTGCAACTCTGAGTCACTCAGATCTGATCTTCGTCCGAGCACTACTCCGTTAGAAGAATTCGATCTCTTAGACTCTGTGTGTGTCCTCCAACTGACTCCAAGTCCTTCCTTTATACTTTTCTCGTTGACACATCAACGATCGTGATTTAATCTCTAATCAACGGCTAAGATTAAAAGAATGCTTGATCCACGTCACTTAGAATGTTCTCATCACATGTGTAATTTAATTCACTTTAATTTTTTTAATTTCCCTAAGTTAGACTTAGGGTCCCCATTAAAAAAAATATATATTTGAATAACTTTTACACCAGATGAAATTTCTCCAAACTTTTTCTGGGTCTTGGAGATCTCATGTGTTCCAGCCCCTCCACAAAGTTTCGGAGCTAGAGCACATCTGATGCTACCTCAAAATCTCAACGATGCATGCACACAACCTTGGGGGACGTGTCCCTGTGGAACATTAATTTTTTTTGTACCCATGGGGTTTCGGACCAACAACCTTCACACAAGGAGTGCCTTGACAGAACACCCTGTCACCAATTGTTCTACATCTTAATAGAAGGTATTTGCCGCCAAATTCACCAGACTTGGAATTGGTGAAAACTAGACAAGACAAACGAGGCAAAAGTTTGAATCAGATTGGAAATAAATCAGGCAAAAACTCAGCAAGTACAAAATATGATGCGATACACATTTTGACACAAACCCTGATGAGATTAAATTGACCAAATCTAACTCGATCAAACCAAGTTTAGCTCATGATTGATAGTAAGTCGAAGTCTGACTCACAATGCAATTAATCACCAGTCAATCTTGCATTGACCAAGTCAAACTCAGTCAAACCAAGTTTGACTTGATTAAATCTTGAAAATATCGTTTAGGGTCCGATCAGATTCAACCTCAGTGAAGCACGAGTTAAACTCATAATCCTGATTCCTGATAATTATGTTTGCCACTGACCAACCAGACATTTAACAATAATACAACAATAGTCTCGGCTAAACTGTTCGAATGTTCGTATGTAACATGTAACGGTACCCTACTTTTCTGCCTTGCATATGCAACTTATGAAAGGTGCAATTAGAAGTGGTCAAGATTCTGATGTAGTTACATCATTATTTCTCAATAAGTGTCTCGCTGGTTTAGTTTATCTTTATTCGTAAACATCGAGCTAAAATTCTAATTCCCTCGGTAAGGATCAACTTGCAAGGACTGTTAACAAGTCAGTGAAAGTGAAAAATCATAGCATTATATTTCAAGACATAATTGTTGACATATGTTGAGATGCAGTTTATCAGGCTGCAAAATCTAGTCAGGTTAGTCGAGTGTAGTGGTGCAAAACGGCCCTAATGGACTTTTGTTTTTCCCTAAAGATGGGTGGAAATATCACCCCGCAACGTCGAAATCAAAAACTATGGACACGGTAAATTCCCAAAACCAATTCAACGACTCAAGAAACCGCGAAAACATTTGTAACTTGAATATTTGTATCTCATTTCCCATCTAACAAAGCAAATCTTCACACATTTTATGTGAAACTGTAATACGTTAAAATCCTGACATTTTAAAATCTATTTTAAATAGAACATAAGACAAAAAAAAAAAAATCCAGAGTAAAGAACAAATTTCCAGCTTGAGGTAAAAGATTTCAAGCAAGAAAATATATCCTCTGAGCGGCACGAATTTGGAACGGAGAGATCGTCACACCCTAGGGCATACATGAGCAGTTTGAGACATTTCAAATATTTAGGATGGTACCTTGAATTCCTTAGTTTGAAAGCACCAAAATAAACCTAAAAATAGTGAACTCACCTTGTGAACAGCTTTTTCAAGTCCGTATGAGTTTTGAGGTTAAGATTGCAGATTGATGTCCTGTTCGAGCAGAAATTGTTTTGTAGTGCTTACTACTGGCAAGTTTTGATCACACAGGCTCTCCCATTTGAACTTACATGCAACGGTCCACCAGGCGTCCTATCATATTCTCTTTCAATCACGTTCTATTTAATCATCTCATGACATTCATAACCTATTTAATTCATCGGCAGATAAACCAGACCTGTTTGTATGATATGGATTGTGAAGAACGCCTTAGTCTAAAAAATCCCACAGAAACCTAGTTATTTTCGGTAAGATTATGAAAGATTTGGGCAAAGATTTTTGAAAATTACAGTCTTTAAATTTCAGTATTTTAGATGTGTTAAGGATTTTTGATGGCGCTGAATCTATTTCTATCTTCAAAAATAAATGCAATTCAAACACTCCAATTAATTAAATTTTTGAATTTTTATTTACCGAATATGACAAAAAAAACTAAAGCTATTCTGTTGCGTCCACTCCGTGACGAACTAAGCATTCACGGACAACTTGGAGTTTTGTTTGTTAAAGTACTCGAGGTTTATCGTTTTAAAATTTAAATCTAATTGCATATTAATATTGATTGAAAACAATGATCCTAAGTTAGTTTTGCTCTTTGAAGTTGAAGTTGTGATATTATTTCACTTTTTAAAGTTGAAGTTGTGATATTATTAGCTATTGCTTTTAAAGGTACATTAAAGGAATAGAAGATTTGGGAAGATCATCTTACCGCGAACAGAGTTCACTATTGAATGGATATGTGTAAGGTTTCTCAAACTCCGCTGATACAGGAGCATCACATGAGATGAATTTCATTGACCTATGTGGTCAATTTTTCTTTTAGTAGAAAGGGTTGGATCTATCGAATTCACTTTTATTTCATTTATGTAATAATTAACTTTCATTTCATTATTGTAATAGTTAGTGCAATTCTAAATTAGGAGAAAAAGATAGGACTCTTCGATTAAAATGCATCGAACCATGGAATAAGGATTTTAATTGTTAATTTGTTAAATATAGTGAGCGCATTTAGCATGGAGGAAGGAAAAATCACGTTTATTTTTATAAAACAGAGAATCTGAATAAAAAGGATAGAGCAAGAGACAAAGAGGACAGAGAGAGCAAAGATTGATGTAATCAAGCCGAGAAGGGCAAAAGAACTTTGTGTTTATTTTCTGAATAATTGGTTTGAAGTGTGGATGTGCAAGTAATTGTTCTTGTGTGCATGAATTCATTCGAAACCTGCTAAGGATCACTTACGGCAGGAGTTAAACAATTTGGGTATTATCCTTCCGTTTTTACAATTTATTGTCTTCACCTCATAAATGTGAATTAAACCATGTTTAAAAGCATTGCGTGTGTTATTTCAAGTTCCAAGACTTAAACGAACTTAGGCAAATCACTGTGTTTTTAATGCAAAACCTGTGTGTTGTGATTTCGGTCGAAACCCGTGTTTCTTTGTTCGCATCGCAAATCCCAAACTTAAGTCAAAAAACGCAAAATCGCCAATGTTGTGATATATATTATGTGCAATCGGCGGAGTCCTAATTTATGCAATCTGCGATCCAGTTAAAATCAGGAAGTTGCAATATTGTTTAGAAAGTGTGAGATAGTTAAAAAGGGCCAATTTAAGTTTCATTTTATTGTTTAAAGAATTTGTTTTGAGTCTACACGAGAATAGTGCCGCCTGTACAACATTTTTTGGTATCAGAGCGTTGATTGAAATATAGTTTATTTCAGTAATATGCCACCTAGAATAGCAGCTAACGTAGGGAGAGGAAGACCAGTAGCAAATGTGATTCTACTGGAAGAGGTTCAACGCCTTCGTGTAAGGATGGAGACGATGGAAGTTGCCCAAAGGAGAGCACCTAATGGAGGAGACGACAGTGTTGCGAAGGAACCTTCAGAAGAAGAAGAAGATGAAAAGAATGAGATAGCAAAAGTTCTCAAGATGTTGATGAAGGTTGGCAGAGGACCAAAGATAGAAGTGCCTTTGTATGATGGAAATCTCAATGTGGAAGAATTAATGGACTGGATTAGTTCATTAGACAAGTACTTTGACTTTGAAGAATTCGAAGGCAGAAATAAAATGAAATTTGCCGCTACCAGATTGAAGGGCCACATAGCCATTTGGTGGGAGGAGTTACAGGTATCCAGACAAAGAAAAGGAAAGCCCAAAATTAAACAATGGGATAAAATGCTAAGTAAATTAAAGAGTAAGTTCATGTCAAAAGATTATCAGTTAAATCTTTTTAAGCAATTACAGAATTTGAAGCAAAAAGGGATGACAGTTAAAGAATATACAGAAGAGTTGTATAAGCTGGATATCAGAGCCAGACATGTTGAAGATGATGTTGAGAAAGTAGCTAGGTACATAAATGGTTTGAGGTGTGATATTCAGGATGAGATCAGTTTATTAAATCTAAAAACAATTGAAGATGCTTACCAAGCAGCCTTAAAAGCAGAGGAGAAGATACAAAAGAAGCAAAGCCAGAGAAATAGAGGGAAGAATCCAGTAAGAGGAAGAGGAGTATTCAAACCTAAATTTCAACATTCGCAAAATGAAGTATGAGGTTCTAGTAGTAGACCACCACAAAGAGGAGACTCTGGCCGAGGAAGGTTCGTACCCAGAGGTAGAGGTCGAGGAAGAGAGATTCGGTGCTTTACATGTGGTGAATGGGGACATGGGTCGTGGGACTGTCCTCACAATAAATCAGTAACTCAAAGAAACGTGAATATTGCTAAAGCAAAGGAAGAAATTCCTCAGATTGCAGGAAAAGAAGAACCACCTGAAGCAGGAGAATCTTATTATTGAAAAGGGTATTGCTTCAAGCAGAAAAAGAAAAGAAGAGATAGTTCAGAGGAAGAATATATTCAGGGCTATATGCAAGTCAAAGGGGAAATGCCGCAAATTGGTTATTGACAGTGATAACCTTGTTTCCACAGAGATGGTGGACATATTGGAATTGGTTAGGACGGTACACCCTGCTCCATACAAGGTGTCGTGGCTGCAAAAAGGACATCAGCTTCTTGTGACAGAACAATGCAAAGTAGAGATGCAAATTGATACCTACAAAGATGTTATATTAAGAATAAGAGAGGGGGATGAATGGAAAATTGCGTTCAAAACAAACAGTGGGTTATATGAGTGGTTAGTGATTCCTTTTGGACTCACTAATGCACCTAGCACATTCATGAGATTAATGAATGAATTCTTGAAGGAGTATGCAGGCAAGTTTGTAATTGTTTATCTTGATGATATTTTGGTTTTTAGTCGAAGTAAAGAAGAGCATCTAGAGCACCTTAAATTAGTTCTAAGAACTTTGTAGAAAGAGAGGTTGCTAATAAATTTGAAGAAATGCAGTTTTATGAAGGAAGAGCTAGTTTATTTGGGATTCATAGTCTCTAAAGATGGCTTAAAAATGGACCCAGAGAAAGTCACTCCAAAGAACATATTTGAGGTAAGAAACTTTCACGGTCTTGCAATTTTCTACAGGAAATTCATAAAAAGTTTTAGTTAGATCTATGCGCCAATTATTGAAACAATCAAGGAGAATAATCAGGCATTTAAGTGGACGGAAGCAGCAAACCGAAACTTCAGACTATTGAAAAATAAAATCACAGAAAAAACTAGTTTTGGCCTTGCCGAACTTTGAAAAAGCTTTTCAAATTGAAACTGATGCTATTGGAGTTGCAATTGGAGTAGTTTTAAGTCATGAACAGAGCATATTTCAGCGAGAAATTGAATGAAGCTAAGAAACAATACTCATCCTATGATAAGGAGTTTTATGCTATTGTGTAGGCTTTGAAAAAATGGAGGCATTAGTTGTTACCAAAAGAATTTATATTATATTATGATAATCATGCATTACAGTTCATAAATAACCATCCGAAATTGAGCCAGAAGCATGCCAAGTGGGTGGAGTTTTTGCAGAGCTTTACTTTTGTGATTAAGCATACAAGCGGTAAGTTGAACAAAGTCATTGATGTTTTAAGCAGAGTGAATTTAATTGTGCAGGAAGTAAAAATTGGTGTTGTGGGTTTTGAAGAAATGGTTGACATGTATATGGAAGATGCATAATTTAAAAACATTTATGCAATTGTTCAGAATCCAGCAATTCACGATAGAAGCGAGTGGTTGGATTATCTTATCCAAGGAGGTTTGATGTTTAAAAATAATTAGTTGTGTATTCCCAAGTGTTCTACAAGGGAAAATATAATTAAAGAAAAACACAGCGGAGGCTTATCTGGACACTTTGGGCAAGATAAAACATTTGCTCAAGTAAATTATTTTTACTATTGGCCAAAGATACAAACTGATGTAAAGAAGTTTGTTGAGAAATGCAGGATTTGTCAACATGCTAGAGGGAGAAGCCAAAATATCGAATTATACCAGCCATTACCAATACCAAACCGGCCTTGGGATGTATTTAGTATGGATTTTGTTTTGGGTTTGCCGAAAACTCAAATAAAAAATGATTATATCTATGTTGTTGTAGATAGATTTTCGAAAAATGGCTTATTTTATTGCATGCAAGAAAACTAGTGATGCAACTCATATTGCTAATCTGTTTTTTTTTTCTTTTTTTCAGAAATTGTAAGGTTACATGGACTGCCTATAAGTATTGTGTCTGACAGGGATACAAAGTTTGTGGGGCATTTCTGGAGAACTCTATGGAAGAAACTAGGTGCAAACCTTAGTTTCAGTTCAGCCTGTCATCCTCAAACAGATGGACAGACCGAAGTAGTAAATAGAAGCTTGGGAAATATATCGAGGAGCTTAGTTTATAAAAATCCTAAGTAGTGGGATTTAGCACTTGCTCAAGCCGAGTTTGCTTATAACGATACTCCTAACCGGAGCACTGGGATGAGTCCATTCCAGATTGTATTTGGGATGAATCCGAGAGGTGTGTATGAGCTCATAAATTTAGGAAAGCAAGAGACAAGGAGCGCAAAGGCAGAAGAGTTTGCAGAGAAAATGCAGAGGCTACAGGAAGATGTAAAAGAAAGATTGCAGGAAAGTAGTAGTAAATACAAACAGAGAGCTGATATGAGAAGGAAAGAAAAATAATTCCAAGTGGGCGATCTCGTCATGGTGTACCTGAGAAAAGAAAGGTTTCTTGTTGGGTCTTATAACAAATTGAAGATGAGAAAGATAGGGTCGTGCAAAATCGTAAGAAAATTTTCAACAAATGCCTATGAAATTGAGTTGCTAGAAGGAAATGGTATATCTCCAATCTTCAACGTTGCGGATTTGTACCCATACAAGGAGCCAAAGGCAGAGCTATAGGATGAACCTGCAAAAGACGAAGTTCAGACTTTGAATTGGGAAGAACAAATGCCGAAGACAATTAAGAAAGAGGTGGAAGTTGTTATGGAGAGGAGAGTAGCTAAAAGAACCTGAGGACAGATTTATTTTTAGTATCTAGTCAAATGGAAGGGGCAGCAAATGGAGGATGCCAATTGGTTTACAGTGGCAGAATTACAGAAGTATGGAGTAAATCCCGAAAGTTTAATGGATGATTATTTTCTTCCCCAAGATTCTGATGCAGGATCACATAAGATGAATTTCATCGATCTGTGTGGTCAAATAATCTTTTAGTAGAGAGGGTTGGATCTCTCAAATTTACTTTTATTTCATTTATGTAATAATTTACTTTCATTTCATTATTGTAATAGTTAGTGCAATTCTAAATTAGGAGGAAAAGATAGGATTGTTCGATTAAAATGCATCGAACCATGGAATAGGGATTTTCATTGTTAATTTATTAAATATAGTGAACACATTTAGTATGGAGGAAGGAAAATTCGTGTTTATTTTTATAAAACATAGAATCTGAATAAAAAGGATAGAGCGAGAGATAGAGAGGATAGAGAGAGTGAATATTGATGTAATCAAGCTGAGAAGGGCAAAATAACTCTGTGTTTATTTTCTGAATAATTGATTTGAAGTGTGTATGTGCAAGTAATTGTTCTTGTGTGTGCGAATTCATTTGAAACCTGCTAAGGATCACTTACGGCAGGAGTTAAAAAATTTGGGGATTATCCTTCCGTTTTTACAATGTATTGTCTTCACCTCATAAATGTGAATTAAACCATGTTTAAAATAATTGCGTGTGTTATTTCAAGTTCCAAGACATAAACGAACTTAGGCAAATCACTGTGTTTTTATCGCAAAACCTTTTTGTTGTGATTTCGGCCGAAACTCGTGTTTCTTTGTTCGCATCGCAAATCCAAATCTTAAGTCAAAAATCGAAAAGTCACCAATATTGTGATATATATTATGTGCAATTGGCGGAGTCCTAATTTATGCGATCTGCGATCCAGTTAAAATCGGGAAGTTGCGATATTGTTTAGAAAGTGTGAGATAGTTAAACAGGGTTGATTTAATTTTCATTTTATTGTTTAAAGAATTTGTTTTGAGTCTACACGGGAACAGTGCCGCCTGTACATCATCTGTAATGCAGGAGCCACAAGGCAAGATCACTACTCACAATCTATGCATAAGCACAAAGTGTTGATAGACTTTGCCCTAGGTGTGTCACACCCAACTAGCTATCTTTTCTCCACCAAATGGTGTTGTTAGCATTGGATTTCAACCAAGATGTGACAATGATCTCCATTGAGGTCCTAGAGTCAAGCAAATCATTCCCCAGGCTGCACAATGGGTCGTCCTACAAGATTCCACTAGTCTAATCGACACTACTTTGAGGTTCTGGTCCAGTATCTTGGAACCAAGGGGGAGATTTGGGATTAATTTGATTTCGTCATGAATGCACATGTCAATGGTGTTAAGGGTTTCATGGCCACATCTGTTAGCTTTGACTATATTGAAGTCTATGGGGGAGTTCACACTAGATATGGCTATTGGATTTGCTCAGAGGAATGGGATTTTGATGGCATTTGGAGGACCTCATGCCGTTTTTCTTGATATTTTACAAGAGTTTAAGAGAATCATGCCCAAGAGGATTATAGGAATGAGTGTGGATTCAAACAATAAGCCAACTCTTCAGATCTGGTGTGTGAGACTGCTTCCCAACTGCCTTTTTAGGGTGTTCTTGGAAAGCTCAGTTGTGCCGGGTTAGAGTTGCTGGTGGTGAGGTTGACCATGTGCACTATTCAAAGTGTTGAGAGTTGTTCGTAGTGAGGCTGACGTATTGCACTGTTCAAAGTTCCATGTGGTAAAAAATGGTTTGATGAAGGGAGACAAAAATTGATGGATCTTATTGGTTGGGATGAAAAGTGTTTTCCGAGCCCAACCCCACGCAGAGAGACACCTTAGTGTAATTAATCAAGAAGTCCATAAACCCTATCAAATTTTGTGTGTTTTTTGTTTTTTAGATTTTTTAGATTGGGTAAAGTTCATTATAATTTTGTTGATAAATAAGATTGATTATTATTTACAATTTATCAATATCAACTAATTCGTTACTTAGTTGATCCATATGATAGGATTTTTTACTTAAAAATATGTGCTTTTTGTTAAATTAGTAAATTTTTATTAATATGAAATTTAATGGTGGTTTGTAACGAGTTAAAGTACAATAGGTGATCCATATGATATGATTTTTTAGTTAAAAATATGTACTTTTTGTTAAACTAGTAAATTTTTACTAATATGAAATTTAATGGTAGTTTGTAAAGAGTTAAAGGAAAAATTGGTGATTTGATATTATTTTTAAATAAATATTTACCTTTATCAAATTAATAGACTTTTACTCATGTTAAATTTAAAAGTAATTTGTAAAGAAGTAAAAAAAAACTCCTAACTTATAAAAATAATTTTAAATTCTATTTCAAAATTAAAAATTATTTTAAATAATAATTAATATCCACCTCATATCTAAAATATTCATCTAAAATTAGCCAAAAAGATAATATATATATAATTGTTAGACGATTTTTCCAAAATTAATTGTTTATGTTAAATTTTAATATATAAAAAAGTGTTTGTTAATCACTAATATTTAGATAGATACCTTTAAAAAATCTTTCCAAAAATTTTTCCTTTTAATTCATACATTAACCTCATATCTATATGAACCTTAAGTCATTTGAGAAAAAGAAAAGGTAAACTTATCTCTATGGTTTGTTGTTTACTTAGTATGATTATCTACTATTATTATTTACAAAATCCAAATATATCCAAAAACAAAAGTAAATAAAAATATTAATATTTAATATATCATATTGTAATAATCCAAACCATCCTATAAATCTAATTACAAATTGAAAATACCAATTGCATTTCTATACAAGAGATGGTACTCAAAGTAAAATTAGGAAAAGTTGAAGAATTTAAAACCCTTGTCCTCATCTCAACTAAATTTCATATATTGCACTTTAGGGTTGTACCTAAAGTGCATTTTATTATTATTATTATTATTAAGAATGAAATTAAATCTTGGAACTACGTATTTTTCAAGTGATTTTCTTTACAACAAACTTATATGAGGGTTTTGTGATTCAAATCAAAATGTGAGATCTTCTCATTGCCTACGTTCCTTTGCAAAGATTATAGTAAGATTATCACTCTAAAAGATTTGGTTGATTATTTGTTTCAATAGTTCTTCTCCCTGAAATTGAGATCCATGATGAATATAACTTTGGGTTTTTGAGATAGTAATATTAAGCAAAAGAGGAGTAATAGTAATTTTATTGACATGGCTATTTGGAGAGGATAATAAAGTTATGATTCCTGGTGATCCTAGGTATTGTCTCTTCATTATTGATGTTATAGAGCTTCTCAATTGTTTATTTCGTTGCCTTGTGTTATTTTATTTGTTCACTAAGTTCCAGAGTCGGGTCATCTGACTATTCCTATGTATATATGTCATAAATTTTTTCATCCTTCACTTTCTCTTGTGTCGTATTAATATTGCCATTCAAGTTCATACGCAATGTATATTGGCATAAAGGATAGGGTGCCCTACAAAATTTCTCAATATCTTTTATTGTGGCGAGGGGTCCAAAAAATGGCCATCTGCAACAAAACTCTATAACCAATTTTTCATCAATACTATAAAAAATAGTATTTCACAAGCCCTAGACAAACTAAACTAAGCATATCTTTGACTTTTGCCCAAATGCATATTTCAATTTTTGGATTGACCAATTAAGTTTATTTTTTCTCTCAAAGAATACAAGCAAATCTTCGAATTAATTCCACCTATATTTCTTTGACCCTGTCTAAATTGCATTTTCCTTAAAGAATGAAAGGGTATACCTTATAATTAAGCCCATTATATTAAAAAACATACATCACTTACAGGGGTTTGCAAGCACTCTCTTCAACTTCCTCTAAACTGCTCAAGAGTTTCAAACCTGAACTACATCAATTAAAATTAGCCTTTTTAAAGTCGATTGTGCATACATTCATTATATGAAAGTTGATCTTTTTGGTCATCAATAAAATCAAGATGAAGGTTGTAATAGCCCTGGTGAAAATTCCATGTAATAAAAGTTAATGAAGGAAAAATAATAACCATGGTTGATGGGACACTTTTTCGAAGTTGAATGTTGGGAAAAACATCCTAGTGGGTGTTCATTTCGGTTAATATGGCTAAAGGAAACTGGCAAAGGCAAACACAAAGGCTTTGGAAAGGCATGAGGCTTTAATTGTCATTTTATTTATGAAAATAAGGGAAAATAGGAGAAAAGGGATGTGAAAGTTCACAGGTTACATGTGAGGAGGAAAATGAAGGAAAATAATGGAAAATGAAGGAAAAAGAGGCCTCATTGATAAAAACGCTTATGAAGATCAATTGACAAGTTTTTTGTTGGTTAAGCTTTTGCTCACACTTATAGCTACCATTTTATATTCTCTCTCTCTCTCTCTCGTACTCTTGGACACTTCGAGTTTTATTGGAGCACTTTGGAATTAGAGAAAGAAAGGCAAGAAAGCAAGAAGAAGGAGGAACCAAGCTACAACAGGATTATTGGCAAGTATCGATTTGCACGTGTGTTTTCCTTGCTAGATCTGTCATGCATGGTATTTCATGTGGTTCTTTTCTGTCATGGCATGGGTTTTGCTAGGTGTGACGGTGTTTTAGCCTAGCCTTGCCATTTCCTTATAGCCTTGATGAGATGGGTTCTCATACTTCAGTTGAACTAGATTTCCGAATGGATTCGAAGTTGAGTGAGGTGGATCTTTGAATTGATATAACACATGGCCTAGTAACCCTTGAACCAGATTGTGGGTTGCGGTAAAGTTGGATAGTGTGTTGCCCCAGTGGGCCTAAGAATCCTCAACATGTGAATGGCGGGATATACGGTAAAGCCTAGAGGTGGTTTGCCTCATTTTAGGGCCTACTGATCCAAGATAGATTGCGGTAAAGCCTAAGAGGTGGGTGCTCTCCATTTGGGCCTAGTAGTCCAGGGATGGGATGTACAGTAAAGCCTGGAGAGTATGTCTCAGTTTAGGGCCTAGTGATCCCTGATTCAGACTGTGGATTATGGTAAAGCCTGAGAGGCTAGGAGATAGGAAAAATCCTCACGATGTAGGTAGAGAACTCCAGTAGTATTCATGCTTGTTTGGTTCCTTTTGGTTGGTTATGAGTCCCACATTCATGCTTGGAATATGACACGAGGGTGATTAGTTGAAGAGAGATTTGGCTTAGCCAATCTATGGTCGGGTGGAACGTGGTAGTCCCATCCCCAGTTGGTTTCTATATTCATTAATGAAAAATTCATTCCTTTGGTATTTATGTATAAATGTACTGGTTATTATGTGGATTCTATTATTGTTGTATCCATTGTATTTTTGTTATTATTATGTTGGTTATAAACATGTATGTTGATAGTGATGGTATATGGATCTCTCAATGTTTCTACTTGTAAATGAATGCACAATGTATCTTTGGTCAAACAGATCGTATGGCGGCTAATGATGTAGGGGAGCAATGATTCTTAATGATTCTCAGATAAGTATGAGACCCCTTTGCTTTGTTATGTTGTTTATACATGTAGCTTTCACGTTTGTGACATGTTTGACAAAATTCTTGTCATGGCTAGGAGGGGTCCATGTGAGTTATTATTGATGTGATTGCTTTAGTATCATTGTCCTATTGTTATTTATCATCTCTGAACTTTTCATGAAGTTCTGGGCAGAGCACTGGGTTTTGGATCTAAAAAGGTGGCTCAAATCCCGGGAATGCTAACACAAAACTGAATATTTGGGGCTCTGGCTACTGGCATGCAGTTTTATGCCTGCGGCTATAGCCTCCTGGACGCAGGAATGAAATCTTGTGCCTGCGGCTATGGCTCAAAGAGGTCAAAGTGTCAGTGTGACCCAAGGATAAGAGGTTTGAATGGTTGGCTTCCCTAGGGGGGTGTTGTTGTTGTTGTATAAGATTTGTATGTTTTGCTTCCCTCGGTTCCACTTCCTTAAGGTCGCCTAGGAGGTTGAATCTCATTATAGTAGCATATCGTCACATGTTTACCCCGGATGGCCGGTTAATTGGGTAGATGTGGGAAGAGGGTGCTACAAAGGCATGAAGTGTTATTCCAAAATAAAGACTGGAAAGAAATTCCATTCATCATCGTTACTATGGAATAAACAATGGAAGGAAAGTCCAGATAGTTCCTTCATTTTTGTGCCTTCTCTAGTACTCGTGCCAGCTATATAGAACTGGATTGTGGAAAATTTTTCAGAATGGCCTATTGGTCAAAGCCATACCATCCTCCATTTATATGATCTCCCATATACCTAGTTTCAGTGGTAAGCCTTTTTTGGATAGGTTTGTTGCTATATTTAACTTGCTATAAATATGTTTATAGGATAGTTTAATGAAAACACCCTCCATCCTCTTTATTTTAAACATTGGAGTTGGAGTTAAACTTTCAATCATAAAAGACCAACCCATCCAATTTATGATGATTAAAAATTTTCCAAAAAAGTGCAGGTTGGTTACATTATGTTGAAGAGTATGTTTCAAGAGGAGTTTCAAGGCCAAAAACCAACACAACTTTTAGAGCATGTTCCCACACTTACTACAAATAAAAAAACTGAGTAACGAAGTGACGTAGGATACCCTGTGCCCTACAGGCACTGGATTCCCATACTTGGCAACATCGAAAAAAGCACAGGGCTCAGGTGTATCTATTGAGACCTATTTTACTTTTGAATTTCATTTTCAAGACTTTCAAGGCATCGAAGTATGATCACAGGGCTGCAGAGATCATTGAAAGGTGTAATTATCCCTATCATTGAAGATAAAATAATTTGTGGACAACCAAATTTCCCAATACAGTACCAAGGATAAAGCCTTCGACGACATCTTTGAGACCATCGGTTCAGATGCCATGGGGTTGCACCAAAAATCACCAAAATAGAAACCCTGACTACCGTCCTCCAACTCCGAAGAAAACAAAAATCCTGGAATACCACTTCCTTCCAAACAACCCTTCAACCCACCATTCCAAATTTGGCCAATAGAGGCATTCTCCAAAGCTTGATCTTCCGCAAAACATGAAACTGCTAGCATAAACAAAAGAAGCTTTTAAACTGCAGAGCCACTCAAACCCGAAGTTGCGAACTGGCAGGAATCTTGGAAACAAGAAAAATTTCAAGATCCAGGGGGAGACCACTTCTCGCAGAGGAAAGATGTGATTTAACTAGGCATGTGACGAGGTCATTGGCTCATTTGCCTCATAATCACATTTCCCTAAAAGGTTTTCTTTTGTGAATCTGCACTTGGTGATTCTCGAGTCCTTGTGAGTAAATCTATGTGTAACACCCTCTTCCCACATCTAGACAAGTAATCGACCAACCGAGGTAAACATGTGACGAGAGGCTACTAATATGAGATTCAACCTCCTAGATGACTTTGAGGAATTGGAACCGATCGAAACATGATAAACAAACCTTAGACTGCATCATTGACATCCCCAGGAGGTAACCCAACCTTCCAAGGCCCTGTTCCCTAAGGAGGAACTAATTTTTGACCCATTTTAGGCTTTACAACGAGAATGTAAGGGAAAGGGAGCGGTTATATACCCTTAGCTGCAGGATTTCCTTGTCAAGGTAGTGGCTAAGGCCCTAAAAGTTCAATTTTGTGCCTGCGGCTCCTGGATTTGTGCCACATTTTTAGCCCCTGAGCCTAGGTCATTGCCCAAAACTTCTTGTAACTCAATGAGAGGGTAAATAACATTAAAATAGATACAAGGAAGCAATCACAACATCAGGAACTCATCCGGACCCCACCCAACCATGACAGGCATTTCTCAAACATGTCACAAACATTACATCTACGTGTATAAACAACAGATTTAAACATGGGGATCTATTACAAAGATGAGAATGGCTAAGAATCATTTATCCCCTACATCATAAGCTACAATACAATTTATTTGACCATAGATACATTGTGCATTCATTTACAAGCAAAAACATGGATATATCCATACATCATCATTGATCGAATACATGCTTATAACCATCACATTAATAACATAAATACAATGGATACAACAATAATGAAATTCATACATAAAATAGTACATTTTCATACCAAATATTGCAGGAATGAGCTCTTCATTACTGAGTGTAAAAACCAACCGGAGATGGGAATTCCACGTTCCACCCGACCGTAGATTGGCTGAGCCAAGTCTAACTTCAGCCTATCACCCCCGTGCCATATTCCAAGCATTAATGTGGGACTTTATCAAACACATCAATTAACACCAAACCAGGGCTCCAGAGACCAAACCATATCAACCCCAAAACCAGTGATTCCACCTCACGGTCGTACATCACCAACCATCATGGATTGATCTCTATCCAAGCTATTCCAGGGCTCCAGAGTGTTTGTTCCAACCAGGGCTTCCAGGACTAGTAACCTAACCCCAATTGTTACAGGGCTTCCAGAGCGTTTTTCCAACTAGGGCTTCCAGGATTAGTAACTCAACCCACTTGGGGCTTCTAGAGAATTTTTCCAACCAAGGCTTTCAGGACTAGTAACTAAACCCACATTGTCTGTCAGGTCCAGAGCGTTTGTCTAACCAAGGCTTCCAGGAACTAATAACTCAACCCGTAGCTAAAGGAATCATGAGAAACAACCAAAAAACAATCAATGGAAATAAACCCACAATACCATGGACATCCATGAAATGGAAATGCTAGGAAAATCCACATGCATACCCATGCATGCCAAAACTAGTGAGGAAAACATACATGCAACTCGATACCTGCACTCAGAACCTGTTGTAGATGTTGATCCCATTGCGCTTTCCTGATCTTCCTTTTCCTTCTTGCTCCAAATCACCAAGTATGCCATACTCTCCAATAGCGAGCCAATAATACTCTAAGTGTCCAAGAGTATGAGAGAGAGAGAGAGAGAGAGAGAGAGAGAGAGAGAAATGAGAGCTCTAAAACTGAATTGACAAAATCCTCCCCACTGAGCCTCAGAAGCATTTTTATTAATGAAGCCTCTATTTTCTTCATTTTCCATTATTTTCCATTATTTTTCTTCGTTTTCCTCCTCACATGCAACATGTGACCTTTCACCTTCCTTTTCTCCTGTTTTCCATTATTTTCATAAATAAAATCTCAATTAATGCCTCATACCTTTCCAACGCCTTTATCTTTTCCAATTTCCTTAGCTATAATAAACCGAAGTGAACACCCGCTAGGATGTTTTTCCCAACATTCAACTTGGAATACATGTCCCATCACCGTGGTATTATATATTTTACATGGATTTTTAACTAGGGTTGTTACACTATGGGGCCAAAATTCTTGCTCCCATTCTATTGTGTCCCCATCTTCTGTTGTAATAAGAAACACGACCACAACAATCTGGGAGAAGAGAATAAGAGCGACCATGGTTCCATCTTAGATGATTGGAACACAAGTGATCAAACAAAGGAAGAAGCGAGACATCAAGCAATGACATCGTGCCTTCGGTGGTGAAGCTTCATGTCAGATGTAGTAGGCACAATGGAGAAAACGAACGTAATGCTAAAGGAGGAAATTGTCTTGTTTATTTTCATCTATATTGGATTTGAAGACAACTTGCAACCTAAAATGAGATGCAAGGGTGTTACACAACAATTTTTTACTGTCCCTATACTCCCGTTCCTTGATCCTAGATGACCAATACAGTGACCCTTGTGTACTTTCCAAGCATGGAATACATACCCCTGAACCACACTTTTTTTGCCAATTCATCTCCCTTTACAACTTTTCTGGAAGATCCCTATAAAAACCTATTTTTCAAGGTCGGAGCTTTGTCTCAGTGTCTGACCCGCACCGATAGTAGATATTTTCATTGAGACCCACACCAATCGGCGCTCTGTCTTAATGTATTTCCCACGTCGATCCTCTTTTGGAAAGTTTTTTAAATAGAAACGAAGTTTCCATGAATAGAAGCTTTGCGAAGTGGAGAGTTGGAAGTTTGTTTTGAGGATATGGCCGAGGAATTCCCCTTTGGGCTTATTGTTCCCATAAAATAGGAACTAATCCAAAGGATAAGCTTTTTTCCCATTATTTGAGGGCCCATATCCTCCTTCTCCATTGTTATATAAGGAGACCTCTTTCACCTCTGCTGCTTTATTTAGAGTTAGCTAGTTAGAAGGAGCAATCATAGAGAGAAGAGGCAATTATAGTGCTTCGGGAGAATAAAGGAGAGTGTGATTGTTTTTGTGTGTTAGGAACATAGTGAGATCTTAGACCTTTGTGTATGAGGGTGTCACAAACGTGCTTGGATACGGACCTGCCGAAGGAAAGCCTCAATATCAAGGCTTCGTTGTAAACTCCCCTTGTATTTATCATAATAAAATGCAATTGATGTTTATCTTCCACTCTTGTTTACATTTTTAATGAGATTTATAGCATTCCTTGATCAATTAGATAGGTTGTAATTGTTTTATGTTTGTCGTGATTTTACACTTGTAGCGGTGTCTTGACTGTATGTACAAGTAATTGAACATTGGTAGCAGCGACGGATCAAGAAGCTTTGACGAAAGGCGACAACATAGCATCAGAACAAGGTAGGTCATCTTTCTTGCTTTGAATTTCACTTACAATATAGGAAGGTAGATGTTAGTATGTTCCTGTAGTTGCTATACCCACCCTAGAGTTAGAGGGATCGCCTCTATCCGCAGAGGGGATTTGCCTTCACAACAAAGGGATTTGTGAGGGAAAGTGTGAATTTGTAGTGAATAACAGTAGCCTCTACCTCCAAAATCAAGTGACTTGAGTTGAATCCATCGAAAGCGAAAGTGGTATATTGATAATCCTCCTCCTCGACTTGTGTTGGAAAAAGAAGTATGGTGATCATCCAATTGAAAGTTATCAGGGTCAAGAAGCCATGACCACTTAATTATTCCCCTTCATGAATGAATGCATGGGCATTAGAAATTTTTACGGAGGCAACGAGGGAGATATTTCCACATGTCAATTTTTTATTTGGAGAAGGAGGACAAAAATGGAGCTTCAGGATTAGCTGAGATGAACAGTGTTCTCCTAGTCAACTCCATAGAGGGAACACCTTTGTTGTAATTATTTTTTATACAATAGTACACATTAATTAATTAATTTATATTTCGTGGTATTTTAGTTTCGTATATAAATTAAAAATATAACAAATAGTGAAATTTAACATAATTAAGTATACTTTAATAAAAAATAATTATTTGTTTAGGGGTGGCAAGAGGGAGGGAGTGATTATCGCCTTGAGAATAAAGAGGAATATCAATTTTCTTGGGGATTAGGCACTGCCTCAAACAATGTTGCAAAAGCTTACACTCTATACCAATGACTATTTCAACTAGTATAGTTGAAAATTCAGGAAATGTCCATATTAGTGGACTTTGCTTCATTAATATATCATCTTTATTTTGAACCTCTACACCCAAATTCGATATTTAGGAACATATTTTATAGAATTCAAGGCCTTAACAATAAAATTCATGTGAAGCAATGCTTCCATATTTTAAGAATAAATAACTCGATAGTTTATCATATGGAAAATGTAGGTGTTAAGTTGGACAAAGGGGATTTGGTTGAGAGAGGGGAAAGGGGATATGCCCCACTACCCTAACATTTCCATCCATGATCCAATCATCATTAGATCGGTGGCTCTCCCAACATGGAGTTGGGAGAAGCCACGTGTCCCACTTGGGCTCTTTAATAAATAGATGCTTCTCGCATATGGAGAGACCATAAGGTCAATCATTCAGGCATAAGGTGAATTCAATTCAATTGGATTTGATCATGAAAAGTTCTATGGGAGGCTTGAGATATAATTTTGAATTTTTTGGACAAGACGAGCTAGATTTGATGGGAATCGATGGAGAGTTATGGTTGGATAATCGATAGCCCTTATTCAGAATTTTCATAGATAGTGTCGAGTCATTTGGAAGTTGTTTTATGGTGTTAATGAGTTGTTATGTGATGATGATATTAGAGGGATTTATGATTGGTAAGTCGCCTAAGAGAAAAAAAAATATGGTGCGATATGTTTACAAATGGAGATGAGGCTCAGTATGATCTTTCTTAGGGAGGCACTCTCAGTTTTTGAGCCCCATGGGTAGTTTGGGGCCTTTATTTAAGCTTGATGAGGGAAGGTTTGGAGGCTCGATGTGTGTTTCTGATCATGGTTGGTCAACAATCATTTTGGGGTGAATGTAATTTTTTTGTTGGATGTTGTCTTATATTCTAGGTCTAGGTTTTATGTCGCAGAGGTATAAGCTTGGGTTATGTGTTGTGCATGTTTCTCTTTTGTTATGTCAGGTCATAATACTATGATATTGAGTTTGAGAAGTGTGGTATGGTGCAATTCATTCCCTCCCCTCCCTGGGCTTGGTTCTTTCTTGTTGTTTGGTTTGAGGATGGATTGGTTCTCATCTTCCAGCGGAGTTCAATATTGTAATGATTGTATTGAAGGGACATAAGGATTTAGATTATATGTGCACATGCCATTTTGTACTTTGTATTTATGGGTGGTTATTGTCTTGGAATTGTGGTTTGAGGCTTAGAACAAGTTGGAACAGCTTGTGTAATAACTAGAGGAAGCTAATTGAGGTGAAGGCATATAATCCACGAAGGAATGCTCAAAGATTGGTTAATTTGTTCTTCTTGCATTATCGAATTGAGAAATGCATGTGTTTCTCTATAGGATCATTTTATCTCTGGTCCTTTTTCTATTAGTTTTCTTAGCTGGTTGGAGAGTTATTTGAACTCTTTTGGGCTTTGTGTGGTCTTTAGTGGCACAATTTGCAGCAACCATTTTCATCAGACTTAATCTGTTGAGAAATATAAGGCATCAAGATTAAGTGATTTCTCTTCGTTAGATAATTGATTGTGAATGTTTTTTACTTTCTTATATTAGGATATTCTTTTACTTAGGTTATTAGTGTTTTTTTTCATAAAATATCTACCAGTGCACAAACCATAAATAACTAAGAGGTATAGGATATACACGACCAACTAGGGCCAAAACCTCTCCAACTTGAGAGGAAAACCCACATGAATTTTTCTTCTTATAGAGACTTCAATTGACGAATACCAAGACCATGAACTAGACCCTTGACACCATAGCCTCTCCAAGGCCAAGTCACAAACCTTATTAGATTAACCTCTTCTTCCTTGAGTCAACAATTGTCAAACTATTATCTTCTTCCTCCTTCTTGGCTTCCCTTCAAATATCGACTTCCTGCAATTCTTAGCCTATTTCAAAATCTCTAATTGCAACATGTGGAAAGAGTCATTAATTAGACTTGTGTCCTTATGATGGAGACTCCTTCTCCTTCAACTCGGCCTGCATCCTTGACTAGAATCATTCCTTAATTAGGCTTCCTTTTATAGTTGAAATAACTTCGGCCTTTCCCACAACTGACGATACTTCTCCTTGCACGTGTGATGGATATTAGCCCTAAAAACAAACTCAAACAAATTCGCTCTCCCTTCCTTCTTCACACTGGCTATGATGTTAAAAAGTGTAACTAGGATCGGTCTTCATATTGACTATGTAATTATGTATTTATTTAAAGAAGAAGACAAAGATAATAAAATATATATATTTTTGTACTTGCTTCATGGGTTTCATGAACAATATTTTATTATAGATAGACTTCTTCTTGATTTCTACTAGGGTTGTCTTCTGGTCATAAACATAATCAAGTGTCATGTATATGAATGCTCCAAGACCTTGCTATAAAAATATGGAAGAATGGATTAAAGACAACCCACATTCAACATTGGAAGATAAGCTTAATGATGCTCAAAGATACCTCCATCAACACTGGAATTATTGCACTTCAAGTCGACCTAATGCAAAGTGATGAAGTCGGCTTACTAGCTGGTTGTATGGTAGGCCTAAAGACATGTCTGTGCCATATATATATATATATATATATATCCTGAACCTGCTACTCGTTTGATATCAAGTAGATTGCGGATTTCTCTGAAGAAGATTGCGGATACACCTGTGGTTGATGCAGATTTTAGAGAATAATAAAGTGTGGTTTAAGGACAGTTTCAGTGTGGACTTCTTTGAGGTAATTACAGTGTGAATAAGTCTGAGACTAGTGCGTATTCATCTGTGGTAAAGGTGCGGATTTCAAGAAGGATATAAGTGTGGAAATATCTGAGATTCCACAACGTGATCAAGCATAAAGTGCAGACCTGTTACATGAATGTGTGATAAAGCTGTGCGGTCAATACTATAAGAATTGCGGATGATTCACAGTGATAAGATACATATAAGTTAAAGAGATGAAGTCTGATATAAGGGTAGAAGGAAGGTAAATATGTGATTTACCTTCCTATCTTCAATACACAAAAGGAAAGCAATATATCTCAAGTGAAACAAGGAGAAGTATGTTGATAACTGAAGACTAAATCAAGGAAGATATAATTAGAGACCGAGCCCTCTAGTGGTGGTGCAGATCAGTGTAAGTTGGTGCAGAAGAGAAGGATCAACGTTGTGAGCATACTATGAAGCGTTGAAAAGGTTTTGGAGGCATTCCTAGGTCAAGGATCCGAGTCTTGGTCATGGTACTTGTTATTTTAAGATCCATAAGAAGAATTCCTTATGGGTTTTCCTCTCCAAGAGGGAGAGGTTTTGCCCTGGCTCTAGGAGCCTAATTTTTGTGTCTCATGTATTTTGATAATTGACTTGATGAAAGACTAAATAAGCTAAAGAAGATAAGACATAATTAACTCAAGTAAGCTCACAAGTAATTATCAAGAATATAATTTGAATTAATCACCAGCCCTCTAAATTCTCAACATATGAGGCTGTCTTCTTTGACTTTTTTTCGCACTTCTTCCTTACCTTAGACCTTGACCAAAATTTTGTCCCTGAAATGAGGTCAGGCTGCCCTATTTATATTTGTTGGAGCCTCCATAATAAGCTGACTTGAAATGAGGTGAGACGACATGTATTTTGGAGAAAATTCATTATTTTTTTGAGGTCGACTTGAAGGAGATTCTTGAGGTTGGCCTTGGAGGGCTATTTGACTCTTTCATTGACTCATATACAATTGTAACATGCTCAAGAAGGGTGTTCCATACATGACATTGACTCAATATACTTTTATGACTTATTTTCAAAACCTAAAGGCTCACAATGGGGGCCATTACTAAAATAAATTTTCCTAATCATGAAACCCATGATTCAAGCATTACAAAAATAATTTTATTTTCTTCTTTACATCAATTACATAAAATCATACATGTCATTATGAAGACCAAACCTAGTTACATTTTTCAACACTCCCTCTTAACTAGGGAGGTATTCATAATGGTACGTGGTCATTCTCAATCTGAAGAATTCTCATAAGAAGTGTCGTATTTGTAACATACATGTTTAGAATCATATCAACCAACATTGTCACACAACGTGGCCTTGACTGAGAACTTTATCTCTCCACAAGATCAAATCAAAATTTTGGCGAGACCAATGATGTATAGACACCCTCATCATTGTCTCTCTTGGAACATACTCCACCTGGGTTTTCAGAGTGTGTTCCACCAAGAATATTCTTATCTTGGATTCCCAGTCCTCAAAGAATATCAGTCCTCTACAACTACTCTTGTCTTGGATGCCATAACACATCCTCAAAGATCATCATATGCTAGATGTTTACCCAATCCTCCATTTTTTATTCCTAAGTGAAGACAAGAATGATGTGTCTATCTCTCCCTTAGCTTAGGGAGGACATACCCATTCCACTGAAGGAATGTACCCATTCCAATAAAGGAATGTACCCAAGCTCCCTCTTAAATAGGGACTTGAACAAGCTCCCTTATGACTAGGGACTCGCTTCTAGTAGCTCATCAGGTGGAGATCATGGGACAACCATTTTCTTGTAGAAATCCTTTATTTGATGTCATGAATTTCTTCTTTTTCATGGAGTCTACTTCTTTTGGGACTTTTTTGTAAGGCACAAACCATCCATCACTTTCATCTTTGAGCCATGTCATCATTTCATCAAAAAGTGATACATTAGTGCATATTTGACCTTCCTTTATGTCATGTTGCCGTCTTCATGACATGTTTCCTTAAGGATATTTCATCCTACTACATGGTCATCAACGGTGGAAGACATTCAACGCTCTTCCCTTTGGTAGCCCTGCATAAGCCCATCCACATATTTGTTCATAAACAAGAAATGCACACTTAATAAAAATTACCTCTGTAATGGTATTTCATCATGACATCTTTCGGTTTGCATTAACATTCTGTATATATATTGAAACATCTCCAAAATATATAGATTTTCAAGGGTCTCCTTTTTTCAGAATTCCATCAGAGTATTCATATCTTCCCTGGAGATATCATAGTCAAATTTCAAAGTCCCTGGATGTTAATTGCCTTTTCCATAGTTGCATTGTTCACAAACTTAATCCTTTCTTTCTTCACACAATTACTTCTAGGAACTTCCGATCATAGCTCCTTCAAATATTGTCAACCACTTCATATTTCATATGACGACATATTATGTTGATTTCATCTAGAAAATGTGTGACTCATGACATCTTGCATCATTTCATTTGGTCATGCTCTCGGGGTAGAGCATTCATCCAAGTTACTAGAAACCATATGAAATGACTCTATTATTAAATAAAAGGATACATGCCTCATTCTTTTTTAGGCCATCTTTCTTCAACAGGTTCCATGATTGAAATAACTTCAATCCCTTGTCCCACTTATTGACATTATACCATCCTTTCATGAATTCTTCCAAGTAGGAATTCTTGATGAAACACTTGCTCCCAGTTGATTGATGAACCTTCCGATGAAGATTCCAGTAGAGGATCTTAAGCATCCTCATCCAATAGATGTTTCCTCTTAACTGATGTATGATGATATTTGTACTAGATGATTTTTTCCTTTTCTATTTTTCCCATAAGTTCTACTTATGATTCTAATGAGATCACCAATAGCTATATCCTTTCATAGACCTAATTCAGATATCATTCATGCTTCCCTATGATGATATCACAAGCTCTTCCTTATAATGCTTCTATGATGCTCTGATGCATCCTACCATATCTTACAACAGAGAACTTGAAAACAAGAACTTGAAAAGAACTAAGTGAGGAAGACTATCTCAATCATAGTAGAGATCTCTTACTTCCTCTTTCTTGGATTTCTTCTTTTTCGCTTCCTCCACTTCCTCGGTGATATGGGATCATTCTATTCCTCTTTTGTTCTCTTACTTCTTGAGATTGGGACAATCTCTTCTATAGTGCCCATATTCTTGACACCCATAACAAACCTTCCAAAATTCCCCTTTATTTTTGTCATTGACGCATATGCCTGATTTTTCTAACTTGATCCCACGTCAAATTTTGCCTTCATCCTGGATTATTCAATATTGCATAGTGATCATAGTTCATGGAATGGAGTAGCTTATTTCTTCCCATAAATACTTCAAGTAAAGCTACCCCACTCCTCCGATAGTGCATTTAGTACTACTGTAGTCATTTCTCTATCCAACATGACTTCTCCTATATCTTGAAGTTGATCCATGATCTCAGATATCCTCATAAATTATGAGGTTGTTCCTTATTCCTTTGACATATTGAGCTTGTAGAGTTCTTGCCTTAGTGAGATAATTTCCCCTGTAGTGCTCACAGAATACAACTCTACCAGTTTGTCATATAGTTCTTTTGAAGTTTCAAATTCTGACACATATGGGATGAGGGGATCCTTGATGGATTTAATGAGAATCCCTTGAGCCCTAACTTCCCCTTTCATAAATTTTGTAAGTGCTTGAGCATCTTATTTCGTTGTTTTGGTGATAGATCCTTTGACATGATCTGTGATCTCATTTTCAATGAGATTTAGATCTATCCTCTTCTTCCATGCAAGATAATTTGAAGCCCCAAACCAATTTTTTTCTTTCCTTACAAAAAGACATTTTGACAGATTCATATGTGGACATATACTTACTTTTTAAGATGCTTATTCCACTTGCTGCTTCCTTGAATTTGATGATGATATAGATTATAGAAACCTTCTTCTTGATGAAGATATATTTCTTCAAGAATGATCCTTGACCACTCAAAGAGGGAGATCACTTAGTTGATGATGACTTCTTGATAGTGCCCTTCAAATGGGAAGAACCTTGCTCTAATGAGAGGAAAATTTCTTAGCCTTAATTGGATGAATAGTCTTCAAGATACTTCAAATAAAAAAAAATTGAGGTTTCCTTCGGTGATGATTGAGTGCAGATCCCATAAATGCTTCTAAGGTTTAAATTTATCCAAGCTGATGATGTGATATTTTTCCTTGAAATGCTTCTCTTAGATGTATAGGCTTCAATATACCTTAATTTTTAGATCTCTTCAACTTGATGAGGGTCTTTGTGGTCTTTGGATAATGATTAAAGGATCCCAAGACTTTTGATGGTGTATACTTCTTCTTCGATCTAGGGTTTTGATACTTTGTTATAGATCTTGACTTTACTTTGATATCCTTTGATTTTCTTTGATGTCTTTCTCGAGATTCGATCCTTGAGTGTTCCTTAATAAGATGCCCTTCCTTGACTTTCTCACCTTAGCTTTGAAACCATGTTGAGAAATCTAGGGCATCAAGATTAAGTGATTTCTCTTTGTTAGATAACTTCTTGTGAATGCTTTTTAATTTCTTAGATTAGGATCTTATTTTACTTAGGTTATTAGTTTTATTATTCATAAAAAAGGTAACAATGCATAAACCATAAAGAGACAAGAGACATAGGATACAAGCGATCAACCAGGGCCAAAAACTGTCCAACTTGAGAGGAAAACCCGAATGAATTCTTCTTCTTATAGAGACTTCAATTGACGAATACTAAGACCATGACCTAGGCCCTTGACACCATAGCCTCTCCAAGACCAAGTCACAAGCCTTATTAGCTTAACCTCTTCTTCCTTAAGTCAATGATGGTCAAATTGCTATCTTCTTCCTCCTTCTCAAATTCCTTTAAAATATCAGCTTATTGCAATTATCGGCCTATTTCAAAAGCCCTAATTGCAACACATGGGAAGAGTCATTACTTAGACTTGTGCCCTTATGATGGAGACTCCTTCTCTTTCAACTCGGCTTGCATCCTTGACTATAACCATTCCTTAATTCAACTTCCTTTTATAGATGAAATAAATTCAGCCTTTCCTGTAGCTCATGATACTTCTCCTCACATGCATGATGGATATCAACCCTAAAAACAAACCCAAATAACTTCGCTCTCCCTTCCTTCTTCACGCTGGCTATGAGGTTGTGTTCTTTTATTTTTTTGCACTTCTTCCTTACCTCGGACCTTGACCAATTTTTTTGGTCCTAAAATGAGGTCGAGTTTCCCTATTTATAGTTGTTGGAGCCTCCATAATAATCCAACTTGAATTGAGGTTAGCCGACATGTCTTTTGGAGAAAATTCATTATTTCTTTTAAGGCTGACTTGAAGGAGATTCTTGAGCTTGGCCTTGGAGGGATATTTGACTCTTTCATTGAATCATATACAAATGTAACATGCCCAAGAATGGTCTTTCTTACATTATATTGACTCAATAGACTTTTATGACTTGTTGTCAAAACCTAAATGCTCACAATGGGAGCCATTACTAAAATAAATTTCCTTGATCATGAAACCCATGATTCAAGCATTACAAAAATAATTTTATTTTCTTCTTTACATCAATTACATAAAATCATACATGTCATTATGAAGAACGAACCTAGTTACATTTTTCAACATAATCAACCCTCGCTCATTGGGTCTATTGATTTTGTTGGTGAGTGGAGTGGTTTATTTGATATATCTATTAAATGGAGAAAGTAGAGGTGGGTCCTGACCTTTGGAGGACATTGTTCAACCGCATGAGGGTGGTCCTTTTAGCTTGCCCTCAATTTGGTATCCATTATATTGGCAGTATCCATAAATATGACTAATGCAAAATTCCTAGGAAATTGAGAGATGAAATTTGATACTTTGTGGTAGAAAGTAAACCACATCAACAATAAATTCAATAAGTTGTCTTCCAAAATTTACGTGATCATGGGTTTTATGATTGATTTTCAAGAGAAAATTTGGTGCTCGGAGGATGAGATTTACCATCTCAGAAGTCAAATAGAAGATCTCGTACAAGATAGAAATGTCCAAGTTGAATGGCCCCATGTAGAAGGCTCAATTGACATCACATAATCGGAAGATCAAAGAAAATTAAACCAATAGAGGAGTAGCCTCCTCCCAACCTATAAATTTGAATGCCTTGATGAATTGTAAATTTTGTTTTTTGCTAGGTGTTTTTTGGAGAGTATATCAATGGATAATCTCTCTCTCTCTCTCTCTCTCTCTCTCTCTCTCTCTCACATCCATATCTTGTGAAGAATCTTAATAAGTTTATAATTGATGTATATACATTGTGTGTCTCTCTGATTCTAGATCTCAGATCCATGTCTTGTCAAGAAGATTAATAAGTTTATAATTGATGTATATACATTGTTTGCTTTGTAAATTATTTTAAATAATACAAATTCACAATTGCATTAAAAAAATACATTTTTCTCATAATTAAAAAACAAATAAAAAATAAAATAAAATCTTTTTAAAAGTAATTTTATGTAATTAGTAATTAATTGCAAATTATGTATTAACATCATTATAATAATAAAATATATTTATTCCCCACTGTGGGTGTCTATTAGTTGCATAAAGGGACAACAATAATGGGACATAAGTTTAATGAGGGGTTGCAAGGTGCCCCCACTTGAGAGCCTACATGGCCACCCTACTTCCATGAAGGTCAACTCACCCATAGTAATTTTTCATTTTCACTGTTTGAAAATGTACAAGCGTTCAGGAGCGTACATGCGTGGGGACTCATACATTCGAGGACTCAGAGTTATAATCATGATTGTGGATGGGAAAGACCAGAGCTATAATATAGAGAAGCGGTGGGAAGGTTGTTGCACAACTGGCCAAAGGAACTGAGATTTGTTTATAACCTTTCAGCCATGGCACCTACTCATCAGGAGCTGCAACTTTGGGGTATCAGGGTAGGCTCATGATAATGGTAACAACCCTAGGTTAAAAGTTCATATAATAAAGTTAATAAAGGAAAAATAATACCAAGGTCATGGTACAAGAATTCCAAGCTGAATGTTGGGGAAAACATCCTAGTGGGCATCACTTGTTGTTTATTATGGCTAAGGAGAAATTGGCAAAGGCAATCCTAACGGATTTGAAAAGGCAAAAATAAATTATTGACATTTTATTTAAGAAAATAAATGAAATTAAGAGAAGGGGAAGGTAAAAGGTCACATGTTGCATGTGAGGAAGAAACTGAAGGAAATTATAGTAAAAATGAAGAAATTATAGGCATCAATAATAAAAAGGATTCAGAGCATCAACTTGGGGTATTTTGTGAATTTAGTTTTGGATTTGGTTTAAGAGAGGGGAAGAGCAACAATAGGAGAAATAAAGCAAGAAAGCTAAGGAAGAACACGGAAATCAAAGCAAAGCAAAGGAAGGATAAGGAAAGTAAGGATCAAGGAAGGATAGGTTGATCAAGAGGCTTCAACGGGGATACTTGCAAGTAACAAGTTGCATGTATCATGTATTATTTCCTAGCTAGTTTTGGCATGCATGGTATATGCATGTGTGTATTTGGTTCATGTGTTGTCATTGGCATGGATTTTTCCTAGTTTGAAAGTGGTTTTAGCCTTGCCTTGCCATTTTCGAATAACCATGGTGTGATAGGGTTCAGTCTCGGTTGATATTTGCGTTACTAGAAAGTTTTTGGATCTGAGTGAGGTGGGATCAGGAAAATGCTAAGGGTTGGGGGTGGAGATGGTTTTCTTCGGGAAGCCCTCAATATGTAGGTGGACACATGAAAATTCCTCTAGGGATGGTGAAGGAATTATGAGGCATCCAAGCTTGGTTTGGTTTTGTGATCTAGGGACTGATTTAGGTGAGATCACAATAGTGTGAGGGTGGAGGTGGTTTAACCTCTAGATTCCCTTGGTTTTTTATGCATTATTTTATCCCATGAGATCCTACATTAATGCTTGGAATATGGCACATGGGTGATTGGATGAAAGAGAGATTTGGTTCAGCCCAATATTTAGTCGGGTGCTACATGGAAGTCCCTGACTTGGTTGGATTTTGTATATGATTGATAAGAGCTCTTTCCCTTGTAATTCATGAGTAATTATACTTGTTATTATGTGGATTTAATGGTTGTTTTATAATTTTTATTTATCAGGTTATATGTTGGTTACAAGGATGGTTTTATGGCAGATTCAAGTTATGGCTCTTATCATGTTTTTACTTGTAAATAACTTGTTAATGAATTCATGACCTAAAAGATGTTATTGCAGCTATTTGGAGAGGGAATTAGACCTTCTTGATGTTTCTCAAATAAGTTTCAGATTTCTATGTTCATATATGCATTCATGACATGTAGATTTCATGTTTATAATGTGTTTAACGAAATGATTGTCATGGTTAGATCAGGTTAGGTCAATTCCTTGATTAAGTTTTGTGCTAGAGGATTTTTCCTTTTGTCATTTATCATTCTGGAAAGTTCTATCAAGTTTTGGGTAGTGGTCTGGAGACTATCCCTAAAAAATTGGCTTAGATCCCGCAATCGCTGGCATAAAACTGGGGGAAAACGACTGCAGTCGCTCCCTTGTAGGCTCATACATGCGACTAGAGAGTTGCATTAGAATTCAGGTAGTGCTATGCCAATGTTTAGGAGTCTAGATCAGTGAAAAAACAAGTTAACTCAAGGTTTGGGCACCTAGAAGGGTGGTTTAGCTCTTGGGGGTCCTGTAGCACCTAAGGGGAGTCAGTAAAGTCTTGGTTTGTCGATTCCATTTCCTTAAGGTGATATAGGAGGTTGAGTCATGTCATAGTATCCCTAAGCTCATGTTTACCCTGGCATGCCGGTGAAAGTGGGTAAATGTGGGAGGTGGTGTTACAAGAATCATACAATCAAATGATGTAATTTTGGCAGTTCATCTCAGTAATTGGAGACTCTCAACATTTATGTGGATTTATCATGTTCGTGGATCTCTTTTACTTAATTTCAACCTCTTATGTTTGATACTTTGCAACGTATTTCATGATTGGTAGCATTCTTTTTTTTCTTTGTTTTCATCCTACATATTTTTTTTGGATTCTGGATTTCTATTCCCCTCATAAGATCGATGTTCTTCTGAGGATTTATTGCACCAACCTCTTAGTGATCCCATTTTTCCCTCCTCATTGTTCATGGGATTCTATTTGTTGTTATCCACTGATGTTCCTTATCTCTCCCTCCTTTTTCCCAGATTGTTTCCCCTCTTTTTTCCATTACCTTCTCTCATTGGTATCCCCTACTGTCTCTCCCTCCTCCAAAATGGTTCATCGTTGAATGGCCAAACCTCCAAGAAGAGTTCGTATAATCCAGTCTGGTGCCCCCATCTCCCAATTTATAGGCCCCATACCCTGCATGGTACCATTCTCGGGGCTTTTTCAAAGAAACTACGAAGAGGTACAAATGAATTATAATAGGATTTGTTGAGAGGGAAATCTTAGACATCGAAAACCAAGTTAGAAAGGCTTGTCAGTTTGTTACAGATGCGCACGTGGACCAAGAGACCAGAGACTGGATCCTTGATGTCAGTAATTCTACCATGGCTAGATAATTTTATTACATGCAGACAATTAATTTGTATTAGCATGTTAAAACCCTCATAGGGAGGGTTCTCGTTGATAGAGAAAATACCCAACAAGAGCTTATCATCTACATGGATGGAATCTTGGAGAAAATGTAAAGATTAGGTGGGAAAGTCAATTTGTTGATTAAGAAGATTATTGACATTGACCCTTCATCATCAAATATTGGTGGTGACCCTCAATCATGTGATCATGCCCCTAACAAAACTGAATGAATCTACTGAGGGACCAAGATTCAATCCATATTTTGTTTTTCAAATTGGTCATACTTGCTAGTCCATGCAATGTTGCTTATGTAGCTCTTCCTCTTTGTTTTATGTTATCTAATCAATAGTTTTGGAAAAATAGAGATAATACCAAAATTTTGAGTTTATACTAATGGTCTGGTTTCCCTAATGGAAAACCAATAGAGACTATCTATATTGTACCTCGATGTTTTTTGAGTTGATATAATGTCTTTGATCTTACAAAAAAGAAGAAGATATATTTATACTATCTCATATATGTTAGCATAGCCATATAAATTAAATGGTTGGAAAGCAATGATAACCATCAAAATAATTACTTCATAGTGCATCTCACATTGCGAGATTAATAATAATAATAATAAACTAAATTATAAATTTATTTTAAATTATTATTTTATTAATTAAAAAATAATAATATATAATTTAAACACACACACACACACACACACACACACTTATATTCCCCACGAAAAAATATGTAATTTTCATTATGGAAAACAAAAAATACATTCTATAAACACATCGTAGTGTGTATGCAGTTTAGTCAATCCATCATATCCTTCAAAGTTGTAAATAAACATTAGTTTCGAGAAATTTTTAAAGAGTTCCCCATATCATCCAAAACATGTTCATATTAATCATCCATACAAAAAAGAAACATTTTTTTTTAACATGACTGTCTATGATTAGTTTGTCGATCCATCAGTCCAAATTAAAACTACAAAAACATATAATAAAACATATATAAATATCCAACTGATTAAAGGATTATGATTCCCCAACAACCAGGAGAGGATGATCCAGAGTGTGACTATATGATGAAGCCGATGAAAAACTATTGTTCACCTCCGTGACCCACCAAAAACATTTTTCAAAAGTGAGAGCCACCTTAGAAATATCATCAACACGCTAATTCAATTCCATGTATATGTGTTGACATGAACACTGTGACAGCATATTTTTTAAATTCATAGAATCAAGAAAAATAGGCTGCAAAATAAAACTCATGCATGTTTGAGAGCCATTCATCCAATTTATCACTAGTTTTGAGTCACCAAGTATATGTAGATATGTCGCTCCCTAGTTAATGGCATAAGAGAGAAGGAACCTACATGCAATAATTTTTGCGAAGTTGTTAGATCTTGACCCCAATCCAATGGAAATGTGAAAGAAGTACAATGGATAGGTGGAGGATGAAATTGGCGTTGCTGCACAAACCGAAATTCGAGGAGGCACTGTCCAAAAAGGCCCATGGAAAATATTTATCCGGGTAGAATTCTGAGAGCACATGTGAACGTTGGGGTTCAAATTCATTAGTGAAGTGACATATGATTTCCATCACCTTAGTTGCAAGAAGGAAAGGAATGGAGATGTGGTCCTATAATATTGCTTGATTGTGTGGAATCTAGATGCCCCAAAATATAATAATAGGGAGGGCCAAGAACTCGCGAGAGGACAAGATAGAAAACCATTGTTGCTGGGCATAATCCATAGTTGAGCCCCGCCAAGCACTAACCTTAGAGTTAATAACTTAACATTGATCCCATAAATATTGAATGAAAGTGTGATGCAAAAATAGGTGATTAATTGATATCCCTTCATTCCGACAGAGAACACACCAACCAGGGCGTATTTCAAACCGTTTCTGTAAAATATCCCAAGTCAGGACCTTAGCACTCAATATGCACCACATAAGTATTTTTCCCTTAGGTGGAAATTTTACTTTCCACACCTAAGACCACCACCATTTAGATTCTGGTGGGTGATGTGAAGTAGATATATAATTTTATCCTGCCATTAGAGAATAAAACCTGCATTTAGCCCTTGAACAAATGAGTTCATCCTCTCAGTCAGAAATTATGATGTTCCTCGAGAGCAGAGAATTTATATAGGAGTGCCAATGTCTAAAAAAATTATAGAAATGTTCATATCAACCACAGATTTCCACTCTTGAAACCAAATAGAAGTAGTAGTGGGATCCACAATATGAGCTAGCTTACATATCCCTCTATCACTTAGGGAGTCTAATAATTGAGCAGGAAGAAGATAAACCTAACAACACCCTAACCATGGATCAATACCCAAACAAAAATGAGTTCCTGACCCCACCCTCCATACCAATCCACTTCAAATGGTTTCAAAAGTATTGAGAAAAACCCACGAGGTGATGGAAAGGTTTTGACATATCCACCAACCTGATCCGACCTTCCACCAAGAGAGGCAATACGTATTTGGAAATGACGACCTTGGTCCACAAGGTTTGAGTCGAGATAAGGTGTCAACCCCTCTTTGTCGCTAGAGCATGAGAAAAATGAAAAATGTTGTTCAATACCCAGCCACTCAAACCTTTTGGTTTTGCAATTTTCTCTAAGAAAAGCCATGGGAGAGTGGAATCTGAACCAAACCCAAACCATACAAATTTTAGGAAAATCCTTTTAACATGTTCCATAATGCCTTTTTATATCCATGCCAAGGATTCCCAATAGATTGGAATAGCCTCAAGAACGGATTTTATAAGCACAAGATGACTTGCTCGAGACATCCATTGATGACTCCATAAATTGATACCCTTTTCAACCTTACTTGATAACTAGTGCCAATTCTATTTTCTATAAGAGATGGGTTTAAGCATAAAACCCAAGTATTTAAGCCCATCGTCTAGATGCGAACATTCGACATCAAAATTTGCAACGAGAAGAGAGGATTTTTTATAATTGATTAACATCGGAGAAGCCTTCCCAAAGAGATTGAGGATATTTTTCAGAACCCCCACCTCACCTAGATCACCATTACAAATTATGAGGATTTCTTCCATAAAAAAGAGATGAGAGATGGCTAGAGTACGAGAAACCAAGCATCCATGGAAGGAGCCAGAAGATTTTGTCTCTTCCTGAAGATGGTTAAGGCATTTCGCAACCAGAATAAATAAAAGAGACAATAATGGGCACCCATACTAAAGGCCCTTTGAGCTTGAAAGAAAGGAGAGGCAACACCATTAATAAGCAATGCAAAAGAGGTAGTTTAAATATAGCTCATAACCTAGTTAATGAACTCAAGACACAAACCTACATGAGTTAATAACAAATGAAGATAAATCCAACTGACCCTGTCATAGTCCTTTGATAAATCAAGCTTGAAAATGACCCCCTTTAAATGCATTGTATTAAGACTATGTAGGATTTCCTGAGCCACTCCAATGGCTTCGTGGATCTGACGACCCTCCAGGAACCCAAATTATTCGTTTGAAATGGAAGCCAACAGAATAGGCTTGATGCGAAGAGAAATCACTTTGTAAACTACATTACAAAGCAAGATCAACCTGAAATTTTCAAAGGAGGTGGGAGCGTCTGCCTTAGGGATCAAGGCTATAAAATTAGAATTTAAAGCCAGAATAATATATTGCAACCTTCTCGATTCATTCACCATCTCCAACAAATCTTTCCCCAATTTTTCATAAGGCCCCAGAAAAAATTTAATGCCCCAACCATTCGACCTAGGGCTTTTATCCTTTTAAAACATTTGAAGGACAACTTTGAGCTCTTCCTCAGAAAATTTAGCCTTTATATCCATATTTTCTTCCTCATCTAGGAAACATGGAAATGGGAGTGTAGTTTGAATGATCTCAACAATATTTGCCCCATCCTGGGAACAAAATAGATTTTTGAAATGGTTGACACTCATTGATGCCAAAGCCAAGAAAGATGGGACATCTCTCCCATTAGAATCTTTCAGAGACTAGATAGTATTCACCATCTTGTAGCCTTTAATCATGGAAAAATTTGGTATTGTTATCTCCACATTATAGCAAGACTGCCATGCTCTTTAAATGGCACTCGACCTCTCTAAGATCCAAGATGTGCTTCTTCTTTTTTTCCAAATGGAAAAGATGGTCTCTAGATGCAAGAGTGGCAAAACCCTTGTCCTCATTCGAGTCAAATGTCAATATTTGATCTTTAATGTTCTTTAGGTCCACTGCTTAGAATTCCTTCTTTACAAAATTCCATCATTTTGTTTTTTTTCTTGATGTGCTTAAGGTTCTTCACATACTACTTCCCTATATGACAACCAACGAGAGGAGAAAAGTGATCCCACTACTCCTTTACCATATCAATGAAAGAGGTATCCTTCAACTAAGAGGAGTTTAATTTGAAAGGGGTTGTAGGTTAGTGTGAATCACCTTTCAATTCTAAAAAGATAGGAGAGTGATAAAAAATACCACTAGATTCGATCCATTGTTTGATATTTTGAATGAGCCCCATAAACCCATTTGTGAAAAGAAATAAATCTAAAAGTTTGGTTATACCACCAATATTGTCCTCTTGTTTCACCAAGTAGGCCAAAGTTTTAAAGGGTCTATGTCATTCAAGGCACGGGAGATCAGGGAATCACGGAAAAAGTCTGCCAAGGGGTCGGAATTAGCCCGTTCCCCTTATGATTCAGACACACCCAATGAGACATTGAAGTATCCACTTATTATAAGATGAGGAAAATTGACTAGGGAGTTGTTGAAAAAGGAATCCCAAAAATAATGTCGATTAAGAGAGGGACCATAGAAATTTAGCAAAGTGATAGAATGAAACAATTCTTCAAAGAACAGTTCGACCCCAAGCTTGTCATAGTAATCCAAGAGTTTATAAGCTTAAAATAATGAAAATGGCATTTTTAAACTAAAAATGGCTACCTCGAAATAATTTTCCAGACTCTGTACAATAGTAGTGCCTAGACCAAGTGTCTCTTGTAGAAAAATTATGCCCGAAGATTCAAAATCAATAATTTGTTTCAGCGCTAGTCTCTTAGGGAGACTCGCCATACCTCTACAATTGAAAGAAAGAATCTTCATAAAATAACAATGGAAGGGGTTATAATTGCTCTAAGAACCCCAAATATTGAAGCTTGGTGACCTATCATCATATCCACCTTAGCTCACTCCTTTGCCAAGGTAATGTGGGATTTTATCCCCCAAACCCGTGACTCTGGACATGCAGATTTAATTTTCCTTAAACTCAGGTCAAGAGGCTTATGAAAATGACCATTTGATCTAGGCCAAAGATGATAGGAAGAGGAGTCCTCTCCCGATAGATAGGAAAGGGATGGGTTAGGGATATTGTAAAATATTATAGGTCACAAGGAGGGATTGTCAAATTTTAGAGGGCTCGTGTCAAAAGAGAGGAAGAATGGAGCATGCTTGGGATATTAGAAACAAGACTATCATTAAGATTTATAATAGAGTCGACATTGCAAGGAGAAGAAGCGATACTCTATTAGGTCCTTAGAATACTAGTGTATCCCCTTATTGTTATTGTTGTGCCCACGTAGTCCCCATATCGTTATTATTATGCCCCATAGAATCTCACTATTATTATTTTGTGCCCTTACATTGTTATTGTTATGTCGGCTTGGATTATAGTGTGACCCATTGGATTCCCATATATAGAAAGGAGGCTTTGTCATTTGTATCATCCAAGAATTGTTCATTTATGTAATGTAAAGGAGGTTTCCCCCTCGAAGAGGCTGATTTCTAAGTCGTTGATCTCTTTTTTCTTCTATTTTGTGAGCTGGTTTCATAAAATTTGGTTTCAAAGCTTTGGATTCTAGGGTTTCGCTACTGCAAATAGGTCATCTTGGAATTTTCACTATAACGTTTTTTCAACAAAGGTTAAGAAGCTAAAAAAAAAAAAATGGAGCCGAAATCCTGAGGAACTTCGTGTAAAAACTCTAGATCTTGGTTCGCTATATTTTCAGAGATATGATCTGCGGAAGTTATGGTTTTTGCATGCTCCATAATTTCATCCCAAACAAGTGGTCGTGGGAAAATATCCATAACTTTCGTTTTAGACATCAGATTGGAATTCTGTAAAAATTTCCTAAAAATTGCACAAACATTAGTTTCTTGTATATCGATTTCAGAGCCAAAGGTCAAAACAGTGACACATTTCACATTGTACAGGCTCGCTCTGTTGAACCAACCCATAATTAGGTCATTGTGGGAGATCGGGCATAGAATTATCTTGAAGAATCCAAATTAGGTCTGACCTGTGGTATTGGAAATAAGACTAAGAGGAATATGACAGGACCAAAGTTCAGATCTTGGAGATCCAAAATTACAGAGTTACAACTATTTCAAGTCCGACTGTCCGAGCTCCTAAAAGCAAGAAAAAGGTGTGTATTAAAAAAAAAATTGCATAAATTTTGTTTGAAAAATCAATTTGAATTGATTCCAAAGGCATATTGAAGCATAGATATTAGTATTGATTTATATAATTCCTCCCAAAAATAATTCCACACCCATTGATCCCTCATAAATATTTGCTATGACGCATGAAGAGGAAGAAGTGCAACACGATATATCAAAATTACGAGACCAAGTGCAACAAATTTCACTCTCGCAAAAAGTAACCAAAAATGAAATGGAAGCAAAGATGGATGGTTTCAAGAAAGGTGTGGAAGCTAATATGGATGGTTTGAATACTGGAATGGAAGCTAAGATGGATGGCATGGAAGCTAAGATCGATGGTATAGAAGAAAAACTGAAAGGCAACATGGAAGACATGGAAGGTTTGAAAAAGTTGCTACAAGAAATGATTCCTAATTGTGAAAAGGTAGTAGAGAAAACTCATGATGAGAACAAAATAAATGTTAATCATGATTTCATAGACTCTAATGTTGGATTGAAGACCCACCATATTCCAAAGATCGATGTGAGGAAGTTTGATGGAAAGGATCCTGTAACATGGATACTACAGAAGGAGCAAGACTTTGATCTCCATAATGCGCATAACACACAAAAGGCACGCATTGAAAATTTATATTTAGAATCCAATACATTTGTATGGTATCGATGGCTTTCCTCTCGTAAACAAATTGTCACT
>CM076574.1:117527597-117896481 GCA_034641835.2 Pinus albicaulis
GGTCAATTTTTATGGAAGAAAGGAAGTTGAATTACAGGGTATCACAAGGAAGCCGGGAAAGATAATCAGATCTAATTTCATGACAAATATTCTGAAGAAAGAACAAAGAGGCTTAATTGCACAATTATGCTCACTAGAGGTTCAAACATCAAAATCATATATTTATCCAGATCTCTAAAAAGTATTGGACAATCATTCCAAGGTGTTTGAGACTCCAAAAGGAGTCCCACCTATTCATGATCATGATCATGCTATTCATTTGATTCCAGGAAGTGTTCCTCCAAACATCAGGCCTTACAGATATCCTTAAGCTCAAAAGGGTGAGATTGAACGTATGGTTGCAGAAATGCTAGAGGCTGGTATAATTCAACCTAATCAAAGTTCTTTATATGCTCTAGTAGTATTCATTCACAAGAAGGATGGATCATGGCTTATGTGTCTAAATTATAGGGAGCTCAACAAGCTAACTATTAAAGATAAATTGCCCATCCCCATCATTGATGAATTATTGGATGAATTACATGGAGAAATTTACTTCACCAAGCTGGATCTTCGTTCTGGATATAATCATATTAGAATGAAAATTGAATACATTTCGAAAAAAACATGCAAAACTCATGAGGGTCATTATGAATTTTTGGTCATGCCGTTTGGCCTTACTAATGCACCTTCTACATTTCAAGGTTTGATGAATTCCATTTTCAAACCATTCCTTAAAAAAATTATGTTAGTATTTTTTGATGATTTACTAATCTACAACAAGTCTTGGAAGGATCATATTCAACATGTTGACATGTGCTCAAACTATTGGAGGAGAAAGAATGATATGCAAAAAAATCCAAATGTTTCTTTGGAGTACAAGAGGTGGAATATTTCGGTCATATTGTATATCATGAGGGTGTTAAGGTAGACCCTAAAAAAATAAAATCCATTAAGGAATGGAAAATACCCACAACCATAAAGCATGTTCGAGGATTTCTGGGGTTAACAGGGTATTATCGGAATTTTGTTAAGAATTATGGGAGAATATCGACACCTCTAACATCATTACTAAAGAAAGATGCATTTTCTTGGACTCCAGAAGCAACTAAAGCCTTTGAAAATCTTAAAAAATCAACTAAACTCCAACCCTCTACACCCAGAACCAGAGTCATGCTAGGGCATATTTTTCGGCGAATGAATCAATTATTTTTTATGCTAGGATTGCGAAATTTAAGTTTTTTCTAGGTCACATACCATAGCAGGGTTTCACAGGATACCCTAGAGAATGAGCATATGAAATAATATTAACTTGGGGCTGAGATACAAGGGTTAAGAGTGACTTGGAGCATAAGGTTAGGTAGTTTGTAGCTTTCCATTATTATTCGGCAACAAGATATTGTCCCCACTTGAAATCCCTTTTCCGGGTCCTCGTTGAAACCCATGTCAAAAACCTCACCACCCAAAACCCTAGAGGTTGGACCAATAAACTACTCTTTTTTTTGAAGGAGGTCTACAATGGAGAGAGGCCTGAAAGGACCCAAACCCCAGAGTGAACCAATCAAATTGAGACTCCAACCCAGAGATCCTTGATGGTTTTCCAAAACTCGACCAAAGACTTGCACAAATATGGACATAGGAGGAGCATTGGGGATAGGAGGGGAATCACAATCCATAGAAAAAATTGGGTAATATAGAGTGATTGGGAGTGGGGAAATGTGAGGGGACCCAAAGCACAATGGTGAGTAAGCCAAGTGTCCAAAGGAGGCAATGAAAATGCAATCACAGGCAATATATCAGGCTCATAATCAATGAGATACACCTCATCCATATAAACCAAGGTAAGAAAATGTATTTACCAAAAAAGAAAGAGAGCTCGTGACAATGTGTACCAACCAACATGAGCACGTTTAGAACATTACAAGCATAGTTCAAATCATGCTGCGATGTGCAGAGGTTCCAGATGTGGCCATTGTTATATACTAGGTAGAAAACCATAGATATTAACTATCCGTAGAGAAGACAAAAAACAAAGTAGAAAACCCCGAAACATATATCAAGTTAAAAAGGAGTAGTCTAACTATTTAGTTTAATTTAATTGTCTTAAATTGATTACATAAATTATCGACCAGAGTTGTTAAACTTGTGAAGTGCAGGTGCACTATATGTGCTAGAAGGCTCTTTTAATTCAGTTTTCTGGTGTGATGATTAAATTTGTAGAAATTGCTTCTAAGGATGTTTTTATTCTTATGTTCCTAATGAAATAAATTTTAATTACAACTAATTTGTAAAAATCAACATGATTTCTATTCTGAAAAACTGAAACAACCCATCTCTATCTTATGAAGAAATATTAACTAATTTGTTAGTTTCTAAAAATTATAATAGTCTAGTGTACGAATACAAAATCAAATTCTAGAAAAGGGAATTTATGCATTTTTATGTTTTTGAAATGAAATGTTATGGAAATGAAACTTGTAAATAAATAAACAAATCATCATTAATCTGAAAAGAAATCACTCTTGAACTAAAAAAGCACTTACTCATATATTGAAAGGAAATCACTCAATCACTACTATTTGTAAATAAATCACTCATGCTCGTGAAAAGAACTCATTCAAAAACTGGAAAAGTAATCACTCAATGCTTTTTGAAGTAAACCACACATGAACTTGTGAAACTATTTTAAAATAAATCATTGTTGTTCTTGAAAGTAAAACTATGAATCACTCTGCAATTTGATAATTTGAAAAGGAAGATTAATGAAACTATGATAAAGGAAAGCTATGGAAACACCTAATTCGAATTGAAAAATGGAATTATGTAAAAAAGTACAGCAAATGAAAATTTGGAATTATGAAAATAACTACATCAAACGATAAAATGAAAGCATAAAAACAACTACATTAAAACCATAAAATGCAAAAATTTCACTGTTTGCAGGAGCCCTCCACAAACATGTGATATTAAAGCTTCACATGAACAATCAGCGATAGGCACTTCTTCATTAAAAAGGATGTAAATCAAAGTTTTAACAATTCACTATATGCTTCAGAAAATTAACCTCTCTTCTTTGTTTCAATGGAGTGTTCATAAAGGGGTTACAATATAACTTCATGGAGATTCATATGGCTTAATATCAGAACTTAATGGACACCTATTTTCCACAAATTTGATGAAGCACAATACATTCCAACCTCTATTTTCTTGACTGGGTGTTTATTGACACAAGGGCATAATGTTTACTCACACAACTACAAAATAGGGCTCCAAAGAACCTACAATATATCCCAAATAGTATAGCATTTGGGAAAAATTCTCATATTAAAGTTAATTCGCCCCGTTCTAAACAACACCCATGTTTTTGTTTTGTGATATTCACTTTCGTTTGCTCAGAAAATGAGTTTGAAGTTGACTGGTCAAAACTGTGAGCTGGGTGGAATTTGACCAACAACAATCCATATTGGAGCTTCAAGAAACAATTTCCACATGTTGGATTTCATTCTAGAGTGGTGCTACTACCTCAACCATGGAGACAGCTTCGAAAACTATAGAAACTTCAATTTTCAAACTATCATTAGTAAAACCATGCATAATTCTCTTTAATTCATTAAAAATAATGGAAATAATAATAAACCATGTAAACATGTATGCAGGAATTTGGTGCATTTATGAAGAAATATGGTTAAAAATGATGACAATGGGTGAATGGAATTAAGTGAAAATGGATGGTTTCATCAACCAAATTATGAAACATTGAAGGCCCAACATTCCCCCACACCGGATATTTTGCATGTCCTCATGCAAACAAAGAATTGCAAAGTTTCATAATCCAACCGTTTCCTTGTGTTCCTTTATTCTGTCATATCAACTAAATCTTTGAAAAAAGCTCCAAGAGTGAAATATTGACCCTCTAACTCAATTAGAAGCACTTTTATCTCTCTGTTTTTCAAGATTACTAATCTGGTAGCATAACTCTTTGTTTCTACACTTTCTTGTTGTCATTAGAATAATAAAGAAGAGTTACCCATCCTCCTTTGAAAGTTAAACAATATTGAAGTCTTCACATATGTGGTTACTCATGGATTCTATAGAGGTATAAGTGATACTTGCTGATTTGTTCTTTTCTTAATAAAAAAAACCCTTCGCTATTTATTATATGCAACTTGTGTGAAAAGAAAGGATGCACACATTGTAGCATATCCAAGTACTTGTCACTATTTTAATTGTGCTCAAATTGTTCAAGCCTTGTGAATACTAAGAAGACACTTGACTTTTACTCCATTGAGCATAGAACTGTGCCTTTCCATCCTTGTGAAATCTACCCATTAGTATGAATATTAAAAATGATGATATCACTATGTACCCATACTGTTTGATGTTCTTATCATCCATGCATAGAAACCAATCATATTTGTATGTTAGGTCCCTATATCACTAGTATAGTCCCTTATTATTGTTAGTGTAAACCCCTTATTGTTATTATTGTACCCTTGTAACCCCCATTTTGTTATTATTATGCTCTTAAATTATTATTGTTAGGTCGGCTAGGATTACATTGTGGCCCACTAGGATTACATTATGGCCCCATGGACTCCTATATATAGAAGGGAGGTTTTGTAAATTGTATCATCCAAGAATTGTTCATTTATGTAATGTATTGGAGGTTTCCCCCTCGAAGTGGCTCATTTCTAAGGCGTTGATATCTCTTTTCTTCTATTTTTTGGAGCTGGTTACACAACATTTGGTATCAGAGCTTTGGATTCTAGGGTTTCACTGCTCCAAATAGGTCATCATGGCATTTTCGCTATAACGTTTTTTCTATGAAGGCGTAAGCTGAATTTTTTTTAAAGTACGAAGTCAAATCTCGAGGAACATCGTCGCAAAATTTGTTTTGGTTCAAGGTTATTTTCTGAGATATGGTCTGTGAGAGTTAGATATTTTTGCAGGCTCCTAAATTTCACTTAAAAAGGTCATCGCGGAATTTTTGCTATAACGTTTTTTCTACGAAGGTTTAGAAGCTGAAATTTTTAGAGCACGAAGCTGAAATCGTGAAGAACAGCGTCGCAAAATTTCAGAGCTTGGTTCGCAATATTTTCAGAAATATGATCTGTGGAAAATAGGTATTTTTCAGGCTCTCGAATTTCATCTCAAAGAAGTGATCGTGGGAAAATCTTCATAACTCTCTCTCTGAGCATCAGAATGGAATTTTGTAAAAATTGACTCGAAGTACACGGACTGTAGTTTCTTGTCTATAAATTTCAGAGCCAAAGGAGCAAATAGTGACACGTGGCAAGTCGTACAAGTTCGCTCTACTGAACAATTCCATAATTAGGTCATTGTGGGATATTGGACATAAATTTGCCTTGAAGAATCCAAATCAAGTCGACCGTGGCATTTGAAAGAAGTCAGAGAGACTACTATGTATTTTGGGACTCAGATATTGAAGATTCTCAATTACAGATATAATTCAATTTCAATACAGAGCTCCTAAAAAGCAAGTAAAAGGTGTGTATTTTTTTTTCCAATTGCATAAGTCTTGTTTGAAGAATCAAGTTGAATTGATTCCAAGGGAATATTGTAGAATAGATATCAGTATTGGATTCTAAAATGGCCCCTAAAAAGAATTCAACTCCCATTAAGCATTTAGAAGGCTCTACTGTGACTCATGAAGACGAAATACAATGACATATCAAAATTACAAGAGCAAGTGCAACAAATTTCGCTCTCGCAAAGAGCAACAAAAAATGACATGGAAGTTTTGAAGAAAGGCGTGGAATCTAAGATGGATGGTTTGAATAATGGTGAAGGAAGCTAAGATAAATAGCATGGAAGCTCGGGTATGGAATTCAAGATGGATGACATGGGAAGCTAAGATGCAAACATAGCACAGATCTAAAAGTAGACATGGAAGGTTTGACAATGTTGATACAAGAAATGTTTCCTAATGGTGAAAAGATAGTAGAGGAAACTCATGATGAGAACAAAATAAATGTTAATCGTGATTTCATAAACTCTAATGTTGGCGGGAAGAACCACCATATTCCAAAAATGGATAAGAGGAAGTTTGATGGAAAGGATCCTGTAACATGGATACTACAGATGGAGCAATATTTTGATCTCCATAATGTGCAAAACACACAAAAGGTATGCATTGTAACTTTACATTTAGAACAAAATACATTTGTATGGTATCGATGGCTTTGCTCTCGTAAAAAAATTGTCACTTGGTCAATTTTTACGGAGGAAATGATAGCACATTATGAGGATACAAAGAGAAACACCTTCTTTAGCCAATTGATAAATCTCAAACAAAAGGGTTTAGTGGGGGAGCACATCGAGGACTTCCAAAAATTGAATATAAGGGTAACTGATATTCCAGAGGAACACAGGATTGATCTCTTCATAGGTACTTTAAAGGATAACATCCAACATGAAGTTTGTGTTTTGGAACCTGATTCATTGGAGAAGGCATTCAGGTTGGAAAGAAAAATTGAATGTAAAATTATGGCGACAAGGAAGCCTACCACTCACTTCTATAAAGAGGGAAGTGTTGCTACTCCTAGATTTCCACAATCTACAAGGTTGACACCACAACAATTGGAAGAAAAAATAGCAAAAGGGCTTTGCTACAGTTGTGATAGCAAATACACTAAAGGTCATAAGTGTGCTGAGAAGAAATTATTTTACATAGATTGTGAAGAGGAAGAAGAAAATCAACAAGAAGAGGATATACACCAGGAACCAGCCCCAGAAGAGGAAGAAATGAATCCAACCATATCGTGTAATGCACTGGCAGGAATTACCACTCCTCAAACTCTCAAGATAAAAGGACAAATCAAGAAGAGAAAGGTAATAGTGTTGATTGATTCAGGTAGCACCCATAATTTTATTCATTGTAAGTTAGCCAAGGAATTAAATTGTTTCCTATACCCAGCACCAGAATGTCAAGTGATGGTTGCAAATGGAGGAACTATAAATTTCTCTGGAAAATGCCATAATATCAAGCCAACCATGGGGGAATATGTATTGACTAGTCCAATGCTTTCCATTCCTATGGGAGGTGCTGATGTTGTACTAGGAGTACAATGGTTACAATCTTTGGGGACGGTAGCTTTTAATTTTCAAGAACTTTTCTTGAAATTTTTTTTCAGAAGGAAAGGAAGTCGAATTACGGGGTATTGAAGGGAAGCCAGGAAGGATAATAAGCGCTAATGTCATGACAAAGCTTCTAAAGAAAGAACAACCAGGCGTAATTGCACAATTATGCTCTCTAGAAGTTCCGACATCAAAATCATCTATTTCTGCAGATCTCCAACAAGTCTTGGACAATCATTCCAAGGTGTTTGAAACTCCCAAAGGACTCCCACCTATTCGTGATCATGATCATGCTATTCATTTGATTTCGGGAAGTGTTCCTCCAAACATCAGGCCTTATAGATATCCTTACTTCCAAAAGAGAGAAATTGAACGTATGATTGCAGAAATGTTAGAGGCAGGTATAATTCAACCTAGTCAAAGTTCTTTCTCTGCTCCTGTAGTATCGGTACACAAGAAGGATGGATCATGGCGAATGTGTCCGGATTATAGGGAGCTCAATAAGCTCACCATTAAAGATAAATTTCCCATTCCTGTGATTGATGAATTATTGGATGAATTACATGGAGCAATTTATTTTACCAAGTTGGATCTTCGTTCAGATATCATCAAATTAGAATGAAGACTGAAGATATTCTAAAAACAGCATTTCGAACTCATGAGCATCATTATGAATTTTTGGTCATGCCTTTTGGCCTTACCAATGCACCTTCTACATTTCAAGGGTTGATGAATTCCATTTTCAAACCCTTCCTTAGAAAATTTGTGCTAGTATTTTTTGATGATATACTAATCTACAGCAGGCCTTGGAAGGATCATGTTCAACATGTTTACAGGGTGCTCAAACTATTGGAGGAGAAACAATTATATGCAAAAACATCCAAATGTTTCTTTGGAGTACAAGAGGTGGAATATCCGGGTCATATTGTATCTCATGAGGGTGTTAAGGTAGACCCTAACAAAATTAAAGCCATTAAGGAATGGAAAGTCCCCACAACCATAAAGTAGTTGTGAGGATTTCTCGGGTTAACAGGGTATTATCACAAGTTTGTTAAGAATTATGGGAGAATAGCAGCACCTCTAACAACATTATTGAAGAAAGATGCATTTTCATGGACTCCTGAAGCAACTAAGGCCTTTGAACATCTTAAAGAGGCAATGTGCCTAGCACCGGTCTTAGCTATGCCAGACTTCACAAAAACCTTTATCGTGGAATGTGATGCCTCAGGAAATGGAATTGGTGTTGTTTTAATGCAGGAAGGAAGACCCATTTCTTTTGAAAGTCGTCCAATCAAAGGAAAGTATTTGCATAAACCTATTTATGAGAAGGAAATGTTAGCAATACTGCATGCACTAAAGAAATGGCGAACTTACCTAATGGGAAGACACTTCAAGGTAAAAACTGATCATGATAGTCTTAAACACTTTTTGGAACAAAGACTATCTTCAAAAGAGCAGCAAAAATAGGTCACAAAGATGTTGGGTTATGACTTTGAAATAATCTACAAAAAAGGAAAGCTTAATGTTGTTGTAGATGCACTCTCAAGAAAGAATGAAGAGGTGGAAGCATTGCTTTGTGCCATTTCTATTATCCAACCAGATTGGATAACTGAAGCAAGGGATGAATGGAAGAAGGACGAAGAAGTGTGGACTCTCATTCAAAAGTTGCAGCAAGATCCTAGTACATCTGATACATTTAGTTGGAAAAATGATTCCTTATGGTACAAAGATCGCTTATATCTTTGTAAGAATTCCCAACTAAAACAAACGATTCTTCTGGAATTGCACACTTCTCCTTTAGGAGGACACTCAGGATTTTTAAAAACTTACCACAGGGTGAAGAAAGAATTTTTTTGGGATGGCCTTAAATCTGATATTCAAAAGTTTGTGGCGGAATGTTTGGTTTGCCAGCAGAATAAAGTGGAAACAATTAAGACCCCAGGACTTCTACAACCTTTATCCATTCCAAGCCAACGTTGGGAGGAGATTTCAATGGATTTTATCACAGGTTTACCTAAGTCCGAAGGAAAGAGTGTCATCATGGTGGTAGTTGATAGACTTACCAAGTATGCACACTTTTGTACATTATCTCATCCATTTAAAGCAAGTACAATTGCTACTACATTTATGGTCACAATTCAAAAGCTACATGTAAACCCAAGGGTTATTGTGAGTGACAGAGATCCCATTTTTACTGGAAATTTTTGGACGGAGTTATTTTCTTGTTTGGGTACTCAATTAGCTCATAGCTCATCTTATCATCCTCAATCCGATGGTCAAACCGAGATAGTAAATAAATGTTTGGAAGGATATCTTCGTTGTTTTGTATCTGATAAACAAACACAATGGGTCAAGTGGTTACCTCTCGCTGAATGGTGGTATAACACTTCCTTCCATACTGCAGCAAAAATGACCCCATTTATGGCACTTTATGGATATCATCCACCATTCATCACATCATCTTTAAGGGAAAATTCGAAGGTTCAAGCAGTGGAAGATCACATCGAGCATCAGCAAGAAGTTCTCCAACTCTTAAAGGATAACCTCAATTTGGCACAAAATCGAATGAAACAACAGGCAGATCAACATCGCAGCGAGAGAAGTTTTGATGTAGGAGACTGGGTATTTTTACGGCTACAACCATACAAACAAATGTCCCTCAAGCAAGCTAAGAAGGATGATAAATTATCGCCAAAGTACTATGGTCCTTACAAGGTGTTGCAAAAGATTGGTACTATGGCATACAAATTGGAGCTTCCTGCTTCTTCGCGAGTGCATCCAGTTTTCCATGTTTCATGCTTAAAGAAGGTTATAGGTGAAAATCTTCCAGTTCAAACAATATTGCCAGAACTTGATGAGGAAGGAAAAATCATATTGGAACTTGAAGTGGTCACGGAAACAAGAACTCGACAACTACGGAATCGATCAATTTCAGAGTATCCCATCAAGTGGAAGAACTTACCCACTAAAGATTCTACATGGGAGGATGAGAATTTTATACAGAAGCACCCAGAGCTACTCAAGCATTGAGGACAACACTTTTTTGAAGGAGAGGGGCATGTTAGGTCCCTATATTATTAGTATAGTCCCTTATTTTTGTTAGTGTAACCCCCTTATTGTTATTATTGTACCCCTGTAACCCCCATATTGTTATTATTGTGACCTTAAATTATTATTGTTAGGTCGGCTAGGATCACATTGTGGCCCCGCTAGGATTACATTATGGCCCCATGGACTCCTATATATAGAAGGGAGGTTTTTTCATTTGTATCATCCAAGAATTGTTCATTCATGTAATGTATTGGTGGTTTCCCCCTCAAAGTGGTTTATTTCAAAGGCGTTGATATCTCTTTTCTTCTATTTTTGGAGTTGGTTTCACTTTGAAAGTTAAACAACTTGAAGTCCTCACATACGAGGCTGCTCATGGATGCTAGAGAGGTAGAAGTGATACTGTTGATTTGTTCTTTTCTTAATAAAAACAACCCTTCATTATTTATTATATGCAACTTGTGTGAAAACAAAGAATGCCCACATAGTAGCATATCTAAGTACTTGTCACTATTTTAATTGTGCTCAAATTGTTCAAGCATTGGTAGAATACCATATTGTTAAGAACACATCAAGACTTTTACTCCATCTATACAATGCGCTTTCCATCCTTGTGAAGCTCATCCCATTAGTATGGTTGGAAATGATCATAGATTGCAACCCATTATGTTTGTCATCTTATCATCCATGCATAGCAACCAATCATATTTCAACAATGTTATCAAATAGTTTCTTCAAGAACTCACAAACTAATGAATGAAGAAGACTTCCAAATGTGAAACTTTTGACAAGATGAGTTTCACATTACACAAAATAAGAGCTGTTGTTAAGGGTTATACAACTTATCAAAGCCTAAAATATGCTTCCAAGTGATTTCAAGAGTGTGTGAACAAAGCCTTTTTGCAATCTTCTTCTTGTGGCTTTGTACTAATCATTTCTTGGCTTCTATTACAAATTTGAAGATGAGAAATATGACACATAATTTAAGTGCTCCATGTAATTTTTGACCATGTGCTACAAACATGTACCATGAAGTCAATTTTTCTATTTGTAAAATAATTCTTTTTCTCAAGAACATCATGTTGATGGACCATTAAGGAAAGCCTGGATTAACAAGAAGAGAAAGTTTAAACAAGAGAGTGGTGAAAGCATAGAAGAACATCATGATGACCATGGAAAAGAATGAGATGATTGCATGGGTGGCAGGAATTTGTTGATAAAGAATTAATCATAACTTGTGGGACTGGTTGTTAAAAGGTATGGCAAAACATAATGGGATAAAAATCAGAACTACATGTTTACAATAGTTTTTCTTCAAAATTTCTAGATTTTTTAACAAAAAAAGTTTAAGGCTAGTTTTACCTCAAGTTTAACTTTTAAAATTGGAGAAGAGAACACGATCTGATGGCTGATTTGGTGTTGATTTGGCTCAGGTACTCTGCTCCATGATGCGTTGACTTCCACTTTGAACTTGTTCCACAAAATGTATCTTTTTTCATGTAGCAGATTTGTTTTTCCAATTTATCTAAAATGGTAAATCAGATTCTCCTGAAATTTTTTGAGGTTGTTACTTTTAATATTATGCATCTTCCAAAAAAAATATCAGCTAATGGGTGCACGAATCTCGAAAAAAATGAGAAATGGATGTAGGTGAAAATGGCCAATTTCTTAAAAAATACACACTGGAATTTTCTAAAATTTTGTCTGTTCATTTACCCTACCTCAGTGCATTTACCATCAAAATTTCAGGGCCAACGGATGCAAGGTTTGTAAGTTATGATCAAATCAATTTCTGCCATGTTTCACCATTCACGCTACCCAATGTTGCAACAAAAACATATGCCACGAACTCATTTTAAGGCCAAATTGAGTGATTCAAAAGGGAAACCGTGTATTTTTACCTTTTCTACCACCACATGCCTTCATAATCCCATTTTGATGAAGAAAAGACGTTGCTGTGCAAAAATACTGAAATCTGGCCTAATCTGTCCATAATGGTGAAAAATGAAATCCGCCTTAAAAACCCGCTGAAAAGTCCTGGAAAATTACAATTTTGTTTGAATTTTTCCCGCATATTACTCAATTTACTATATTATGAGAAAACCTAGAAGCTCAGAATTTGTTATTTCTGGTCCAATATCTTGCAATATTTGTGCCAAAATTTCCTCTGGAACAAGTTGCTTAAGCAAAAGCAGACTGTTACAGCAATAGCTGGAGAAACTGCATTTTTCTGCAACTGTTGCAAAAAATGTCAATTTTTGTAGAAAATTGTTTTCTCCAAGTTTGAACTGCTGATTCATGCTGAAGTAGAAACCATGAAACATAATGTATATTGGCTGAAATAGGCCCATATTTATTGTTTTGCTTGAAAATGAAATGAATGAAAAATGTGTAATGGTGCCATCATGCTGTTGTTGACCGACAAAAAGATGAACATGTTGCTACAAGAAACCAATAAAATGTACTGCTGCAAGTTGTTGTTGATTCCATAAAACCATTAGTCTTCATCGAAGCCAAAATTCATGGTACGATTCCTGCCATGTGAATGAATGTGTCAAAGTCGAGCATGGGAAGAAATCATTGGATTACCGATCAATGATGAAAATCATTAACCAATGCAAGACGACTCACCAATAATGTAAATGAGTGTCAAGGTACCTGAGTGCATCTTGACAAGGAAAAATGAATGTGTTGAAGTCGAGTTGCCTACAATATCTGATAATCAAGAGACATTGTTGTATTCCCATTGTTGTCAACGAGGAGGCTTTCCATTGATGTATGCAAGTTCCAAGGCACTCAAAATAATCTCTGATCTTGATCCCAGATAAGGTGTTGAAGTCAATGGGACAAGATCTATTGGAAGGTGGGCCTTAAGGAATCCCACATTAGCCAACTCGAGCATAGAATCCAAAATCATTTGAAGAACTATGATAAAAGATTAAAGCCATCATAGAATTGTAGAACTTATTGTGAACTTTGCTCACCAGTTGCTTGGTTTTCAAGCAAAGCTCATGTCCAACTGTGCCAGAATGCTGGTTTTCACAATAGGGATATATATATATATCCTATTCTACTTGAAAAGAAATCTCGTTCAAACATATGAATACTTCCAATGGGACCATGTGTGTAACAAGATGATAGATAAATTCATATGCAGGTTTGAAATATACTCTTTGATATGTAAAAGTATATGAGAGACGAACTATATTGATTGAGACGATGTCAAAAAATACTGAAGAACTGAGTATTGAGATCCAATGACCGTATTGAACCAAGATTCAATGCAATCTTGTCTTCCTTGGCTTCCTACTATCATGCAATGCAAGTCTTCAGAGATGTGATCTTCATTCATAGAATCTGGTGATAGGCATGCAATAAAATTTTCAATCTCAGGTTCCAACAATTGCACTTTATTGAAAAGTATTAATGATTCTTGGACCCTATCTTCTTCTTCTTCTTCTAGTTGTTGCTCTTCAATGGTAGCTGGAGAATCATTTTGCAATACCTCAACACTGTAAGTGGATTCGGGTGTTTTATTGTTGGGGATATGAAATGGTTGTGCAAATAATGGAGTGGGAATGGATCTTTGGGCTGCTCGTGTGGTTGGTAATAGGAAAGGTTGAATTGAGGTCAACTGAGGTTGATATCGATGTTGTGGTGGAGGTGAATGGTATGAATAATATTGATGATGGTAATGAGGATAATGAGGAAAAGATTGAGGATACAATGGATTTCTTTTGTAGGGCCTTTGCCAACCTTGTTGCCAATATTGGTTTTGAGGTTGGGATTGAGATGGGAAAGGTTGCCAAGGCAAGGGTGTTTGCCAATTACTTTGAGATTGTTGTGCATAACCCTGAAATTGAGAATTGAGATATTGCATCATACCAAGTTGATGAGGCTTCCCTGGTCTTCTTGAAGCTACATAACAAGATTGTTCCAGTATTTGATTTGCTTCCTAATAAACTGCCTTTAACCCTGGTAATGATAGAAAATATTTAGTAGTATGTGATCATGCACATATGTCACAAATTTTATTGTTATCAAGTGGACATTCATGAAAATCATGTTTCTTTCTACATTTAGGGAAAAATATAAATGAAGGAACAATCTCAACTTTTTGCTCGTTTTTCATTCTTAGCATATCAATTTGTTCATTTAAATTACCAAGAATGTATTGAAAATTGTTAAGTTCAGTTTGACTTATCAATCCTAATGTCGATTTACTTACTCTTGCCATAAATGGATCTTGAGGGGATCTTACATACTTTTATTTTCCTCTTGATATGTTATTGCATAGTTCACAAATCTCTTGAAATGACAATTGAGAGACATCTCCTTTTCCCACCAAGTTAAGTAGATCAATCCATTCATCCTTTATAGCATTTAGTAGGAGAGTTTTTAATGTGTCTGATCCTAAATTATGAAATTTAGATCTTTTGATATTATAAGTAAATCTCTCCACTAAATCTTCTAGGTTTTCATCCCTTTTTTGGATCATTTTAAAGACTTCATTTTTAAGGTCATGGTGTATGAAATTATCTTTATACTTTTCAAAAAACACTCTTTTCATATCATCCCATGTCCTTTTAGAATTTGTTCCTAAAGTCATGAACCATATAAGATCTCTATCCTTCAATGTTTCCGGAAACAAATTCAATTTTTGAATTTGTAATGAGTATCCATAAGATCTACAAATTATTTCAAATAAAAAAGAAAGGTGTCCGGGTCTTCTGATCTCATACCTTTGAAGTTAGGAAGTACAGATGGAGGGATGCTCTTCATATGACCATTGACATCAGTTTTTGAATGGGAAATCCAAAAGGATCTTTCTCATTTTCATCATCTTCATCCATTTCTTCAACCTCCTTTGTCACATCTTCTTCTACCTGAAAAAATAAGAATTCATGTTGTGGATGTGTGGCTCTTACTGCACCACATGACATAGTGGGTGTGGTAGGTGATTGAAGTTTTTTGTTTTTGTTTTTGTTTTTTAATGAAAATAAAAAGGCTCCTATTTACACTTCCCCGACATCGACGCAAAAATGTTTAGTCAATTTAATTGTCTTAAATTGATTATATAAATTATTGATCAAAGTTGGTAAACTTGTGAAGTGAAAATGCACTATATGTGTTAGAAGCTCCTTTAATTAAGTTTATTGGTGTGATGATTGAATTTGTAGAGATTGTTTCTAAAGATGTTTTTATTCTTATGTTCCTAATGAAATAAATTTAAATTACAACTAAGTTCTAAAAATCAACATGCTTTCTATTCTTCAAAAAATGAAACAAACCTTCTCTATCTTATGAAGAAATCTTAACTAATTTGTTAGTTTCTAAAAATTCTAACATTCTAGTGTACGAAGATAAAATCAAATTTTACAAAAGGGAATTTATACATTTTTATGTTTTTGAAATGAAACTTGTAAATAAACAAACAAATCACCATTACTCTAGAAAGAAATCCCTCTTGAACTGAATAAGCACTCACTCATATATTGAAAGGAAATCACTCAATCACTATTGCTTGTAAAGAAATAACTCATGCTCGTGAATAGAACTCATTCAAAAATTGGAAAAGAAATCACTCAATTCTTTTTGAAGTAAACCACACAGGAACTTGTGAAACTATTTTAAAATAAATCATTGTTGTTCTTGAAAGTAAAACTATGAATCACTTTGCAATTTGATAATTTGAAAAGGAATATTAATGAAACTATGATAAAGGAAAACTATCGAAACATCTACTTTGAATGGAAAAAGGGAATTCTGGAAACAACTACAACAAATGACAAACTGGAATTTTGAAAATAACTACATCAAATGATAAAATGAAAGCATGAAAACAACTACATTAAAAACATGAAATGCAAAACCTTCACTGTTTGTATGGGCCCTCCACAAATAGGTGGTCTCAAAGCTTCACACTAATAGTCAGCTACACATCAAATTTTCAAGGCACTTCTTCATTAAAATGGATGTAAAACAGAGTTTTCACAATTCTCTGTATGCTTCAGAAAATTAACCTCCCCTCTTTGTTTCAATGGAGTGTTTATATAGGGGTTACAATGTAACTTCATGAAGATTCATATGGCTAGAGATCATAATTGAATGGACACCTAACTTCCACAAATTTTATGAAGGACATTCCATTCCAACCTTTGTTTGCTTGACTGGGCGTTTATTGACACATGGACGCAATGTTTGCTCACGTAACTGCAAAATAGGGCTCCAAATAACCCAAATATCTCCCAAATGGTAATGAATTCGGGAAAACCGCTCATAAATAATTTAATTGGGCCTGTGATGAACAAAACCGATGTTTTTTTTGTGATATTCATTAGAATTTTATCAGAAAATGCATTTGAATTTGATTGTTCAAAACTGTTGCGATTTTCCCTTGATCTTTGCATGGAGGTCCACATGTACGAGCTGGGTAAAATTTGACTAACACCAATCCATATTGGAGCTTCTAGAAATAATTTCCATGTGTCAAATTTCATTCTAAAGTGGTACTACTACCTCAACCATTGAGACAGTTGTGGAAACTTGCACTAGCAAAACCATCATTAGTAAAACCATGCATAATTCTCTTTAATTCATTAAAAATAATGGAAATAATAATAATAAACCATGTAAACTTGTACGTGGGAATTTGGTGTGTTTATGAAGAAATATGGTAAAAAATGATGACAATGGGTGAATGGAATGATGCGAAAATGGATGGTTTCATCAACAAAATTATGACAAATTGAAGGCCCAACACTAACTTATAGGGAAAATGGTATTTTTCATGGGAATATAGTGATAATATTTCATACAAGATTGTGATTTTTTTTGTTTAAAATACATTTTTGAATGCATAAATGGATTCAACACCTTGAAAAACCCTTGGGGCACTCAGATTATATATATTAAACAACTCAAACTCAAGTTTTTAAAATTTTCTACCATATTTTGGTTAAAATTAACCAGAAAAATGCTTTGAAAAAGGTAATTTCGTCTATTAATTAGACTACATGATTTAAAAATCATGTAACAAGATTCTTAACCATGGAGATTCAACCCCATTTTATAATGAAGATTCATAACTTGTAAATAGACTTTGTTACAACACTATGGGCCAATACTGTGGCTTATCTACACCACATGCTTAAAAAACCATAACTCATTCCATATGACACTTGTTCATATGACATTTTTTTAATTAATCAATTTAATTAAAATGAAACAAATGTCATAACTACTTTTGAGATAAATCCCAACTCTTAATTTGTGACTACTATTAAGAATATCTTAAAATATTACATTGAGGTTAAATCCCTACCATCCACTTAATAATTATTATGTCGATAGGCGTCCACGAGGTCTTGGATAGATGGTGATCGGGTGCTTTGTTAAGGCACGCCTTGATGTGAAGTCACCATTTCAATTCCCTGCCCCAATCAGGGTGATAGATTGGACATGATGAAGATGTAGTCATGCCAAGCTTACAAAAAATATATATATTATGTCGATAGGCATGTCTATTTTGGAATTGGGCTTTTAAATTTTTAGTTTAATTATCAATAATTATTAGGAGAATGGCATCGATTTAAATACCATAGAATATTTTAGAATATTCTTAGTAGTTTACACAAATCAAAGGCCGAGATTTATTTCCAAAATAGTAGTGTATTTTTTGTTCTTTTAATTAAATTCATTAATTAAAAGAAATGTCATATGAACAAGTGTCATATCAAATGAATTATGGTTTCATGGACATGTGGTATTGATAAGACATGGTATTGTAGCAAAGTTTATTTATAGTAGACTAGGAAGAGGATGAAACCGATGCTCTTTTTCAACAATTGGAAGACTTGAAGATGCAACTCGTTGTTGATGAAAATCAAAACTCAAACAATAGTGCCTCCAATTGGCCAATCGACAAACTAATAATAGATCACAATCGACCTCCTGAAGACACTTTCTCACCTCCTTTCCGATGTTCTCGCATTGTAAATTTTTTTATTTCTTGGTCAATTTCGCAAGGTATATGCATGTTGGCCTCTAGTATTAGTTGAATTTCAATATAGTATTTTTGCATCAATAGTCAGTTCCCCCTTTATAGGATCCTCTGCCAGATGAATCAATGTAATTGATTTCCCTAGTAATTGTTGCACGCAGGGAAATTTTTTATAGAAATTTTACCCATTTTTGTTAAAAAAACCAAAGCTTATTTAGAGAATAAGAATCTCCATTATAAAGTGTGAGCGAATCTACATAATTAAGAATCTTGTTTTCTTGCTTTTTTTTTTTTTTAAATGTATATATGTTTAACTTATATATTAATTCCTTTTATCATTAATAATAAGACCATTTTTAAATAAAGTTATAATTTAGTCAATTCGTATAATTTTTTAAATTTTAGTAACTTGAGATGTATATTGATGAAATAAGTGTTTTGATACTTGTTATAGATTGATTCTATCAACATTTACCAACCATTTAATTTATATGGTTGCGCTAGTTGATGATTAAATTAAAATTCTGGAAACCTTATTCCACAATAGACATGCCTATGAGTGTAGTTAGTTATTGATATTGTGGGAATAAAAAGAAGTTATATATATACATACACACATTAATCATGTCTATAGGAGTATCTAATTTGGTTAGGACTTCAAGAATTTTAATTACTTGTCTACTTTGAAATAGGGCTTCCACAATTTTAATTTCATTATCAATAATTATTATGTGGATGGTAAGGATTTCACCGTCATGGAAAATTCTAGAATATTCTTAGTAGTATTCACAAATCAAAGGTTGAGATTTATTCCAAAATAGTTATGCCATTTTTTCCTTTTAATTAGATTAATTAATTGAGAAAATTGTCATATGAAATAAGTTATGGTTTTTTAGGCATATGGTATTGATAAACCATGGTATTGTAACAAAGCCTATTTCCAAGTTAAGAATCTTGTTACATGTTTTTAAAATGTATGTATGTTTAGCTCACATATTAATTCATTTTATATTTTTTTTGACAATAATGAGTAGTTTTTTTATTAAATCTGCGCCCGTTTGCAGCGAAATACCCGATATATTTTACAATGGAGTTCTCAGAGCAATTTCCTCTCCATAAGGGGAAAAAATGGAAGAAAAAAATCTTCTACAAATAAACTACTTTTGGCATACATACCGTAGATAGAATGACAACTATAAAGACGACAAACTTACCACAAATAAGTACAACTTTACAAAATGTTATCATTCAATATGGGGAGAGTCAACAAACATTTTCTCAGATTGATCTTCATAGGAGTTGCTTGATGGACTGGAGTGATTTCCTTCATTCTCAAAGATTTCAATTCTACCAATTGATTGTGGAGAGCGTCAATTTCATCATTCCTTTGATTCACTTGAGCAAGTAGCCACTACATTTCCTCGCTCCAATTCAAGATCATATTGGATTGTTGAAGAATCTATAGTTGAAGAACGTTGAATTCCACTTGAGAATTGATAGGGAGATGTGGGAAGAGGGAGCATCCACCATGGCCACTAGAAGCCTCCAAATTCTCTAATTTATAGTTTTTGCTTTCCATTTTAATCCAGAGAAATAATTGAGAGCCTAAAAACTAGCATTGAGATAGCTAGGCAAGGGAAACCCATGATCTATGGGAAAAGACCACCGATGCCAAGGGAGGACCGAAACTTAATAAAGATCGTGAACTCTTTAGATGAGAAATATAATAGGGACCACCTAAAAATGAAATTGTAACTAAGCACAGCTAGAAATGATAGCCAAAATGTCAGAAACAACAAAATTCAAATACCTTCCTTTCCTCTACAAACCTAAATTGGCATGAAAGGTTACCCACGACAATTTCCTTCTGAATAAACCTCCAATATCCCAATTGATAATGGTGGAGGATGATAAAGGTGGCAGAGGGCCTGAAAATCCTTCGCTTGCATAATTACCAAAAAACTAGAAGGAAACAACCCTCAAGTCCAATCCAAGAAATAGAGAATCTCCCATGAAAAATTGTTTTGTGGAAAATCCAAAACTAAAATCCAAAGAAATTCAAAGTTGGAACCCTTCAAGACACAAGATAGGTACCCAACACCTTTGCTAAAATTCCTCAGACCTCTATGAAAAGGGAAGACAAAATGGGAGCTCTGATAGTCAACCAAAGAAGCCAAGCTTCTTAGCCAACCCCAAAGGCTCGATCTATGCATAAGAAACTTATTGATAGTCACCATGAATATAATGTTGGAACCCAAATTCTCACACACTACAAAAATAAAATCTCCCTTATAGTTCATTAAATATCACAATCCATAAACCTTGAATACATTAGGTACGGAGGGATGACAATAAATAAGCAAACGATTGACTACATAATTCATCTTGGGTGAGGAGTGAGGAGGCTCGTGGCATGCATTCCTGCCACCTCATCGATGTCAACCAACTCATACATCAACATTGATAAACTGATATTCCACTTGCATAAGGGTACAGGTAATGTATGTGAGCATATTTTGGAGCCCCCTCCAAATTATAATCTAGTAATCCTATACTTAAGAATGTCCAAGGAGATGATGAAGTAAGAGACTTGAATTGATTCCATCAAGGGATACTTTTCCATTCTAACTGGACATTGACATCACTTTTCAAAACCTCCAATCTACAAGCATGGTTGGCCTGTTCACCAACCTCTTTGTTTTGGTTCTGTAAGATGTGGAAGAATGACTTGCTAGAGAAGGAGTTAAAGATGCTCATGGTTCTTTGAAGAAGGAGACTCAGATGATTCATCTTTAGAAGAGAACCATTATGAAAATGTTGGATACTAATAAGGGAGTCTATCAGAATTATGATTCTAGAGATTTCCCTGTCCTTAGCTAATATGAGGCCAAATAAAATCCCATACATTTTTTACATATTATTTGTTCCTTTATCGAGACCCTAGACATACTTTATTACTTGGTGCTCATTAGGATTCCAAAGAATCCCTCCCCATCCTATCACCCCTCGATTGCATTTTGATGTTCCATTGAAGAGGAGGATCCAATCTTTTTGCTAGATATTCCATTGCTTAAAATCTGCATTAGAGAGATGAAGTTTCCAATTTGGTCCTGGGGGATGACTAGGGAGGCCTAGAAAAGGAAGGTGGCTCAACAAGTCGATCAAATATTCCATAAATTTTCATCCTTGATAGTCAAGGAGAGGGTCACACTCTCTTAATCTAGTTCTATTGTGTTCTACACAAAAAGAAAGAGCTTTGAGGGCTATGACACACAAAGGAATAAAAACAATATTAAAAATTGAGTTGTTACAAGAAGTCCATATCTTCCAGTTGATGTACTTTGAGAAGGAGATCTAAAACCATTTAAGAGTGGGCTTCTTGGAGAAGGAATCCCAATACTGAATGTGCCAAATGGAGAAAAGGACATAGAGCTCTAAAGGCAACCGTAGGTGAGGATACAAAGGTCCCAAAGATAAAGACCATGTTTTTGTTAGCTTGCCCCATGGGGATTTGAACCTTGAATCTCATTGTTTACATAATAATTCATATCATGACGATTCCAATTGAGTTGCACCCCATGGGCTTCAATTATTTTTATAATATTTAATACTAATAATTTAAAATAACATTACCATTTAGTTAATTTTTTTTTAATATTAACAACTTGACATGTATCATGAAGTGTTTTGACGTTTATCATGGATTGATGTCTATCGATGTTTACCAACCATTTAATTCATATGGTCGTGCTAGTTTAATTATCAATAATTATTAGGCGAAAGGTAGGGATTTAACCTCCATGAAATATTGTAGAATATTTTTAGTAATAGTCACAAATAAAAGGTTGAGTTTCATCTCAAAAGAAGTTATGCCCTTTAATTAAATTGATTAATTAAAAAAATTGTTATATGAACAAGACTTATGTTTTTTTGGGCATGTGGTATTAATAAGCCATGATATTGTAACAAAACATGTTTTCAAGTAAAAAATCTCCATGGTAAAATGAGGGTGAATTCCAAGATTAAAAATATTGTTTTTTTCCAAAGAAAAAATCAACAACTTTCTATTAATGAAAATGAATAGTTACATTTTGTATATGCATTTAAGCATTCAAATTGCCCCAAAGGGCCCATGTGCACAAGAACAAATAGCAGCGAGGCTACCAAAAGAGTAAAATAAAAATAAAAAATTTACAGTGTTCCAGCGCGGTTGGGCTTTTCATGCTTGCCTTTTTTCTTTTGGACAATCTGCCAAGTACTCGAATGCGAAGAAGAAGAAACCACAGCCATCTCATTATTCCTTGTGATATTTTATTTTTCTGAATCAGAGCTTTCAGACACATGCGATCTTTTATTTCCACCTGTACCTGTAGTGATTTTAGTGGCTTTTGTTTGAGGTGCAGTAGCCGAGGGATAAAAAATGATGAGATGGATATCAGATTGTTGGTTGAGATCCTCTTTCCCCTCCTCTCTCTCTTGAGCTCCTTGTTCTTCTCCTTTTCCCTGGGTTCCCTGATTTTCTTCCATTTCTTCCTCATCTTCTGATAAATGACTATGAGGGAATTTCCATCCTTTATGCTTTTGAACTTTCTTTTTTCTTCATTTCTTTTCCAGTTTGCATGTGCTTTGAAGATGCCCTGTTTGTTGACATATCCTGCAACGGAAAGCTGTGTTTTCGAAGTCTAGCGACTGGACCCACATCAAATCTTTATGTATCATGTTAACACTGTCAGGAAGACCTTTACTTAGATCCATTTCCATATAAATGCGGGCAAAGGTAAAAATACCTTTTTCAATTCTTTGTCCATCTTTAGGAATCTTCCCAAAGAGTTTTCTATTCCTTCAAGAACTTGATGGTGCTAGAAAGGAAGCGGAAGGTTGTGAAGTATTACCCATACCGAAATTTTTGTTACCACCATTAAATTTTCACCAAAACCAAGTAAAAATGGGGTGACGAATAGAACCGCCCTTCCCCAAAACCATGGACCATCGTTTTTGATAGAGTTAAAATATTTTTGGAAATCAAATTGAACCACAAAAATCATTTTGCATATAAATAAATATCGTATTTTCTGGTCTAGTTTTGGTGAATCCACTCATTTAGCGCTTCAGATTTTAGCCAAAAACCATTAAAACAACCAATGATTGCTTTTGATTGAAGAATGCTGAATAGATCACTTACTTTTGGTAATTCGATAGTTATATTTGGTGTCTTTTCCAGCTTATCCACCATATAGGGGCCTAGAAGATTTGGTGGTTGTTTTTCCTATAAGACCACTTTCCCCTTTAAGACATATTTGAAGGAATCCTGGCCCTTTCCCAAGGAATATGCTCTAGCTAGTATATATACTCTAGGAACCCCTCCCTGTAATATGGAGATTTGGATGATAGTGGAGTTCCTTTGAATCCCACATTCTTTCAACTGTGTCTCATCCTACAAATTTTCCAGAAAAAAGCAACAATTCTGCTGAATTAGGGATGCCAGTTGCTGTTTAGTCAATTTAATGTCTTAAATTGCTATCATTAATCATCAACCGAGGTTAGTAATATGATGAAGTGTGATGCACTATATATGCTTAGTTAACCTTCTTTCTTACTTCGCTGTGTATGTTTTTATATTGTTTTTTTTTTTTTTAAATAATTAATCTAAGAAATGAAAACAATAAAATCTATAATTGTTTAATGATCAACTAAATCTAATGAATTTTAATGTTGAAAACTAGTTTTGAAAGAACGAATAAAAATAAATGTTCTTTAACTATTTTAAATTGCATAAAAATGAATCAAACTTTGAATGGTTAGAACCTGATCGAAAAACAGAGCATTTATTCTAATGACTTTGATCTTATGGAATTAAAGCTAAATTCTATTCTATCTTAATCTAATTCTACTCCATGGATTGAAAGCATAAATCCTATGATTTAAGAATTGAAATGACAATGGTAATCTAAATGGAAAGCAAATTCAAAGCAATTATGATTCACTACATGATCAAATACTTCAAATATCATTCAATTGGAAGATGACAAAGTCACCACCTTGAGATGATTAATCAAGCACATGATTGTACATTTAAATTGTAAACTTAATCTAAGAAAGCAATTAAAAAGCATGTAAAAAGGAAACTAAACTACTGTATGACCAAATACTCAAATATCATTCAATTTTGGAAAATGAAAAAGTCATCTTCTTGAGATGATTTAACACGCATCTGATTATACATTTAATTGAAAAATTAATCTAAGAAAGTGTTATAAAAACATGTAAAAGAAAACTGAGATAACAATATGCTCCAATGCTTCAAACACAATCCAATTTGGAAAATAGAAAAAACTACTTTCTTGAGATGCTTTGATAAGCATAAGATTACACAGTTAATTTAAAACTAATTCTAAGAAAACATTCATGAATTTAATCTATGAAAAAGTAAGAAATTTAATCTAAGAATCAAATGCAAGTTAACTATAAAAGAAATGCAAATCTAACTACGAATTGACAAAATATAGCTAATAAAATTTAAACTAAAACAACTAATGAAACCTCCTTTCTATGCAGGGGCCCTCTGCAACATAATGAGTTGAAATCCTAGAAGACTATATGCACATCAAAAAGGATACGGAACAAACGAACATGGTCTTCGTATTATCAAAACAGAGTTTTAAGGCGTACGCAACATTCACAATAATTAAGATTGTCTTCTGGTTTCAAAACGGCCGGTATTTAAAATTTTTTTAGTGTAATTGTCTTGAGGTATTTCCACCTACATATGGAAATTATAACTGAAATACAGAAGCAAAATAAAAGTAGCTAAATCTCGATTTTCTACGTTAGAGAAAATTGAGAGTCTTTTGTTCTCGGATCACGTCCTTTGACCAAACTTTGACCGCGAGCATAGGCACCTTTTTCTATCGAATTCAAACAGGTGGATAGCATGGGATGTGGATCATTCCAAAGATTCCCATGTGACTCATTCCTTCATTCGCTTCTTAAAACCTGTCAAACCATCACAGTAGCTGTGGAAACACCGATTAGTTGTAGAATAGCACACATTCTGTAGCTGAGTTACAAAAATTCATTTAAATAACAAGAAACATCAAAATATAAAATAGAGACCATTCAAATGCATTCTCTGAGATAGAATATGTCATTTATTATTGATTGGAGTTATGGATTTATGAAAAGGTAGGAAGAAGCGATGAAAAAGGGTATCATAGAAAGAACAATTTTGAGGTTCAACATACCCCCACTAAGAAGCCATTGCATGTCCTCATGCAATTACCAAAAATGTGAAATTTATTATCCTATTGCATTTGTTCAGATACCTCTGCTAATACATACATTTTTCTCTTCTTTATTTTCATTGAGGTGACTGCCATCCTGGGCTTCCTCAAAAGGAGTTTGTACTTGAGGTTAATGACTACCCTGTTATGAGATTTTTTCTTTCTCTTTAGCTTCCTGTTCTTTTTGTACCACTGTCCCGACTTCCAAATGTAGGATGGTGTTATCACTAATGAATTTCTCCAAGTGGTTCTGCTATTTTAAAGCTTCATTTTCATGTTTAATGTGCCTATTCAGTAACTCTAGCTCATAGATTTCTTGCTTGAGGGTGTTAACCAGAGGTTTTGTGCACTGATAGGCTGTTCTTGCATACTTGGATTCACTTCTGCATTAATTTTCTCCAATGACTCAATATAGTCATATATCTCTTGCTGTGCTGGGTCAATTCTTGGAGATTTTCTGCTTGGACTGCCTTCAAAATTATGTACAGGAGAATGTGTAGGATTATGTGGAGGAGAGACATTGATGGGTGATGGAACTTGAGGTTGCTCATCTAAATTTACAAATTTTGTTCCTTGTGATGGTGTCTTCTTCATGGATTTTCAGTTCTCCTTGGCTGTGGAGGGTTTAAGTTTTCTTCACTTGTAACCTTGCTCTTCTTCTTTGTTTTATCTCTTGTCTTGACTCCACCATGTTTCTTATTTTTCATCAACTCCGCAAGGGTGAGTTCCTCTTCTTCTTGCTGTGGTGGAGGTGAAGGTTTGTCCTCAATGCTTGTATCAATATTCCTTCTTATAAATTTTCTAGTTTTGTCTTCCTGAGGCTGCTCTGGTTCATCTTGGAAATGGTTTCTGATTAGGAAATTATCCCAAGAGTCTTCTACACTTTTCAAATGGAATTAAAGAAGTATTTTTATTAACCCATGATGGTACATAGTGTTGTCTATGAATTGAATCCTTTTCTGTACATTTGTGGACATTCTTTTTAAACTATTCAGTAGAAAGGAAGGGAGGTTTATTTCTCCATCCTCCAAAAAGTTCATTAAAAGTCGAGCATGATAAACAAACATGCAGTCAAATATTTTTTCACAAGTGATAAAATTATGTAAAATTAAAAGCATATTTCTCCATTTGTTCTTGAGTGCTGAGCTAGGAATACCTTTCATGTAAACAGAAGTGTTCATACCTCGATTCTTGAGGAAAAATTTCCATGCTTCACTGTGAAATTATTTGTTTTTAAACCATCGCTCTCCAGTTCTTGGGAGCTTTGTAGCTTCAGCTATGAAGGCCTCGGTCATTGAAAATTTTATGTCTCCTATTTCAACCTCTGTTCCGTCGAAAGACATCACAAAAGACTTAGTGACCTCCTTATGGAATCCGTTAAATTTCCTATAAAAATGAGCCATTTAACCTTCTGCAACATCTCTTTGATCTGAGGATAACCCTCCATGAATTTTTCTCCCATTGATTCAATCCTCACTATCAAACCCATGTCTCCTATTGTGAAGAGTCTTGCCTTCAGAATTTTTCTTCTCTGTGTGAAATGAATTGAGTTGTGGATCTGGTTAAGGATGTCGAGGGTTTGTAGGAAAATATGAGTGAAATGAATACTTGATGGGGTTTTAAGAAAAATGGATGAATGGGTTCCGGAAGTAGGATATGACCGTTTAATCATAAATGGTAAAATATGTTATGGATTGTTATGAGATACGATACAGATGATGTGGTCGGTTTATGAAATGACGTGAGTCCAGATCAAAGCAAATGATGACATATTGAGGCAACATGTGATCATCTAAATTATATATGCTAATGTTTTGATCTTATTATTTAAGCAAATTTTTGTAAAATACCTTTAGAACTAACCTTTTGTTTCTATTTCCTTGGTGTTGATTCTTCAAGTATCCTTCAGTATGATCTTCAAATGGGGTTCTCAATTTCTTGTGCTTAGAATGTTTGCTTCAATAGGCTATAAGAAAATGTAACAGAGCTGCAAAATGTGATATCAGCTGCAGAATGGAATGACAGCTGCAGAATGGAAGCAGTTCTGTAGCTACTTCTTTTATTGCTTCAAAAAAAGAAAGGAAACAAAGATTTTTGAGATTTTTAGAATGAGATAGAAAATATAAGATGTCAGAATTATGTTTTTCATCTTATATTTTATGTATAAGGATGCCAATCATTGATTGGTTTTCACACTTATACAATTATTATTATTATTATTATTTTTGAATTATATATATATATATATATATTATTTTTTGGACACAAAAATAAAAATAAGACTAAGTTGGGGAAGAAGAAGGATTCTTCTTCACCAACTTCATATGAGTATTATCTTAGAAAATTTTGATAAAATATTCCTTTGTAATTGGTTTATGATAAACTTTTAATTGTGTTGGAAATGTTGTCATTGATGGCAAAGTAGATGACAAAGGAGGAGCACCTGAAACATCAGCCAAGGAGCAGAGGAAGAAAAAAAAAGAGGTAGTAGAGACAGCAAAAAGATAAGTAAGGAGAAGCATCAGTCAAAGAAGTAGCAGAGGCAGTAAAGAGAGCAGCAGAGATAGCAAAGAATCAGAGAGGTAGCAAGGCAGCATAGAAGGAACAAAGGCAGCAGGAGACAGATGAGGTGGTGCTGCAGAGCAGTGAGGATATTAGTATCAAATGGAAGTAATTGAATTGCTTGGGGATGAGTTGGAGCATTGCCTAAATGGTAAGGAAACCATGAAGTGGTTGAAGAAACTAATAATATGCAAAGGAACAACGAAGAACAGAGGTAGAGGCTGCAAATATAGAGGCAGAGTTGTTATAATGGCAATGGAGGCAGCAAAGAAGAAAATGAAGGAAGTAAAGGAAACAGGCAGAGGCAGAGGAAGCGAATATAATAGAGGCAGAACCGTTATTAGAAGTAGAGGCAGAGGCAGAGCCGTTATCACAGCAGGGAATATGTACAGCAAAGGTAGAGGCAGAGGTCGAGCAGCACTGAAGCAGAAACAAGCAATGGAGATAAAGGCGTTAGCACAGCAGAGGCACATAAATTCCGGAAATATTAACCCAAGTGGTAGGCATATATATATATATACAAACCCTATTCCGAGAACCATTACCCAGCCGGGCGTTACATGTAACATAAACACAAATTCCAGGAATTGTATAACCCAGCAGCAAAATATACGTATAAATCTCATTCCGGGAATCGATATCCACGCTGGAGTACATATGCAGCGCATTACATATATGTGCAGCACATCATATAAACAAAGGTCAAAGCATAAATATATATAAGTGGAGTGTTTTATAAACAAATAACCAAAGTACAAAGTACCATAAGGTGGGACCAAATCGCATCGGAGAAAAACAAAGCAGCGGAATATGTAAACAACAGAAAATTGCGATTGCGATTGAAAGCCCGGACCCGATGGGTATATAAACTACAACTCATACATACCGTGAGTTCCGGTGAATAGTGATGATTGCATCGGAGAATATAAGAGTTGCGATTGCGATTGGAAGTCCGGACCCAATGGGTATATAAATCACAACTCATATATACGTTGAGTTCTGGTGAACAGTGAATGATCGCATCGGAAAAAGGTGGAATATCGGAACATGCTACAAAGGGTTGCGATTGCGATTGAAGCCCGGACCCGATGGGCTTATAAACCATGAGTAACAAGTATTTGAAGTCCGGCCTAATCGCATCGGAGCATGCCAATAAAGGATTGCGATTGCGATTGAGTTCCGGACCCGATGGGTCTATAAGCTATGACTTTATATGTTTGAGTTACGGTCTAATCGCATCGGCACTGGTCAATCGCATCGGAGTGAAAGTGTGGCAGTGGAGCATGACAATGCAATTTGCGATTGCGATTAATCGCAATCGAAAGTAATCAAAGAGTGATACATTGCATCAGAGCAACTCAATGGAAGTCGCGATTGCGATTAATCGCAATCAGAAACATTTGCAAGGAGTTTCATCGCATCGGAGAAGGAGTCATCGCATCGCATCGAATCGGAGGCAGCTCATCGCATCGGCGGATAGTCAAAGATCGACAAGTGGGCCCGAAAGGTTGTTTCCTATGTTAAATAGGTTTATTATTATATCACCGGAAGTTACATAAGAAAGGGTTCATATACATTAAAGTGCAAAGAAAGGAGTTTAATTATCATAATACATTGAAGAGAGGGCGACATTAGTAAAGCGCTGTATTATAAAAGGACCATGGATATGATACGCGTTGATTGAAACTTCCCAGCAGTTATATTAAAAAGGGGCGCTGTTAGATATATAAAACGATTGTTACGACTGTATTGAAATATGCCGCATGGTCTGTGGACCCACGGGCCTCAGCTTAAGGTGGAGGGCGATTGCTAATGTGAAATGATTGCGATGTATGTCTGCTCCGCTTGCGGAACTCACCACATCAACAAGACACTTTCCGTGTGTAAAGGGTTGGAATATGCCCAGATTTAAAGCCAGCAGTTACACGTATGCAGCAGTTACACCTCAACAGAGGACAGAAGAGAAAACATAGTTGAAAAGAGATGAAACACAGTCACAGAAAAGACAGAAACAGTCAAAGAAAAGACAAATGCGCAGCGAGCCAAAAGACTAAATGAGTTGAGCTGAATTTCTCATTGTAATTTGATTGTAAATGTTTTAATTGATTTTTAATTGTTTGTGATGCATTGGCAAGTCTCCGGAAGAGAAAAAATATCCCACTGTAATGTTAAATTGGTACCTACAGTTATATTTCGGATAAAAGAGATGAGAAGGCAGAAGGCAAAGAGACATGGCTGTCCATTTCGAATTCCTAGTAGAATACAAACAACCATGAAGCTATTTTGTATAAAACAGGGTAATATCCAAGGGGAGAAAGTTGACAAAAATAGAATGAGAGAAGGAGAGAGTGTGCAGCAGAATTAAAGAGAGTTTAAGAGAATAAGCAAGCTGTAAGAGGTAGGAGAGAGAGAGGTTAGAGAATGCAGAGTACAGAAGATTAAGGCAGAAAAGATAAGAAGAAGGAGGAGCAGAACGAGATGCAGAGAAGTTAGAGAATGCAGAAATGAAGCAGTGAGGCAGAGAAGAAGGAGGAGCTGAGCAAAGAAGAAGGAGGAGCTGATAGTGAATCTGAGAAGATGTAGAAATGATATAAGGCAGATATGAAGACTGATGCACAGCAGTGAAGATGGTACAAAACAGAGCTAATATCCAAGGTAAATTAGCAAATGTTTGTTTTTCTTTGAGAGAGTAAGGAAGTTGTAGCTTCCTTATCAAGTTGTAGCTTGATAGATGTCAGTTGTAGCTGACTAAGGTAGGAGCCTCCTGTAGGTTGTAGCCTGCAGAAAACAGATGGGAGTTGGTGCTTCCACATCAGGTTGTAGCTTGATAAAATGTCAGTTGTAGCTGACTGAGGTTGGAGCCTCCTGTAGGTTGGTGCCTGCAGAAAATTGATGGGAGTTGGAGCTTCCTTGCAAGTTGTAGCTTACAGAATTGAGGTAGGAGCCTCCTGTAGGTTGGTGCCTACAGAAAATCAGTGGTGAGAGGGAGTTGGAGCTTGCCTTTGCATCACAACAATAATAAGATGTGGTTTTCTCTCTTTATGGGTTTCCACTTATATCTGGTGTCTATGTGCATGATGTCTGTGTTGATATGGTATATCTAGTCGACTAATACTTGCTGCTCACATATTAAGACTGCTAATACAGTGTCTAATCTGCTTACTAATTGTTGCTCACAAATAAAGATTGCTCACACATTATGTTGATCATGAAATGAAGGTGTTAATAAAGTTTAATGAAAAATTTTAAAAGTCCATGAATGTGTTAAACTGATTCACCCCCCCTCTCAGTTTAACTAAGGGTTCAACATCAGTTGTAGCTGACTGAGGTTGGAGCCTCCTGTAGGTTGGTGCCTGCAGAAAATTGATGGGAGTTGGAGCCTTGTGTTGTAGCTGACTGAGGTTGGAGCCTCCTGTAGGTTGGTGCCTGCAGAAAAATAGTGGTGAGAGGGAGTTGGAGCTTGCCTTTGCATCACAACAATAATAAGATGTGGTTTTCTCCCTTTATGGGTTTCCACTTATATCTCGTGTCTATGTGCATGATGTCTATGTGTTGTTTTGATATATCTATTCTACTAATAATTTCTGCTCACATATTAAGACTGCTGGTACATTATCTAATCCACTCATTAAGTGCTACTCACAAATAAATATTGCTCACACATTATGTTGATCATGAAATGAAGGTGTTAATAAAGTTTAATGAAAGTTTTAAAAGTCCATGGATGTAAGTAAACCGATTCACCCCCCCTCGCCTTTTAACTAAGGGTCCAACTGGTAATGAGTGGTGTTCCCTTTTGGTGTGTTTTAATAGCTTGAAGGAGATCTAGTTAAGTCATGGACTATCAAAATGTACCCGTGTTAAATACAACAAACTAACCTGAATGGAGAGATAAGGTTAAAACAAGATTATTGGCTTATGAACCCGAGGTATGGAAACTTGTATGTGATGGTTACTACACAGACTCTCCCTCGGTGCAAGAAAAATAGAGGAATGCCAAGGCAAAATGTGTGATATATAACAATATTCATAATAAGGATCTTGATTTAATAATGGATCTAGACTCTGCAAAAGAAATCTGGGACAGATTGCATTTCATGCATGGAGTAGACACAAAGGACTGCATTGTCAAGAAGGAAAAGAGAATTAAGAAGAAGAAAAATTCATGTCAAAAGGAAGATGTTCAATCAAATGAGGTACCTGCTAGTGTGAATGGTAGTAAGAGCCATGAAGAAATTGCAGCTGAAGAAAAATCCAAACTTGACACAGCCTTGACTGAAATAGGAAGATTGAAGCATGAAAACAAAGACCTGAAGACATTGGTGCAAATTTGTGATGAGAAAGAGCATGAAGATAAGAAAGAGATTGTTAGCCTGAAGACTCAACTTGAAGAAGCACGAAAAGTAGAAGATACTCTGCTGCAACAAATGAGAGAGAAAAATTTGGAATGTGAAAAATTGGAAGAAGAAGTAGTGAGCCTAAGAAAGAATCTAGAAAAAGCCCAAAGAGAACTATTAATGAGTACACCTCTAATGAAAGGCTATGGACAGTTGGACCAGATTCTAAAGGATCAAAGGTCACCTCTCATAAAGGCTGGGATAGGATATGAAGGTGAAACTAGCAAGTCCAAGGTTGAAGATAATAGGAAAATCATTTTTGTAAAAGCTGTAAAGAACAGTGAAGCAACTCAGCAAATTTCTCCAGAAGCAGAAACCAGGAACATGAGTTGCAGAGAAACAAACAAAAAAAAGCAGCAACATGAGAGGATAGAGAATGAAGGGATGAAACAGTCAGCAGAAAAAGGCTCATACACTTATGAGGATGAAATGAATAAATTTGGAAGATGTCAAAGAAGGTTCTTTCCTCCTATGAAAAATAGCACAAGTTTCTCTTGTCATAAACCAGGACATAATGCAACATATTGTAAGACAAAGCCAATCCAGTCCAACCAGCAAAGGATGCAGCAAAAGAGTAAAATCCCTCAAGCAAGCAAATGGAAAAGACAATCCTTCGCCAGGTACACAAATTACTTCCATGGCTACTATTATGCATGCAATAATTTTGGACATAAATCTGTTGAATGTAAAACGTATTCAAGAAGGGGAACAAAGTATTATACATCAACTCAAATGTACTATGATAAAATAAGATGTTATGTATGCCTCAAACTTGGTCACAAAGCAAAGGACTGTAATATGCCATATACAATAAAGAACTCTAGACAAATGATGGAATCTAATCAAATCAAACAAAGCTATGAATTTAAAAGAAGTGCAGACATTATGATGAACCCAAATAGAGTATGGAAAGAAAAGAGAAAAGGACAGCCTATTATCTCAATAACATAATGAATCCTCCATAGTCTTAGGGGGAGCTGCTCTAGGAAGCAAAGAAAAAATCCATCCTGTAATATATATGTAGCTACATCCCAGGGGGAGAGCAGTTCATAAATAGACCCCATGAAAGCAGTCCTAGAAAGGAACATGCAATGGCTTTCTTTGGAACAGAAGGACAGAAAAAGAAGAGTGGTAAATAATGCCAGATTAGATTCAATATATTGATGATTGTTGGTATGAACAATGGAAAGATCAATAATAGAATTTATGAAGGATGCATCAATTATGAGTTAATGTGCAAGCTGAATTGAAATCTCTGCATGGTTTATCAAAGTAATATCAATTGGTGTTTAGGTACAAGCAGCATGCCTATCAACAGAATATCAAGTGTTTTCATAGAACAGTAATATGATACAGGTCCTCAGGATCAAAGGACTATGGAAAGAATGCATCAAGGTAAAATTTCCAGGGTTATCTGCATTCAACATGAAAAGGGCAGTAGCAGTGCTAAAAGATCAGTATCTGATTTACACTTGAAGTAGTATATTGAGCACCGAAGCAATATCTTTTTCCATATATAATTTCATGCCTTCCTGAAGTTAGTACATGTATATCTTCTAGGCCTCTTTTTAAAGATCAGTTACAAAACTGTGTGAAGTCTGTTTGCTGAGTTTTCAGTTAAACATCTTGAATATGTTATTGTGGAAGATCATCCTGATAGAACAATCAAAGTATCTGAAGAATGAAGGACTAGCTGCGATTACCATCTAAAGCTCAAAAGTTTTTTTTTTTAAATCCTACTTCAGCACAAAGGATTTGCAGGTATTTCACCATTGAAAAGAGGTTGATCACTGACATAAATACCCCCTTATGTCATAAAGAAAAGTGCTTGGCTGATAAGTAAGACTAAACAATAAATTGAATGTATCTAGTCTCAAGGGTTGTTTTTGAATGTACATTGTCCAAGCAAGTAAAGGCATTTGATCTCTTAGATCAAATTTTGGTTAATTCATTGATCACATCTGCAGCAAGGACCTGCAGCTATTTAGTGTAATATTATTATCAGCATCCTAGCTCAAATCATCACCAACAGGCAAGAAAGGTGTACCACAACAATAAAAGATATATTGGCATCATTATCATAATTGAACAATTTATATTCAAGTTCAAATAATCCCCAAAAGTGTTCTCTCACAAACTCTTTTACACCAGTTTGGAGTAGCAGGGTACAAATTCAGAAGAAGAAGATCTAAACACAAATTAGAGAGAAGAAATGCAAACAAAGAATCTACACTGAGAAATGTGCAATCCTTTGCCATTGATGTCAAAGGGGGAGGAAAAGCAGGTAATAGAAGAAAGGGTCTTCTAAAAGAAGCTAGGCAGAGGAAGACTTGGAGAAAGCATTGGATTATCGGTGGATGTGTTTCCATCAATGCCAAAGGGGGAGACTGTTGGAAATGTTGTCATTGATGTCAAAGTAGATGACAAAGGAGGAGCACCTGAAACATCAGCCAAGGAGCAGAGGAAGAAAAAAAGAGAGGTAGCAGAGACAACAAAAAGATAAGTAAGGAGAAGCATCAGTCAAAGAAGTAGCAGAGGCAGTAAAGAGAGCAGTAGAGATAGCAAAGAAGCAGAGAGGTAGCAAGGCAACATAGAAGGAACAAAGGCAGCAGGAGACAGATGAGGTGGTGCTGCAGAGCAGTGAGGATATTAGTATCAAATGAAAGTAATTGAATTGCTTGGGGATGAGTTGGAGCATTGCCTAAATGGTAAGGAAACCATGAAGTGGTCGAAGAAACTAATAATGAGCAAAGGAACAACGAAGAACAGAGGTAGAGGCTGCGAATATAGAGGCAGAGCTGTTATCATGGCAATAGAGGCAGTAAAGAAGCAAATGAAGGAAGTAAAGGAGACAGGAAGAGGCAGAGGAAGAGAATATAATAGAGGCAGAACCGTTATAAGAAGCAAAGGCAGAGGCAGAGCCGTTATCACAGCAGGGAATATGTACAGCGAAGGCAGAGGCAGAGGTCGAGCAACATTGAAGCAGAAACAGGAAATGGAGACAAAGGTGTTAGCACAACAGAGGCACATAAATTCCAGAAATATTAACCCAAGCGGCAGGCATATATATATATATATATACAAACCCTATTCCGAGAACCATTACCCAGCCGGGCGTTACATGTAACATAAACACAAATTCCGGGAATCGTATAACCCAGCAGCAAAATATACGTATAAATCTCATTCCGGGGATCGATATCCATGCTGGAGTACATATGCAGCGCATTACATATATGTGCAGCGCATCATATAAACAAAGGTCAAAGCATAAATATATATAAGTGGAGTGTTTTATAAACAAATAACCAAAGTACAAAGTACCATAAGGTGGGACCAAATCGCATCGGAGAAAAACAAAGCAGCGGAATATGTAAACAACAGAAAATTGCGATTGCGATTAAAAGCTCGGACCCGATGGGTATATAAAATACAACTCATACATACCGTGAGTTCCGGTGAACAGTGATGATCGCATCGAAGAATATAAGAGTTGCGATTGCGATTGGAAGTCCGGACCCGATGGGTATATAAATCACAGCTCATATATACCTTGAGTTCCGGTGAACAGTGACTGATCGCATCGGAAAAAGGTGGAATATCGGAACATGCTACAAAGGGTTGCGATTGCGATTGAAGCCTGGACCTGATGGGCTTATAAACCATGAGTAACAAGTATTTTAAGTCTGGCCTAATCGCATCGGAGCATGACAATAAAGGATTGCAATTGCGATTGAGTTCCGGACCCGATGGGTCTATAAGCTATGAATTTATATGTTTGAGTTACGGTCTAATCGCGGCACTGGTCAATCACATCGGAGTGAAAGTGTGGCAGCGGAGCATGACAATGCAATTTGCGATTGCGATTAATCGCAATCAGAAGTAATCAAAGAGTGATACATCGCATCAGAGCAACTCAATGGAAGTCGCGATTGTGATTAATCGCAATCGGAAACATTTGCAAGTAGTTTCATCGCATCAGAGAAGGAGTCATTGCATCGCATCGAATCGGAGGTAGCTCATCGCATCGGCGGATAATCAAAGATCGACAAGTGGGCCCGAAAGGTTGTTTCCTATGTTAAATAGGTCTATTATTATATCGCCAGAAGTTACATAAGAAAGGGTTCATATACATTAAAGTGCAAAGAAAGGAGTTTAATTATCATAATACATTGAAGAGAGGGTGACATTATTAAAGCGCTGTATTATAAAAGGACCATGGATATGATACACGTTGATTGAAACTGCCCAACAGTTATATTAAAAAGGAGCGCTGTTAGATATATAAAAAGATTGTTACGACTATATTGAAATATGCTGCGTGGTCTGTGGACCCACGGGCCTCAGCTTAAGGTGGAGGGTGATTTTTAATGTAAAATGATTGCGATGTATGTCTGTTCCGCTTGCGGAACTCACCACATCAACAAGACACTTGCCGTGTGTAAAGGGTTGGAATATGCCCAGATTTAAAGCCAGCAGTTACACGTATGCAACAGTTACACCTCAACAGAGGATAGAAGAGAAAACAGAGTTGAAAAGAGATGAAACACAGTCACAGAAAAGACAGACACAGTCAAAGAAAAGACAAATGCGCAGTGAGCCAAAAGACTAAATGAGTTGAGATGAAGTTCTCATTGTAATTTGATTGTAAATGTTTTAATTGATTTTTTATTGTTTGTGATGCATTGGCAAGTCTCCGGAAGAGAACAAATATCCCACTGTAATGTTAAATTGGTACCTACAGTTATATTTCTGAATGAGCGGATAAAAGAGATGAGAAGGCAGAAGGCAAAGAGACATGGCTGTCCATTTCGAATTCCCAGTAGAATACAAACAGCCATGAAGCTATTTTGTATAAAACAAGGTAATATCCAAGGGGAGAAAGTTGACGAAAATAGAATGAGAGAAGAAGAGAGTGTGCAACAGAATTAAAGATAGTTGAAGAGAATAAGCAAGCTGCAAGAGGTAGGAGAGAGAGAGGTTAGAGAATGCAGAGTACAGAAGATTAAGGCAGAAAAGATAAGAAGAAGGAGGAGCAGAACGAGATGCAGAGAAGTTAGAGAATGCAGAAATAATGCAGTGAGGCAGAGAAGAAGGAGGAGCTGAGCAAAGAAGGAGGAGCTGATAGTGAATCTGAGAAGATGCAGAAATGATATAAGGAAGATATGAAGACTGATGCACAACAGTGAATATGGTACAAAACAGAGCTGATATCCAAGGTAAATTAGCAAATGTTTGTTTTTCTTTGAAAGAGTAAGGAAGTTGGAGCTTCCCTATCAAGTTGTAGCTTGATAGATGTCAGTTGTAGCTGACTGAGGTAGGAGCCTCCTGTAGGTTGTAGCCTGCAGAAAACAGATGGGAGTTGGTGCTTCCACATCAAGTTGTAGCTGACTGAGGTTAGAGCCTCCTGTAGGTTGGTGCCTGCAGAAAATTGATGGGAGTTGGAGCTTCCTTGCAATTTGTAGCTTGCAGAATTGAGGTAGGAGCCTCCTGTAGGTTGGTGCCTACAGAAAATCAGTGGTGAGAGGGAGTTGGAGCTTGCCTTTGCATCACAACAATAATAAGATGTGGTTTTCTCCCTTTATGGGTTCCCACTTATATCTGGTGTCTATGTGCATGATGTCTATGTGTTGATATGGTATATCTATTCTGATAATACTTGCTGCTAACATATTAAGACTGTTGGTACATTATCTAATCTACTGATTAATTGCTGCTCACAAATAAAGATTGCTCACACATTATGTTGATCATGAAATGAAGGTGTTAAAAAAGTTTAATGAAAAGTTTTAAAAGTCCATGAATGTGTTAAACTGATTCAATTTCCCTTCTAAGTTTAACTAAGGGTCCAACAATTGGTATCAGAGCAGGTTCCTTTGGTATAATCTTAATAGCTTGAAGGAGATCTAGTTAAGTCATGGACTATCAAAATGTACCCTGTTAAGTCATGGAGATGGTATAAGCTTAATAGCTTAATAGCTTGAAGGAGATCACAAGAAGAGGTACATTTTCTTCATCAATTGTCCTTATCCTGACTGATCCATTGTCAAAGACTTTTTCAATCTCATAAGGCCCAAGCCAATGAGTCTGAAACTTTCCATGAAAGTCTTTGAACTTTGAATCGAACAAAAGTGCCCAATATCCTACTCGAAACTTTCTTTCCTTTATATATTTATCATGCCATTTGGACCTTTGTTGCTGGACTAGACTGGTTCTTTGAACTGCATCTTGCTTGATCTCATCAAGCTCATTAAGTTTATCCATTCTGTGCTTCTGATAAATCCAGCCCCAATTTGACTGCCATCTTGAAGGTTTTAATCTAAAATTCTATAGGAAATAGGACTTGCTTCCCATAAACAATTTCATAGGGAGTATGTCCTGTTGTATTCCCTCCATGTAGTCCGGTAGGCCCATAAGGCTTCAGGAAGCCTATCTACCCAATCCTTCCTATGTAGATGTACAATATTTGTGAGGATTGCTTCGATCACTTTATTGGTAGAATCCACTTGAAAATTTTCTTGTGGATGATATGGAGTGGATTTTATATGTTTAATATTGTATTCATCCATAGGCCTCTGCACCAACTTGGATGTAAACTGAGATCCTTGTTCTGTCACAATTTCTCTTTTGACACCAAAACAAGTGAAAATATCCTCGAAGAGAAAATTAACTACAACTTTTTCATTAGCTACAGAAAGTGCTTTAGCCTCTACCCATTTAATTACATAATCAGTACAAACCATAATATATTTATTTTGATTTGATGGTGGATTGATTGGTCCAACAAAATCCAGGGCCCATTTTTCAAATGGTTCAATGAGTACCTGAGGTTTTAAGGGCATTTCATCTGTAGGAACATGTTTCCCCATTCTTTGATAGCTGCCACACCTTTTGACATACTCCTTGGCATATTTAAAGATGGATGGTCAATAATATCCTAAATGAAGGATTTTATAGGCAGTCATCTTATCAGCAAAGTGTCCACCAAAGTGTCCTCCTATCAAAAAATAACACATGTCTCTATGATTTTTAAATCAAGAGGAAATTCTCTTAAGGCATGCTTCTTTATGCATTTAGGACAGAAAAAAACTAAGTTATCAGTTTCGGCTTTCTGCTTATTTTGTAATTTAAGGGTGTCTATCTGTTCACTAAGACTCCCTAAGATATCTGTTTTAAATTCATCAAGCATATTTCCAATTTCTGCGCTTCTTACTGTTCCAGTTGCAGATTTATTCACTCTAGAGAGAATATGATCTCTTGTATTTTTCCCAATACTTGATTTTCCTCTTGAGATATGAATGCATAATTCACTGATTTCAGGTAATGTGAGTTGAGAGATGTCTCCCTTCCCCATCATGTTGAGAATGTCTATCCATTCATCTCTAATGGCTTTTAACAAGAGAGCTTTTAAAGTATGTTTATCTAAGTTTTCCATTCTAGCTCTTTTTATGTTGTAATTGAATATTTCAATTAGATCTTCCAGGTTCTCATCTTCTTTTTGCATAATCTTGAATACTTCATCCTTCCGATTAATGAGTATGCAATAATCCAAATATCTTTGTAAAAATGCACTTTTCATATCATTCCATGTCCTAATAGATTGTGTGATTAAATCCATGAACCATTTTAAAGCTGCTTCTTTAAGTGTTGTAGGAAATAGCATTAGTTTTTGAGACTCTTGTAAGTAGTTATAAGATCTACACAAAACTTCAAATTCAAACAAAAAGGTTTCAGGATCTTCATTCTTTAATCCATGGAAAGTTGGAAGAATGGAAGGTGAAATATTTTTCATTGTGACATTTGTATCCTCATCAATTATATGAAATCCAAAAGAATTATCATCTTCCCTATTTCTTATGTTTTCTTCACCTCCTCCTCTGTTTCCTTTACCTCATCCTCCACCTCTTCCTCCTCCAATTCTTACATTTTCTTAATTTATAATTTCTCCTTCTCCTTCTCCTGCCATTGTAGATTCCTCAGAGCTAATATATGGTTCTAACTATAAAGTTAATTTCTCTTCCTCTGGTTCTTCTATCAATGGGATATTGAAGAAAGTTTCTTCTTCTTCTTCCTCACTAGGAATTCTAACTCTTTAGCTAGAATGTGTTCTCCTGTAGAGGTGAAAAAGGTTACTCCTTCTGTTGGAGATCTAGGATCTTCTTCCTCTAAGACTGCCTCAGTGGATGAAGTTGGAGATCCTCCTGGTTGGATTTCTGACCTTAAGACTTCAGGGAATCTATGTCTAGTGAAAGATGGAATATGAGTTTGAGATGGTGGTGTAGAACTTCGTGGACTAGGTGGGGTGAGTGGTGTTGTTGGAATCAAACTCCCGCCTTTAGCTATGAATCTACCCCTAGAATCTCTTTCTCTACGCATATCATTTTTTTTAGATGTAAGAAATAAGGCTTCCTAATTACACTTCCCCGACAACGAAGCCAATTTTTTTAGCTAATTTAATGTGTGAAATTGCTATCATAAATCATCAACCGAGGTTAGTAATATGATGAAGTGTGGTCCACTATATATGCTTAGTTAACCTTCTTTCTTACTTCGTTGTGTATGTTTTTATATTGTTTTGGGGGGTTTTTGTTTCTTTTTTTAAAAGAATTAATCTAAGAAATGAAAACTATGAAATCTCTAAATGTTTAATGATCAACTAAATCTAGTGAATTTTAATGTTGAAAACTAGTTTTGAAAGAAGGAAGAAAAAGAAATGTTCTTTAACTATTTTAAATTGCATAAAAATGAATCAAAATTTGAATGGTTAGAACTTTATCTAAAAACAGAGCATTTATTCTAATGACTTTGATCTTATGGAATTAAAGCTAAATTCTATTCTATCTTAATCTAATTCTACTCCATAGATTGAATGCATAAATCCTATTATTTAAGAATTGAAATGACAATGCTAATTTAAATGGAAAGAAAATTCAAAGCAATTGAAAGACAACTATGATTCACCGCATGACCAAATACTTCAAATATCATTCAATTGGAAGATGACAAAGTCACCTTCTTGAGATGATTAATCAATCACATGATTATACATTTAAATTGTGAACTTAATCTAAGAAAGCGATTAAAAAGCATGTAAAACGGAAACTAAACTACTGTATGACCAAATACTCAAATATCATTCAATTTTGGAAAATGAAAAAGTCATCTTCTTAAGATGATTTAACAAGCATCTGATTATACATTTAATTGAAAATTTAACCTAAGAAAACGTTATAAAAACATGTAAAAGAAAACTAAGATAATTGTATGTTCCAATGCTTCAAACACAATCCAATTTGGAAAATAGAAAAAACTACCTTCTTGAGATGATTTGATAAGCATAAGATTACAAAGTTAATTTAAAACTAATTCTAAGAAATCATTCATGAATTTAATCTATGAAATAGTAAGCAATTTAATCTAAGAATCAACTACTAGTTAACTATAAAAGCAATGCAAATCTAACTATGATTTGACAAAATAGAGCTAATAAAATTTAAACTAAAAACAAATAATGAAACCTCCTTTCTGTGCAGGGGCCCTCTGCAATAGAACAAGTTGAAATCCTAGCAGAGTATGCACGCATAAAAAAGGATCTGGAACAAACGAACATGGTCTTCGTATTATCAAAACAAAGTTTTAAGGCGTACACAACATTCACAATAATTAAGACTACCTTCCAGTTTCAAAACGAACGATATTTAAACAAATTTTAGTGTAACTGTGTCGAGGTATTTCCTCCTACATATGGAAATTATAACTGAAATACAAAAGAAAATCTAAGTAGCTAACTCTCAATTTGCTATGTTAGAGCAAATTGAGAGTCTTTCCTTCTCGGATCACGTCCTTTGACCGAACTTTGACCATGAGCATAGGCACCTTTTTCTGTCTAATTCAAATAGGTGGAAATGATGAGATCCATGTGTGGATCATTCCAAAGATTCCCATGTGACTCATTCCTTCATTCGCTTCTCAAAACTTGTCAAACCATCACAGTAGCTGCAGAAACAACAATTAGTTGTAGAATAGCACACGTTATGTAGTTGAGTTACAAAACTTCATTTAAATAACAAGAAACATCAAAATATAAAATAAAGACCATTCAAATACATTCTCTAAGATAGAATATGTCATTTATCATTGATTGGAGTTATGGATTTATCAAAAGGTAAGAAGAAGTGATGAAAAAGGGTGTGAGAGAAAGAACAATTTTGAGGTTGTGACATACCCCCACTAAGAAGCCATTGCATGTCATCATTTGTTCAAATACCTCTGCTAATACGTCCATTTTTCTCTTCTTTATTTTCATTGAGGTGACTGCCATCCTGGGCTTCCTCATAAAGAGTTTGTACTTGAGGTTGATGACTACCTTGTTCAGAGATTTGTTCTTTTTCTTTAGCTTGTTGTTAATTTTGTACCACAGTCCCAAATGTAGGATGGTGTTATCACTGATGTCTTTCTCCAAGTGGTTTTGTTGTTTTAAAGCTTCATTTTCCTATTTAATGTGTCTATTCAGTAACTCTAGCTCATAGATTTCTTGCTTGAGGGTGTTAACCAGAGGTTCCTATGGACTGATAGGCTGTTCTTGCATACTTGGATTCACTTCTTCATTTCTTTTCTCCAATGACTCAATATAGTCATATATCTCTTGCTGTGCTGGGCTAATGCCTAGAGATTTTCTGCTTGGACTGCCTTCAAAATTATGTACAGGAGAATGTGTAGGACTATGTGGAGGAGAGACATTGATGGGTGATGGCACTTGAGGTTCCTCATCTAAATTCACAAACTTTGTTCCTTGTGATGGTGTCTTCTTCATGGATTTTCGGAGTCTAGAGCTTCTCCTTAGCTGTGGAGGGTTTAAGTTTTCTTCACTTGTAAGTTTGCTCTTCTTCTCTGTTTTACCTCTTATCTTGACTCCACCATGTTTCTTATTTTTCATCAAATTCGCAAGGGTGAGTTCCTATTCTTCTTGTTGTAGTGGAGGTGAAGGTTTGTCCTCAATGCTTGTATCAATCTTCCTTCTTCTAATTTTTCTAGTCTTGTCTTCCTGAGGCTGCTTTGGCTCATCTTGGAAATGGTTTCTGATTAGGAAATTATCCCAAGAGTCTCCTACACTTTTCAAATGGAATTCAAGAAGTATTTTTATTAACCCATGATGGTGCATAGTTGTTTCTATGAACTGAATTCTTTTCTGTATATTTGTGGACATTATTTTTAAACTATTCAGTAGAAAGAAAGGGAGGTTTATTTCTCCATCCTCCAAAAATTTAATTAACAACCGAGCATGAGAAACAAACATGCAGCCAAATATGCCTTCACAAGTGATAAACTTCTGTAAAATTAAAAAAATATTTCTCCATTTGTTCTTGAGTGCTGAGTTAGGAATACCTTTCCTGTAAACATAAGTGTCCATACCTGGATTCTTGAGGAAAAAATTCCATGCTTCACTATGAAATTATTTGTTTTTAAACCATCTCTTGCAAGTTCTTGGGAGCTCTATAAATTGAGCTACGAAGGCCTCGGTCACTGAAAATTTTATGTCTCCTATTTCGACTTCTGTTCCGTCGAAAGACCTCGCAAAAGACTTAGTGATCTCCTTATGGAATCTGTCAATTTTTCCTATAAAATCGAGTCATTTAACCTTTTGCAGCATATCTTTGATCTAAGGATAATCCTCCATGAATTTTTCTCCCACTGGTTCAATCCTCACTATCAAACCCATGTATCCTGTCATGAAGAGTCTTGCCTTCATAATTGTTCTTCTTTGTGTGAAATTAATTGAGTTGCAGATCCGGTTAAGCACGTCGACGGTTTGTAGGAAAATATGAGTGCAATGAATACTTGATGGGGTTTTAAGAAATCTGGATGAATGGGTTACGGAAGTAGGATATGACCGTTTAATCATAAATGGGAAAATCTGTTATGGATTGTTATGAGATACGATATGGATGATGTGGTCGGTTTATGAAATGATGTGAGTCCAAATCAAATCAAATGATGACATATTGAGGCAACATGTGATCATCTACATTATATATGTTAATGTTTTGATCTTATCATTCAAAAACATTTTTGTAACATACCTTTAGAACTAACCTTTTGTTGCTATTTCCTTGGTGTTGATTCTTTAGGTATCCTTCAACACTATCTTCAAATGGAGTTCTCAATTTCTTGTGCTCAATATGTTTTCTTTAGTAGGCTGTAAGAAAATGTAACAGAGCTGCAGAATGTGATATCAGCTGCAGAATGGAATGACAACTACAAAATGGAAGCAGTTCTGTAGCTACTTCTTTTATTGCTTCAAAAAAAGAAAGGAAACAAATATTTTTTGGATTTTTAGAATGGGATAGAAAATATAAGATGTCAGAATTCTGATTTTCATCTTATATTTTCTGTATAAGGATGCCAATCATTGATTGGTTTTCACACATATACAATTATTATTATTATTATTTTTGGATATAAAAATAAAAAGAAGACTAAGTTGGGCAAGGAGAAGGATTCTTTTTCACCAACTTCATATTTGTATTATTTTAGAAAATTTTGTTAAACTCCTCCTTTGTAATTGGCTTATGATAGACTTTTAATCGATGTCCATTCACAAGAAGAAGTACCTTTTCTTCATCAATTGTCCTTATCCAGACTGCTCCATTGTCAAATAATTTTTCAATCTCATAAGGCCCAAGCCAATGGGTCTAAAACTTTCCTTGAAAGTCTTTGAACTTTGAATCGAACAAAAGTGACCAATCTCCTTCTTGAAACTTTCTTTCCTTTATATATTTATCATGCCATTTGAAACTTTGTTGTTGGACTAGACTACTTCTTTGAATGAATCTTGCTCGATCTCATCAAGCTCATTAAGTTTCTCTATTCTGTGCTTCTGATAAATCAAGCCCCAATTTGACTGCCATATTGAAGGTTTTAATAAGAAATTCTATAGGAAATAGGACTTTCTTCCCATAAACAAGTTCATCGGGAGTATGTCCTGTTGTATTCCTCCATGTAGTCCGGTAGGCCCATAAGGCTTAAGGAGGCTTATCTGCCCAATCCTTCATATGTATATGTACAATCTTTGTGAGGATTGCTTCGATCACTTTATTGGTAGACTCCACTTGACCATTTGCTTGTGGATGATATGGAGTGTATTTTATATGTTTAATCTTGTATTCATCCACAAGCCTCTGCACCAACTTGGATGTAAACTGAGATCATTTATCTATCAAAATTTCTCTTGGGACACCAAAACGAGTGAAAATATCATCAAAGAGAAAATTAACTACAACTTTTTCATTAGCTAAAGAAAGTGCTCCAACCTCTACCCATTTAGGGACATATTCAGTACAAGCCATAATATATTTCTTTTGATTTTATGGTGGATTGATTGGTCCAACAAAAACCAGGGCTCATTTTTCAAATTGTTCGATGAGTACATGACGTTGTAAGGGCATTTCATTTGTAGGAACAGGTTTCCCCATTCTTTGACAGCTGTCACACCTTTTGACATACTCCTTGGAATATTTAAAGATGGACGACCAATAATATCCTAAATGAAAGATTTTATAGGTAGTCCTCTTATGAGAAAAGTGTCCACAATAGGGTTCATCATGACATGCCTTTAGAATCTCAGTCATTTCATCTTCTCGAACACACCTTTTGATGATGAGATTTGGACCTGTTTTATACAATTCATCATTAATCCACGAGTACAATGCACTTATTTGAATAATTTTTCTTTTCTCTCTAGGAAACAATTATGCATGTAACTTTCCCGTGGCTAAGTAATTAGCAATATCTACAAACCAAGGATATTTAATAGATATTGCAAAGAGATATTCATCAGGAAAATTATCTTCAACTAGAGTATCAATTTTATCATTTTGAATTATAGAAAAGAAATCAACAACTGTGTTTTATTTTCCAGGCCGAGCTAGAATGGTGATATTGAATTATTGCAGGAGTAATAACCATCTTGTGATTATGCTATTAGTAATATATTTATTCATTAAATATCTAATTTAAAAATGATCTGTATCAATAAAGGTTTCATAGTCGGTGATGTAATGTCTAAATTTGTTAATAGCATGGACAACATCTAAAAATTCCTTTTCAGTTACAGTGTAATTTAACTCAGCAGGAGTCAAATTTTTGCTTGTGTAATAGATGGCATAGGGGATCAAATATCTCTGTCCTAATACAACTCCCAGAGTTGTATCTGAAGCATTTGTTGAAATGTGAAAAGGTAGTTTCCAATTTGGACCTCTTAAGATGGGTGCTTCAGAAATTTTTGTTTTTAAAGTTTCAAATGCTAATTGGCAATCAAGATTCCAACTGAATTCACAATCTTTGGTAAGAAAGTTGAAGAGTGGGGATGCTATTGTAGTGAAGTTTCTATAAATCTTCTATAATACCCTGTGAATCCTAGAAAACTTCTAACATCCTTTTGAAAAGATAGAACTAATAATTTGGAGATGACTTCAACCTTAGATGAGTCAAATTTAATTCCATCTCCTGAGATATGATGTCATTAAAAAATCCTTCAGTAAACATCATAATTTTTTTTTCATGACTTAATGAAATATTTGCTTCTTTACATCTTTTAAGAACCTTTCGCAAATTTTCAAGAGCTTCTTCAAATGAATTCCCATAAACTGTAAAATCATCCATATATACTTCCACACAATCATGTATTAGATTAGAGAAAATTCCTAATACCGCCCTTTGGAATGTTGCAGGTGCATTGGAAAATCCAAAAGGAAGTTCTCGGTAGGCATAGGTTCCCCATGGACAGGTGAATGTGGTTTTATATTGGTCTTCAGGTGCTACCTGAATTTGATTGTAACCACTAAAACCATCCAAGAATGAGAAATACTTCTTTCTTGCTAATGTATCCAATACTTGATCTATGAAAGGTAATGGAAAATGATCTTTGAGAGTAGCGTTATTAAATTCTCGATAATCAATGCATACTCTGCATTTACCATTCTTTTTAGGTACAATCACCAAGGGAGAAACCCACTGACTGTCTAAAATTGGATAAATGAAGTTTACATTCAGTAATTTTGCAATTATTCTTTCACAATTTCCCTAAGATTTGGATTCATCCTTCTTTTAGGTTGTCTGATAGGCTTAAATTTTTTCATTAATGTAGATATGATGTATACAAGTCTTAGGACTAATTCCTTTCATGTCAGTGTATTCCCATGCATATGTAGAAGAATGTTGTTGTAATGTTTTGATTATCTTTTCTTGTTGTAATTTTTCCAAGTTTTTGTTTATGTTCAAAGATTTTCCCGGAAATATTTCAACCGTAGAGTTACCAAATTCTTCCATAGAATATAAAGAAATCTGTCTAGATGACAAGTATTCAATATTATAGTGTTTTTGAAAACTATGATCATTTTCATATTCTGAGGATGATTCAAAATTTTCTATTGAATTTAAGATTTGAATCTTTTCACTAATACAAGAAATAGTAAAGAGAGGTTGTATATCATTGTCATCATCAATCCATTCCTCGAATCTTATATTTTTGTGATTGTTCTTGCTCGAGGATATAAGGTGAATTTCTTTGTTGAATTACCATAAAAAATGTACATGTCACGAGATCTACAACTAATGAAAGCATCAATTGTAGCCAACCAAGGTATTCCTAATATTAGTGGATGTCCTCCTAGATTGTTCTTGGGAGTTAAAATCATAAAATCAAACAGATACTCCCAATAGTCTAAGGATACTGAAATGTATTCTAATACACCATCTCGCTTGATTACTTATATGTGTGCTAGTTGCAGTAATGTAGGTGTATACTGAAGGTTTGGAAGCTTGAGTTGTTCCATGGTTTGTTTGTTCATGATGTTTATGGTTGATCCTAAGTCAATCAATGTATTTGTAATTTCAATACCATTGATTTGTATTTTTACAATTGGAATTCCTGGATCTAAATATTTTTGTATGGCAATTTTTCCCATCATAATGTCTACAATTTTTCCTACTAACTGAATTTGTTTTTGTTTTTCTCTCCCTGATTTCTTTATGCTCAACTCTCTTATCATTTTTGATAGAATTGGAATCTCGTTAATGTCTTGTAGCAAATGAATTTTGATACAAACATTTTTCAATTCATCTATAAAATCATAATTGGGCAACATTATTTGTTTTTCTACCCCTCTATCAACTTGTAATCTTTCAGGAAAAGGAGGGTTAGAAATAGATACTGATGGTTGCTCTATGATAGGAGTTGCATTTATTGGATTTTCTTGTTTTTCATTTTCATAATTCTGGAAATGTTGAAGAGATGTCCCTTCTTCATAACTTTTATTTTCCTATAGAGAAATTTCTTCATCAAAATCATATTTTTCTTGAATAACAACAGAAGGCTTTTTCCTTTCTAGTATTGTACCAGATCTAAGTTGAACGTCATTAAGATCTAGTGGAGTAATCATGTAAGTTGGAAATTGTTGTCCTTCTATGTTGTAAGCATTTTGAGAATTTTTATTATTTGGGTTTGGCAATGGTTGGGCAGGTAGTTGGTTTGGTCTTTGTGGAAATGGTAATGAAAGTTGTGGGTTTTGATTTTGGAGTTGGGGTTGTTGATTTTGTTGTGGAAATTATTGGGGAGGAAAGTTTGGTTAATATTGTGGATATTGGTAGTATTGAGAATATCTACCATAAGAATTTTGCATTCCTTGTGTCCAAGGTTGAGGTTGGGACCAAGGTTGCTGCCAATAATTCCAATTATTTGGTGGGGGATGAGTGTACATTTGGATGTTAAAACCTTTAGTTTTTGGCCCCTGCCATGGTCTTCTAGAGACAAAGCAAAGAGGTTCTAATGGATTTGAAGTTACTTCTTCCTGGAAAACAACCTTAAGACCTGGAATAGAAGGGAAACTTTTAGTTTCATGATTTTCTAAGCAAATATCACAGGTCTCTATGATTTTTAAATCATGAGGACATTCGCTTAAGGCATGCTTCTTTCTGCATTTAGGACAGAAAATAGCTAAGGCATCAGTTTCGGCTTTCTTCTTATTTTGTAATTTAAGGGTGTCTATCTGTTCACTAAGACTCCCTAAGATATTTGTTTTAAATTCATCAAACATATTTCCAATTTCTTCCCTACTTATTGTTCCAGTTGCAGATTTATTCACTCTAGAGAGAATATGATCTCTTATATTTTTCCCAGTTCTTGATTTTCCTTTTGAGAGATGAATGCATAATTCATCGATTTCAGGTAATGTGAGTTGATAGACGTATCCCTTCCCCATCATGTTGAGAATGTCTATCCATTCATCTCTAATGGCTTTTAACAAGAGAGATTTTAAAGTATCTTGATCTAAGTTTTCCATTCTAGCTCTTTTTGTGTTGTAATTGAATCTTTCAATTAGATCTTCCAGGGTCTCAGCCTCTTTTTGCATCATTTTGAATACTTAAATCCTTCCAATTAATGGGTATGAAATAATCCAAAAATCTTTGTAAAAATTCACTTTTCATATCATTCCATGTCTTAATAGATTGTGTGATTAAACCCATGAACCATTTTAAAGCTACTCCTTTAAGTGTTGTAGGAAATAAATTTAGTTTTTGAGAGTCTTGTAAATAGTCATAAGATCTACACAAAACTTAAAATTCAAACAAAAAGGTTTCAGGATCTTCATTCTTTAATCCATGGAAATTTGGAAGAGTGGAAGGTGAAATATTTTTCATTGTGGAATTTGTATTCTCATCAACTATAGGAAATCCAAAAGAATTATCATCTTCCCTATTTCTTTTGTTTTCTTCACCTCCTCCTCTGTTCCCTCTACCTCGTCCTCCATCTCTTCGTCCTCCAATTCTTACATTTTCTCCATTTATAATTTCTCCTTCTCCTTCTCCTACCATTGTAGATTCCTCAGAGCTAATATGTTGTTCTAACTGTAAAGTTAATTGCTCTTCCTCTGGTTCTTCTATCAATGGGATATTGAAGAAAGTTTCTTCTTCTTCTTCCTCACTAAGAATTTCTAACTCTTCAGCTATAATGTGTTCTCCTGTAGAGGTGAAAAATGTTACTCCTTCTGTTGGAGATCTAGGATCTTCTTCCTCTAAGACTACCTCAGTGGATGAAGTTGGAGATCCTTCTGGTTGGATTTCTGACCTTAAGAATTCAAGGAGTCTATGTCTGGTGAAATATGGAATATGAGTTTGAGAAGGTGGTGTATCACTTCGTGGTCTAGGTGGGGTGAGTGGTGTTGTTGGAATCAAACTCCTGCCTCTAGCTATGAATCTACCCCTAGAATCTCTTTCTCTACGCATATTAGTTTTTTTAGATGTAAGAAATAAGGCTTCCTAGTTACACTTCCCCGGCAATGGCGCCAAAATGTTTAGTCAATTTAATGTCTTAAATTTCTATCATAAATCATCAACCGAGGTTAGTAATCTAATGAAGTGTGGTGCACTATATATGCTTAGTTAACCTTCTTTCTTACTTTGTTGTGTATGTTTTTATATTGTTTTAGGGGGTTTTTGTTTCTTTTTTTTTAAGGAATTAATCTAAGAAATGAAAACTATGAAATCTCTAAATGTTTAATGATCAATTAAATCTAATGAATTTTAATGTTGAAAACTAGTTTTGAAAGAAGGAAGAAAAATAAATGTTCTTTAACTATTTTAAATTGCACAAAAATGAATCAAAAATTTGAATGGTTAGAACCTGATCTAAAAACAGAGCATTTATTCTAATGACTTTGATATTATTGAATTAAAGCTAAATTCTATTCTATCTTAATCTAAGAATACTCCATGGATTGAAAGCATAAATCCTATGATTTAAGAATTGAAATGACAATGTTAATCTAAACGGAAAACAAATTCAAAGCAATTGGAAGGCAACTATGATTCACTGCATGACCAAATACTTCAAATATCATTCAATTGGAAGATGAAAAAGTCACCTTCTTGAGATGATTAATCAAGCACATGATTATACATTTAAATTGTAAACTTAATCTAAGAAAGCAATTAAAAAGCATGCAAAAAGGAAACTAAACTACTGTATGACCAAATACTCAAATATCATTCAATTTTGGAAAATAACAAAGTCATCTTCTTGAGATGATTTAACAAGAATTTGATTATACATTTAATTGAAATTTAATCTAAGAAAGCGTTATAAAAACATGTAAAATAAAACTAAGATAACTGTATGCTCCAATGCTTCAAACACAATCCAATTTGGAAAATAGAAAAAACTACTTTCTTGAGATGCTTTGATAAGCATAAGATTACACAGTTAATTTAAAAATAATTCTAAGAAGGCATTCATGAATTTAATCCATGGAAAGTAAGCAATTTAATCTAAGAATCAACAACAAGTTAACTATAAAAGCAATGCAAATCTAACTACGAATTGACAAAACAGAGCTAATAAAATTTAAACTAAAAACAACTAAGGAAACATCCTTTCTGTGCAGGGGCCCTCTGCAACAGAACGAGTTGAAATCCTAGCAGACTATGCGTGCATCAAAAAGGATCTGGAACAAATGAACATGGTCTTCGTATTATCAAAAACAAAGTTTTAAGGTGTACACAACATTCACAATAATTAAGACTGTCTTCCGGTTTCAAAACGATCGGTATTCATACAAATTTTAGTGTAACTGTCTTGAGGTATTTTTGTCAATAGATGGAACTTATAACTAAAATATAGAAGCAAAATCTAAGTAGATAACTCTTAATTTGCTACGTCAGAGCAAATCAAGAGTCTTTCGTTCTCGGATCACGTCCTTTGACCGAAGTTTGACCGCGAGCATATGTACCTTTTTCTGTCAAATTCAAATAAGTGGATAGGATGGGATCCATGTGTGGATCATTCCAAATATTCACATGTGACTCATTCCTTAATTTGCTTCTCAAAACCTGTCAAACCATCACAATAGCTGCAGAAACAACAATTAGCTACAAAATAGCACACGTTCTGTAGTTGAGCTACAAAAAGTCATTTAAATAACAAGAAAATTTCAAAATATAAAATAGAGACAATTCAAATGCATTCTCTGAGATATAATATGTCATTTGTCATTGATTGGAGTTATGGATTTATGAAAATATAGGAAGAAGTGATGAAAAAGGGTGTTAGAGAAAGAAAAACTTTGAGGTTCAACAGTTGCTATATGACCTTTCTACTTGAATTTTTTTACAGATTCTGTATGCTGCACCCAGATTAGTTTTGTAGCTCCAGATATAGTTTTAAGTAGAATATGAAAAGAGTCCTCCAACTCGGTGTTCTCGCTGTATGCTGTCATTTGTTTTTGGGTTCCCTTTTAAGACTGAATCGAAATTGCCTTGTCTTCACCTGAAAAAAACTGGATGCGACTTTCTTCCGACAGATCTGGTTTTGGGTTAGCTTGATCCATCCCCATAGAGGGTCACCACTCTCTGTGTATTGGGAAAATATTCTATAGTGTCATTTCGCTGCTGCACCCTGGATAACCCGCCCCCTTAGAAAGACTAAAGCAGAATGATTTACGGAGGCATAGATCTGGGATAATACACATTTGATCTGGGGTTAATGAGAACCCTAAGCTGCATTTCGTTAGTCTATCTAGGCCATGTGAGATATTTTCTGAAGAAAGGAGCTCCTCTAACCTGTAAAATGCCTTACATGTGAATAATCGCTCCAAAAAATATTCACACAAGCATCATTTTTGCCATACTCTTGGCCTCTACACATATCTGCTTGTTTGCATGTGTCCTAACCTACAAAAATGGCCTGGATATTACCATCAGCGATCAAAAAATATTTTTCTTTGGGGCACAACGATGCGTTCATAAAAAAATGGTGCAATCTGGACAAGTCAACACATAGTTCCGGGCCGGACACCAGTGGAGGAATTTCTTCTGCATCATCTTTGAAGCTGGCCCTGTGCTGCAACAGCTCATGCTCGCACCATAAATGGAATGGTACATAATATTGATAAACCCTAACCTTCTGTGCCTCCATCTGAGTAAGCTCATTAAGCTTGAGAGGGTGACAGATTTGGAACCCGCTCTCATTTCCCCGGTCGATAGTATCAACGATCTCCTAGAGATTCGACCCGGTATTTTTTAGTCGATGGCGTAGCAAGGGTAGGCCCATTCCGCGATGAGTCCCAGTCTCTGTAACGGCTGTAGTACATCATTTGATGAAGAGAAAATGGGTGATTGGGTCAAATAATCTTGTGCAAAATCAGGTCCCATGCTCGAGCCCCACAACCTCCACATTCCTTGAAAATTGACTGCAAATTCTCATGAAAAGCCACAGCGTCAACCAGGGGAGTACCAAGGCCTGCAATCTCCGAGACCATGATATCTTGCAAAATTTGATAAACCCTATTCGACATCTCTTGATCCAGAGCATCAAATTCTTGATATATATTAAGAATATTGTTACATATATAAGCATGTTTATTTTAGAATAGGGATTCCCCAATTTTAATTACACTGAAGGCGTTCTCTTTGCTGGCTTGGAGTGAGCAAACACTATTCATCCTAGCCAATGAGAGCACTTGAATATTTCCCTTCCAACCTATTAAACTTTGTCATGTGTTCATCCCAACAACTAATAAAAATTCACCATCTGTCCAGATTTCCTACTTTCTCCATGCTGCATCCTTCCTCCTCCATACCTGTACCTGTTTCTGCGGCATTGAAGTGTCCCCATCTCCGCCATACCTGTACCTGTTTCTACAGCATTCAAGTGTCCGTGAGGTGGGCCGTGGGAGAGGAAGTGGAAAACCCCCATCTGCAGAAGAGACTGAGTCAAGACCCTTGCAAGAAATCTCTTCCTAGTCTCCCACGAAGGCCATCTTTCTCAAATGGTCGGAGTAACGCGTGATGCCTAGCTCGGAAGAACCCGCAGAAGCGCTGCCTTCAGTGCCTGGATTTAGAGGAACGCCGAGTTATGGACGCGGTATGCCTGTTTCCCCTCGACCAACACAAACTGGAACAAATTTAACCGAATAAAATCGGCACGGCCATCCTGTGAGCCGAATCATAGGTAGCCAGTAGGCTAGGCAAGGCCCTGCACCTGCGTCTGCCACTCCTAGACTTGTGGGCGAGGATGCTGTGAAGCAAGCGCTGAACATATTGACCAAGCGAGCGGAGGAAACCGGGATTACAGAAGGGGAAGGTGGGCGTGGTGGGGGGTGGGGCAGAGGCAGGGGCAAAGGCAGAGGTAGAGGTGCTATGTAGGCTAGGGGAAGAGGCCGGGGCAATGCTGGGCATTTTTTCTCCATCTGTTAGGTTTCTTCTCCATCGCTTGAACTGTATTTCACTGTGGTTCTGATCTGGGTTTTCAATTCTCTTTCTTGGGCACTCAGCTTTTTCACGATGAACCTGTCCAAGGTCAGGATCCCACCCAGTTATGGCTTCCTTGTCAGTTTTGGAAGGGCTTGATTGTTCAATAGTTACTGAATGCTCTGTGTTTCTCTTTTTTAGCAAATCAAATTTCGAATCGAAAATAGGGCGGTGAAGCCCAACAGGCCCATGGCTAGCAAAGGTATTTTATAGTATTATGTTGTCCAAACCCCATACCAAAACCTAATACCAGCAAATAGGTAGTAAATTTTTATAAGTGTTTATATGAATATCAATGGTTGTATATGACTAGTGTAAAACAAAGACCGATTTGATAGAGATTATATGCATGCTCTGTGATGTAGTGGTGACGCGAGCAAAAACGAGGCCTAGAAGGGTTTTATCAGACATTGGGAACCTAGGGTGCCATGCTTCAAAGCCCAGTGGGGGTGATGAGATCAAACCAAAGTAAGCATGATTTTTTCATTCCTATAACATATATGTATTTTCTTTATTTGTAAAACCCTTATGTAGTACTCATGTTTTATCGACACATAGTGTAAACTTCAGTTTTATAAATAAGTTTTGATTGTGAGCTTAGCCTCTCTGGTCAAGCATTTTTCTCTTCACTTAGCCATATGCTTTCAAGCATTTTAAACCCTCTTCTTGCGGGGGCTGATGAAGAAAACTGTTGTATGCGACGTTTTGGGTGTGTAATTCTATGTCCACAAGAAATCTAAGAAGCATAATCAGCTTGCTAATAAGCAAATGCCGAGGTAGATACAACTTCCCAATAGGATGCTCTGTTCTTTTGCAGATATTTTGGGGTTATTACCAATTAGAGTTAACAATTAGAATTGGGTGTGTAGGAGGTTTGGTGTTGATTTCAAGAATACAAGTGCAACAACAAAGTCATCGTCCATGGTATGTACATCATCCATAAATTGTGTGTGATTAAAGTTTTAAACAAATATCTGATTTATCTATATCAGTCCCCAGATGTTAGTATGCAGCATGAGGTGAATGCTTGGGTTCACTACTACTAGGATTTATACGTTGGCCTCTGTTTCAAATCGGTAACTACATGTGGATATATTGAGGTCAATAATAGGGATATTTGCTTACCTGTTTAGTTGGGATGGTTTACATGTATTTATTTTACTTCTGTTGGTTTTGTTTCGCTGCCATTTGACACCCACTGGGGCCACAGAGGAACACATATGAAAAGGGAAGCATGAGATCAACATTGGTTTCAAAATCCAAGAATGTACCAGATTCAGGAAAAGCACCTGGGATTTCCAATGTTGGACTCTCACATACATGTGAGTCAGTTTCAGGCAAACTGCCCAGGGTTTTGAATGTTGAGGTCTCAAGTAATGATCCATCGAGTTCAAGGATACAACACAAGCCTTATACTACTGGCCTCTCTAGTAAAAACATTTCAGCTTAAGGGAGGGCTTCTACTACTGGCCTCTCAAGTAAACACACTTCAACTTCTGGGAGGCCTTCTACTACTGGTCTCTCTAGCAAATGTACTTCAGCTTCAGGGAGACCATAAAGGCCTTCAAATGTTGACATCTCAGGAAAAGATGCTTCAAATACATCCAAGTCTAGGGTCTTCCCACCTGTAGCTAAGGGTGTCTCAAGAAGAATGCCAATGACTGATGCATCAAAAAGGAAGACAAGGCTTCAACGAGCTTTTACATCAACACTGAATGCCAGAAGCGAGGTTAGGAGAATTTGGTCCACTGACCTTATTTTAGCGTGTGTAGGTGGTGCTTTTTATTTACAGAGTTTTACTCTCTTCTTTTGCAAAATCAAGCGAACGGTTTATCTAATCCATAGCTCCATTTGCCATCCAATGGTTTCAATTAAACAACTTGCATCTGGAGCCATTTAGTGGGATGTCATGGAAGAGGAAGGGGACTTGCCCAACATTGACGAAGCAGATAATGAAAATCAAATTGCTGTAGTTGAATATGTTCAAGACATTTACCATTTCTATTGGTATACAGAAGTACGTCCCTTTTGTCATGGGAGCCTTGCAAACTGTTTTTGTTACTATTCGAAATAACAACATCTTGTCTTGGAAAAATACACTCCATTTAAACAATTTAATCATACACTCGCTGTTCACTGCATATAGTATGTAGTGGTTACATGTGAGCAGTGTGTCTGCCATATATGAATATCTCCACTAGAGAATTAGTCCACTCAAGCATCAGGGAAGGTTATAATTTATGAATGAGGAATTTAGGCCAAGCATTGATGCGAGCCTTGATCCATGTCTATAGTGTAGATTCAATTCTAAATAAATAGTTGTATGTCTAATTTGTTTCTATTTTGGTCCGCTGTGTTTGTTGTATTGCAGGCATGCAACATTCTCTCATCAAAATACATGTTAAGCCAAGTTGATATCAACAAGAAGATGCGGGGAATACTTATTGACTGGCTGATTGATGTAATCGAATAATACATATCGATGTCTATCTGTTTCTGTAATAATAAGGTTTTTTTTACCTTTCTGTTAATAATTTTCTGACATAAACAATTTGTGCTTACAGGTGCATCTAAAATTTGAGTTGATGCATGAGACACTTTTTCTCATGATAACCTCATTGATATATTTCTTTCTTTGGTGTACACTATTACGAGAAAGGATCTTCAACTAGTGGGGTTGACTTTCATCCTAGTCGCTGCCAAATATGAAGAGATATGGGCTCCCAAGGTGGTAAACATTAACGAGAGAGGAAGTTCGTTGTTAATCTGAAGTTTTGTATTGAATTATTTTAACTAATTAACTTGTTTTCTATGCCCTTTATTTGGCATCTAGAATAAAAGGCTTCACATTCTAACTCATTTTTCTTAAGGGATTTACAGATTAGGGAACTGATTACAATATCAAACAATGCTTACACGTGGTGAATTTCTCTCTATGGTGAGATTTTGCTTTCTCACATTAATATGTCATACTTGCTTCCCATATTTCAAGCTTTATATCTTTAATTGTTTAAATAATTCGTATTTGGAATTGTTATCTTTGCTCATGTTTATGGTATGTTTCATTTTCTTCAGGAGAAATTGATGCTCAACAAATTAAGATTCAATTTGGTTGTATCAAATCCCTTTGTCTTCATGAAAAGGTTTCTAAAGGCTGCTCAGGCTGATAATTAGCAAGTATTCTACTTTGATTGAAATTTTGATGAATATTCAAATGGCATTTGGCCTCACTTATGTTATGAAATGCATTCTATTTTCGATGTGTTGGATGAGAGGCATCATGCACTATTTTGTTCTAACTGCAAGCTTCCATAAATGGGATCCTCTTAAATTTAATGCTCTTTTGGGTTTGTTTCCATGGATCAACTTGAGAAGCTGGCATTCTATCTTCTTGAACTATGCCTGGTTGAGTATGAAGCATTGAAATGGAAACCATATATGCTGGCAGCCTCAACTATATACATGGCAGAACACATCTTGCAAAGGATGCCAGCTTGGACAAGATTGCTTCAGAAACATGCACACTATAGAGAATCAGAGCTCAAGTAAATCTTAAATACCCATTGTCTTTTATATCCTAGTATTTCTTACTTTGTATTCAAGTACAGGGTCTCTAATAGTTTCTGGTACATGCAATCACGCTATAATTACATGTTTTTTTTTAATGCAGAAAGTTTTTTAAATTCTTGTCATTTGCGTTTTATATGATTTGTGTCATTTGTGTTTAAAATAGGGTTTGAACGTTTGGTGTGCAAGGAATGTGTTAATATGATTGCAGGATTCCATAAGAATGCAGAAGAGGGTGATTTGAAGGCTGTGTATAATAAGTACTTAAGTTCACAATTTGGGGTTGTAGCAAAGCTACCGTTTGCTGCTTATCTGCTGCTTAGAAATTAGCCCCTTGTGTAGGTTGCCAATTTTTATGCTTTGTACTCTTTAATCCACCATCCTTGTAGCCATCCTTGTAGATAATGTCAATTACAATCAAGTTATAAGATTTGTAATGTCAAGGGTAAATTGTTGACATGGATTGTTGAGGTTAATTGCTGGAGTTAATTTTTATTCTCTGATCCATAAGGGTTAATACCCAATTCATGTTTTGATAACTTTGAAGCTGTTTTGGAGCAGTTTCAATTGTAATTACTGCAAGAATTTGACAGACCATGTAATGCTTTTTGAGCTGTTTCTACTGTGATTGCAATAGAGTTGGTGCACACCTATTATTTTTGGATCTTATTCATTTTAATTATTGCAATAATTTTAACCGAACATCTGTTATTTGGAAAACCCCTTTTCCAAGATTTTGGGTAAATGGGTTTTAGGATTTCAAAGAATTTGGATATTATATTGAAACAAATTAAGTATTGGAAAGAAAAGCATACAAACCTCCATATGCAAGATAGAGACCAATTTAGGTGCTCAATATTGAAAAAACCTTGCAATGTCTGTAAATGTAAGAAAGAGACCATGTCAGAATTGGAGCTGTTTCAACTGTAATTATTGCAAGAACTTGACAGACCATGTAATGCTTTTTGAGCTGTTTCTACTGTAATTGCAATAGATTTGGCTGCACACCTATTATTTTTGGAGCTGATTCATTTGTAATTATTGCAATAATTTTAACTAAACATCTGTTATTTGGAAAACCCCTTTTCCAAGATTTTGGGTGAGTGAGTTTCAAGATTTCAAACAATTCAGGTATGTATTGAAACAAATCAAGTATTGGAAAGAAAAGCATACAGGCCTCCATATGCAAGATAGAGACCAATTTAGATGCTCAATATTGAAAAAGGCTTGCAAATGTCCATAAATGTAAGAAAGAGATCATGTCAGAATTGAAGCTGTTTCAACTGTAATTATTGCAAGAATTTTAACTGAACATATGTTATTTGGAAACCCCTTTTCCAAGGTTTTGGGTGAGTGGGTTTCAGGATTTCAAACAATTCGGGTATATATTGAAACAAATTAAGTATTGGAAATAAAAGCATACAAGCCTCCATATGCAAGATAGATACCAATTTAGATGCTCAATATTGGAAAAGGCTTGCAAATTTCCGTAAATGTAAGAAAGAGACCATGTCAGAATTGAAGCTGTTTCAATTGTAATTATTGCAAGAATTTGATAGACCATGTAATGATTTTTGAGTTGTTTCTACCATAATTGCAATAGAGTTGGCTACACACCTATTGTTTTTGGAGCTGATTTATATGTAATTTTTGGAATATTTTAACTGTTCATTTTTTATTTGGAAAACCCCTTTTCCAAGATTTTGGATGAGTGGGTTTTAGGATTTTAAAGAATTTTGGTTATATTGAAACAAATTAAGTGTTGGAAAGAAAAGCATACAAACCTCCATATGCAAGATAGAGACCAATTTAGAGACCAATTTAGGCTCTCAATATTGAAAAAGCCTGCAAATGTCTGTATATGTTAGAAAGAGACCATGTCAGAATCTATATTTTTAAAAATATCAATGCTGCATGTATGTTGTGAGATACCATGCACTCAATTAAGTTAAAGAGTGAATGAATAAGAAGCCTCTTTGGGTACAATAATAAATATAATTAGTGTGATGATAATTAAAAAATCTTATGCCCCTCTTCAATAAAGTATTGCTATCAATGTCTGTCAACTACATAAGCTTTTGTACGACAGAATCATATTCTCAAGTCACATTTTCTTTTGGCATGATATTCCACTTGATGAGGTGCTCAACAATTGCTTAACCCCTTTAGTTGCTTGATTAGTGTTGTGATTATTTCAAATTCTAATATGATTTTTCCCTCTTCATCATTTTTTTTGCAAAATAATTTGAATTAGAAATTTGTGAAGTAGTCAATTCTAATTCGTATGGTATATTACTAATCCTTTGTAGTGCCTTAAAGAGACCATAGTAATTCTAATTTATTCCCTTTTTTGGTGCTTGAGGGAAACATGTTTGTATGATTACATAAAAAAGGCCCAATTCCCCACTTCAAAGTACCTCTTATTGCAATGCTGATGTGCTTGTTTTATCTTGTCTTTTGATGTAGCCAAGTTTGGCGAACCTCTTGTTGGCGCTATATGTGATCTTCCACTACTTGAACCTTAGGTTTCTCTCTCAAGGGAGATGTGATGGATGGAGTGTCATAAATGGTAACATTTTGGATTAAGTATTGAAGGAAGTGTTGTATTTCCATTTTGCCAAATGTAGCTGTTTGACCTATTTCATCTTGTTTATTAGATGCAAAACAATGGATATAAATTTTCAAACATTTATTCATAGTCTTCATTTTTCCATCCAACTGGGGATGTTTAAGAAGACACCTAAACTGGAAAACAAATTAGTGGAAAAATTATTAATGAAATGGGGTCATTATCACTTACAATCTTGTGGTTTCCATGTAGCTACTCACCATTTTTGTGGATGTTGTGGCTATTGTACTTGGTTTAAATAGATGAAAAAATGAGAAACAATGGTCATATTTTGTGACCAATCATTTTTAGTGCCTTAAAGAGACCATAATACTTCTAATTTATTCCCTTTTTTGGTGCTTGAGGGACACATGTTTGTATAATTGTTAGGTCCCTATATTACTAGTGTAGTCCCTTATTGTTGTTAGTGTAGCCTCCTTATTGTTATTGTTGTACCCCTATACCCCTGTAATCGACGTTGGTTTTGTGTTTTAATAAACAATGGTGTCATAGAGATAGATATTGAGGAGGACCGTTTTGGTTTATTTATGCAAGATATTTTGTTTCATCATACAACTAATAGATAGTATATGTATTTTAATTATTAAATAATGTATTTTAATGGTTTTCACTTTATCACAACGAATAAATTAAAATATACTATTTTGATATTAAATTAAAATATGTTATTTTGAAATTTCATTTGATTAAAGATAAGGCTTAAATATCTTATTTTTTAATGATTTTTTATAATTTGAGTATCTTTTTAAATAATAAAGTGTATTCTTGTTTTGAAAATTTGTTAGTATTAAGATTTTGTATTTTATATTGGAATAAAAATTATGAATTAAATAATCTTCCAAAATTTATTATTAAAATATGTTTACAGAATAAAAAAACATAAAGATGTTTATATTATTTATCCATATTAACTTTGGAAGTTAATATTTTTATTATTTATTATTTGTTTTTGTTTTTGTTTTTGTTTTTATTTTTATTTTTATTTTATTTTATAAATTGAATAAAAATTATTTGTTATAATTTCATTTTACTTTAGTTATAAAAAAATTAAGTGTATTTTTTTATTTTTATTTTTAAATAGTTGGAATCTAAAATAGTTTTAAATTCATATAGTAAAGCATAGGATGAGAAGGGAGCACGAAGAGGAAGGTTAGCATCATTACTATGTGATTTTGGGACAAGTATGTTAGTGTAACTTTCTTTTTAAATTTCACCTCCTATTAAAAGATATATAAAAACTAAAATTTCCATATATTTCACTTAATTATTGTTTTCCATGTTCCCCATTCCCGATGTTACTTTGCACCTCTCGGTGCAAATGCTAGTTTATATCATCAATAATTATTTGGTGGATGGTAGAGATTTTTTTTTGTTTGCTAGGTAATGTGAGTCCTTAAGATGATTGACACGCCTAACTTGTGGCTTGAGTAACCGTGACCTAGGGGCATCTAAGTCGTCAAAAACACCCAGGGATCGCACTCGGTTTGGGCCACAGTAGCCCTTAGCATGGATGGATTTTTGCCCACGGCATTTCGAACTTGTGACCTTTACACCACGGAGTCCCTTAATAGAACACCATGTCATCATCTGCTCTACGCCCCGTGGGTCGATGGATGGTAGAGATTCAATATTCACCAAATGCTCTAAAATATTCTTAGTAGCATACACAAATCAAAGGTTGAGATTTATCTGCCAAGTAGTTATGCCCTTTTTGCCATTTTAATTAAATTAGTTAATTAAAAAAATGTCACATTAAAGCAAATTATGATTTTTTTGGATATATGTTATTGATAAGCCATAGTATTATATCAAATCTTATTTATTGATTAATATTATCCATGACAAAGTAGAGATAAATATCCATAATTAATAATATTTCTATAATTTTTTAAATGTATATATACCTAACCTATACATTAATTCTTTTATAATTAATAATATAATTTAAAATGAGTACTCTAACCAAACGACAAATTCACAAGAAATTGTCATTGATCAGAAAATAGTATGTTTCCGATGACAAATAATAACGAGCAAAATTGTCGAACCAACGGGTGGGTGAGATTGTTTGGGGATGGCCACCATTGTATTCTCGCGCTGACTCACCCATGGGACATGGTGAATTATTTATGTATTGTGGCGGGTGGGCGAGACTTCATCTCGTACCCTGTCACTGCAACCATTTTTATTTTGAAAAATAAAAAATCGGATCTAACCCCTTGGCCTGAACCTCATTCTCCTTTCTCAATTTGCAAGAAGAAAATTGCAAGCATATATTTGAGAGAATATCATTTTGCAAAGTTATACTACTCCTTTCAAGCAGTGAAGCCCTCGCTCCGAAGGATTTTCTCCCCACGATGCACTCCCCTGTGTTTTCCCAAATAATTTAGTGTTCTACAACATAAATATGTTGAGGCACGACTATCTTATTTTCCTATAAATACTTGTGATATTTTTGTATGGGCTCCAAATTAAATTTGGGTTCATTTAGATCAAATATTTTGCATCTTATGCATGTTTCTAGTGGTTAGCAATCATTTCAAAATTCCAAATCAATTTGTTTTAGTCAATCACGAGGATGAAACAATTAGCATTAATATGTAAGTTTTGTGCTCGATGACAAATCCATGAGTCAATTCATATGAAAATGAAGATGTGAACATGAAGCCACGTGGTTGAGGACGTTTGATAAGAATCTAATATTGGTTTATCTCACTTCATATTTTAGCATTTAGCTACCAACATGGGAAAATTTCAGAGGTAATTCATAAACAATGTTAGTGCCTGAAACCTCTCACACATGGAATTTTTAATCATATAGTGTCAAAATTTCATAGAACTAGTATTAGAGCAACTTAATTATGCACTACATGACTAGGTTCAACTAGGCCACTTGTAAGGACAATAACAAATTCCAAGGTTTTGTAAGAAAAACTATGGAGGTTGTAGATTTCTCTTCCCACCTATTTTTTTAGGTTCATATGCAAACATGGAACTTTCTTGAGTACTAAAGCATATTGATTTTGAAAGAACTACCGAAACTCAAATTTAGGGATTAGAGAGTGCCCAAATGTCACAGAACTAGTTTTAGAACACTTAATTGTAGTAAATTACAAGGTTCAAACAAGCCTCTTCTAAGTAAATTCATGAATTTCCAGGTTTTTTAAAGGAAAAATTCAATCCAAAATAGTCTCTAGGGATATAGCATAACAATGTAGACAGTGCCTATCTCAAGCTCAATGTAGATCAACTTCCTAGGGAAAGAGTATCTGCAATGAACAAGTTATACAACTTGAATTTTTCTTAGCAATCATTTGTGCACACAACTCGTACTACATTGATTGGATGATATCTATTGAGACAACATCATATGGCACTTTGAATATAGCCTAATGGCATATCGATAAAAAATTTCAATGTAGTTTCAAATTGTCAATATCCCAAGATTCATAAATGATCAAAATATTATGGTCCGCTGAATTCGTATTAGCTTGGGAAGAAGACAGGTCAAAGAAGCAACTCAATCCCAAAGAACAAGATATAACAAAAAACAAATTTGTGTAAAGGGATTTTGTTCCAACACCACAATCACATCCCTATGATGCAACAAGTTCACTAACAAGTTATACGAATGAACACTAATAATAATGAGTACCTTACCTTGCCAATGACCCAAATTTCATACTTTTTTTAAGGACCCATATCCATATGTGGGAGGTTTCTGACATAAACATTGTTTATGAATTACCTCTTATCTTTTCCCCATGTTGGTAGCAAAATGCTAAAATATGAAGTGAGATAAAGTAATACTATATTCTAATCAAACGTCCTCAACTAAGTGGATTCATAATCACATCTTCATATTCTTTCAACACTGACCACTTAGTTGAGGAGGCTCCATTACCAAGTGCTTGGGGTTAAAATTCTAATAGATAAGGACAATAATGTTCACTCGTCTTTTAGATCTGAAACGAAGCATTGTTGGCACACACACAATCCACTTTTAAAAGCAAAGTGTTGATGAAACATTTTCATATTCAAGATTTTATCATCCGCTTCAGAAAACATATGAATTGGAACACACAAATAGCTACATAAATCACCCTCAATAACTTTAAATACATCCCAAAATTTCATCAAAAAAATCATATAAATCATATAAGTGTTGGTTGATGATTTATTTCTATAAGTGACTATTTGACATGTTTATGGGTCTAAAAAACACATCTTCATTCACCAATCTAGAGCACTTTGAATGACGTCGAATGTCCATTGTGTACCATCACCTAATCATATCTCCAACAAATCTCCTTTCATCACTCAATGTATGATTTCCAAGAATGCTAAGCCATACTATCCATAATGTTTAAGGTCAACTTCATCCTTGAGCATACCCAACCACAAGCTTCCTCAATGCATTTCTATGTGTAAGGGTGAATGCTAGGTCACCAAATGAATTTCAACCTATAACCTTTTATGTACACCAATTTGTGCCAAGTGAAAACACCTTTCAATCATATAAGATTTATTTATAAAGAAAATAGGGCGAACCTTCCTTGAATCTACTATACCTAAGGTCTATAATTGTAACAATCTTTTCAAAAGTCCACCACAACACTGGTGCATGTTTTTCATGTGGAAATTTTCCTGAGAAAAGGGCACTTTTGTTGGTTTAGCACTTTTGCTAGTTTAAAATTCAAGAGACTACATCCTTATAAACTAAGAATTGCCACAAAATTCTCATAAAGGCTTCTCACCTTGCCATTCCTTTAATGAAGCCTTCTTTGTTTGACTCAAAGTAAACTATTGTTCAAAGCTATCCAAATGGTAAAGAGGAAACCACAATAGTGTTGGTATAAAAAACCCACAAATAAAGGCCTTGATCAACTATAAATATGGTTCAAATAGACCCAAAAAATCTACTACTTTGATTAGATAGGTGTAGAAATATGGAGCTTCACTATTGGTTTGCACCAAGGCTGCCATGAAAGTTTCATCATTCATTTGGTCATATGACAAAAATAGTTTCTTGAAGAGTTCCTTTCATATAAATCACATTGATATTACATATTCCTTCTTTCCTAGGTCCTTATGCATTGTCATCATGAACCCTAAAGCATACATATGAGGATAAAGCTCTCACATCTTAAGGAATGGTGCACTCGAACTCCATTATTGTTGTACATGAATGATTGACTACATCTTGTGCACAAATTTTCTCCTCCACAAACTATATTTTAACCTATAAAAGCACAAAGAACCACTGTATGGTTTTGTTAACGTGTGGTTAGAAAAAATCTTTGAAATATTGATCCTTTAGGTGATGGAACCAATAGCCAACCAAGGGTCTAGGTTAGGATATTGAATGAAGAGTAAGTCATGTAAGAATTTCAATGTTCGATATAAATGGGGGCTTAATAATGAAATTAGGGTTGAATTCAATTTACCTCAATGAGGATTTATCAATGATAGGAATGCAAGTACAAAAAGAAGATTGTTGCACTACTTCTGTTATATATATTTGTCTTTTTTCATGGATGCTTGACCTATAAAGATTGGTTTTTAACTATTGTATGACCATTATCCATTCACATGTTTAATTTCTTCAATTTTCTTTTGTTGTTTTTCTCTAGAATGGATACCTTTGTTGTTATTATGTTTCTATATAGGCTATTTCTCTAATGTGTTAGCATATTGTCTTATAGGATCAATTCAAAATGGGTAAGCGAGGAAAATGGGGGCATATCGTGGATATTGAGGTGCAAGACCTCAAAGACAAGACAAAATTTTCAAGTAAAGACTTTGTTTGGACTAAAATAAATCAAAATAACAATAGTATTGATCAGGTTGTTTTAATCCCTTCACAAAAAGGTTTTGACTTTATTAGAGGGGAGCAAGAAAATCCCATTGCTCCATGTAATTTCATATGGAAACAGAACAAACAACCAAGAAAAAGCATTGCTATATGAAGGGTAAGTATTTCAAAAATTAATTGCCTAGGTCCTTTGAAACCACATTTATCCTTATTTGTATGTACGAACATTTAAAAATTTCTAGTTATTGTTCATTTGGCCCAAAGGATAGAAGAGGAGAGACTTCAAGTAAATGGAGGACCTTATTTGTGCAGAATAGGGGTTTCCAGTGCCATTTTATTGTGAAGTTTATGAATGAAAGTCCTGATATAGCAATACTAACTTCAATATGTACAGACATGAAGATGGGGAAGATTGGCCTTGTCATGGCCAACATGACACCTCAGGTGAGCCCACGATCTTGCATAGGCCAAAGCTTTCAAGTGCGTTGTCGCTTATGTAGAGAGTTGTTTCTTTTTGGGGGTGCCTATTGATATGGTATACGTATCCCACATTAAGAGACATGTTGACATGGATGCGACAACTTAGGATAGGGATTTCTTCTTGTTGAAGATTGCAACAAGAAACAGTAAAAGTGGCATCCGGAAACATCATTCCTTGATTCTAGTGAAAAATAATCAGCTAAACTAGGTGGGGCCCACACCAGATATTTTTAGGTGTATGTCTATTTTTAAAATGGTGAGCATATTCTAAAATTAGCAGGAGGCTGATTTTATATGGTTGAGCAAATTCTATCTTTAGACGAGTTTATATTTTTAGAAGATGGGCGAAGTATATTTATAGATCGCAAATCTTAAAATAGAATGCATGTCGATTATTATTAGCCCTTAATAATAATCAGACAATAAATAGTAAATTATTCTCTTGAAGCACTTTATTTCAGTGAACAGATGTGGCACATCAGTGGGCTGAAGGAATTACACAATTCCTAGGGTGTTTGGTGACTCATGCATGGAGGACTTTGTTATAACTAATAGTGGCAAGTTGTAACTGAGTTGGAAGAGTAGTTATGTGAGTTGTTATTTAGTTTAACTCAGTTCAGTGAGTTAAACTCAGTTGTCCTAGTTGTAACTGAACATACACTAGTGAAAGATGAGTGAATTAATTCACAAGTAGTGTCTTACTTGCAACTGAAGAAATACAGTAGTTAACTACTTGCATGTCAGATCCAGTGGAGACCCAATGGAGAGATAGGTGAAAGGGTGAGATGGAATATCTGTTGTGACTATACTGATGCATTAAATGCATCTACACACACATTGGAGATGCTTATGAGGATTGCACAGTCAAGGCAAGGTAAGGTCGAATTCATTCAGGGTTCTTCTTGAGCAGGGATTGCGCAGTGGAGGCAGGCTGTCAAGAGGCAAGAAATTGGTGCACAAATATGCAAATTTCTGCATGACAGTGTGTGACGATTGTATATTTTACTGAGAGCTCTATGAGCTAAGCTTTGTATGAGATTGTTACATGTTCCATTGATATACATAATACATGATAGTTGGGGTTTTTAGCTTTAAGCTCTCCCGGTAAAACATCTTGTTTTGTGCGATTGATTTTGCTTCATATGTGTTTTACAATTGGTGATTTAATTTCCACAAAGAATTAAGTGGAAGGAGTCTGTATTTAACATAATATTAATCTATTAGATCGGGAGAATTCAGAAATACATTATTGTGTTTATAAATTTATACATGGTATCGAAGCAGTGTTGATCATTGGAGATTGCAATATTGAAGCAGTGCTGAGTTTTGTGCTGGTGGAACAATTTGAATTTGTTGCAAGAATTTCTTGGTGCGATGGCTGAGTAAACATTGAAATGGATTTCAATGGGTTGCGGTTGGAGTATGCACTCGAGGAAAACTCTAACTACATAGCCTGGAAGGACAGGATGGAGGCAGTGCTTGAATATAATGGCTTGAAGGAGTTCATCGATAGCGATGTTCCTAAGCCCACTTCGGCGGATGTTGCAATACTTGACGCATGGCAAAAGAAAGTAGCAAGGGCGAGGAGGATTCTATTGGAAGGTGTGAAAGACCATATTGTGTCAAGCCTTCATGGGAAAGCCACTCCATTTGCAATGTGGAAGGCTTTGACAAATATTTTCCAAAGCAGCAGCGACCATAGGAAATTGGCACTGAAGGATAAACTCAAAAAAATCAAGATGGAGAAGAACAACACTATTCAAGTATACTTGACAAAATTTATCCAATGTAGGGATGAGATTGGGAGTGTAGGAGTCAATTTTGCGGATGATGACTTGGTGAGCTTGGCTCTCCTTGGGCTTCCGAAGAGTTGGCACAATTATCAAGACTCTGTCAATGGACATGAGAAACTGCGGGATTGGGAGCGACTGTGGTCAGATCTAGTGCAGGAGAAGATAAGGCGAACCACTAGGGATGGCTCTTCATCAAAGCATGATGATGAAGAGGATTGTGCTTTGACTGCTAAAGCAAAGAAGAAGAAGGGGAAGAAATTCCATTAAAAATCTGAGGCCGGAGAAGATTGCAAGGAGCACAACATGTCCAAAGTGAACTGTTTTCACTGTCACGAGTTTGGACATATTGCCACAAATTGTCCACATAAGAAGAAGAACAAGATGGCTGCTGGAGCTGCAGCTGGTGAGGCCCTTGCCTCGCAATTTGAGCTTGACTTCTCATTGATCGCATGCATGGTGTCTAGTGCATTGGGATCGGGGTGGTACTTTGATAGTGGTGCTTCCTTTCACATGACGGGAGATGATAAATTGTTCAGTGACTTGGTGGAGAAATATCTCCAGATACATGTTGAGTTGGGAGACGATGGACGATACAGTGCGACCGGCATTGGTACCATTACCTTTCAGAGGGCATCAGGTGAAATCTTTCATTTAAAAGATGTTGTGCATGTTCCAGGTTTAAATACGAATTTAATCTCAGTCGCAATGTTAGGGGATAGAGGCTATGATGTTGTCTTTAGTGAAGGAAAAGTTTTCTTGTGGCACAAAGCAACAGGGCAAGCCAAGAAGGTTGGGATCCGAGTTAAGAATCTATATAGACTTGAAGTAGATGGGATTTCTACGGAGCTTCCTACTGTTGGGAAGTGCAAGGAAGACATGCAATTGAATCTTGAGAGGAAGCATGATTTGCATGCAGGTAAGAGTGAACCTCAGGGTGTGGTGCAGCCACAAGATGAGGATCATGGAGTGGGAGAAACCACTCATGCAGAGAAATTTCGTGCCAAATGGGCAGAGGGAGTGCATGCTGCTATACCATGAGGTGAGAGGTGGGGCGACATGCATGTGTAATCCCAAGAAGAAATTTCTGGGTAGGATTCATTGAGATGGTGTAGATCTCATGAATCGAACCTGGCTACGAGGAGCCCACAGAGCAGAAGTAGTAGGATCAGTTGGATTGATGCAGTTAGATGTCGCGAGGACATGAAATCAAAGTGACAGTGTCGGATACTGGAGCACGGATCAGAGTTGACATCAAGTGCAGAATGCATGGATGCATAGTTCTACAACGCAGTAGTTCCAGAAGACATGTGCAGTTGGTACCAGCAGAAGTCAGAAGACTTTGATGACATATGCATTATATTGATTCAGTTTTTTGGAGGCTATTCAGTTTCAGAAGTGTTGCACGCAAGTATTGCAGGGAAAATGCATGGAGTTGCATGTCGCATGCAAAGACAATCCTTTCTTGTTGAGAGGGAGTGTTGAAGATTGCAACAAGAAACAATGAAAGTGGCATCCAGAAACATCATTCCTTGATCCTAGTGAAAAATAATCACCTAAACTAAGTGGGGCCCAGACAAGATATTTTTAGTTGTATGTCTACTTTTAGAATGGTGAGCATATTCTAAAATTAGCAGGAGGCTGATTCTAGATGGTTGAGCAAATTCTATCTTTAGATGAGTTTCTATTTTAGAAGATGGGCGAAGTCTATTTATAGATCGCAAATCTAAAAATAGAATGCATGTCGATTATTATTAGCCCTTAATAATAATCAGACAATAAATAATAACTTATTCTCTTGGAACACTTTATTTCAGTGAACAGATGTGGCACATCAGTGGGCTAAAGGAATTACGCAATTCCTAGGGTGGTTGGTGACTCATGCATGGAGGACTTCGTTATAACTAATAGTGGCAAGTTGTAATAGAGTTGGAAGAGTAGTCATGTGAGTTGTTATTTAGTTTAACTCAGTTCAGTGAGTTAAACTCAATTGTGCTAGTTGTAACTGAACATACACTAGTGAAATATGAGTGAATTAATTCACAAGTAGTGTCTTACTTGCAATTGAAGAAATACAATAGTTAACTACTTGCATGTCAGATCCAGTGGAGACCTAGTGGAGAGATAGGTGAAAGGGTGAGATGGAATATCTGTTGTGACTATAGTGATGCATTCAATGCATCTTCACACACATTGGATATGCTTATGAGGATTGCGTAGTCAAGGCAAGGTAAGCTCAAATTCATTCAGGGTTCTTCTTGAGCAGGGATTGCGCAGTGGAGGCAGGCTGTTAGGAGGCAAGAAATTGGTGCATAGATATGAAAATTTCTGCATGACAGTGTGTGACGATTGTATATTGTATTGAGAGCTCTATGAGCTGAGCTTTGTATGATATTGTTACATGTTCCATTGATATACATAATATATGATAGTTGGGGTTTTTAGCTTTAAGCTTTCCCGGTAAAACATCTTGTTATGCGCGATTGATTTTGCTTCACGTGTGTTTTGCAATTGGCGATTTAATTTCCGCAAAGAATTAAGTGGAAGGAATCTATATTTAACATAAGATTAATTTTTTAGATCAAGAGAATCCAGAAATACATTATTGTGTTTATAAATTTCTACACTTCTCATGCACGAAAGAAATTATAAACATATATAACAAGTTGGTGAAGGGAAGCTGTCAAATCCACACAAAGGATGAAATGAGTATAAATTTTTTTGGTCCAAGTGGATATTGGTGGCCATCCACCTATTCCACCTCCAGTCAGTTTCATCAGTTTCCTTGAACTTTATAACAACATTTACTATTTTTAGTAGTTTTTTCAGATCTTGAACTTCTAGAGAATTTTTGACCCCCTAAACGACATTTTTTGAGGTCTGCAACAAGCCCATAGCTACATATAAGGGCCTATGTAAAATCTTGTAGAACTTGGAGAGATATTTCCAATGAGGTATCGTACGTTCCAAACAGAGACAATATGACCAAGTTATGACCCCAAAAAGTTGGCTGCCCAACTAACCCCAATGAGGCCCACAAAATCTTGGTGTTCCATATTCTAGGGTTAGGGTTTTGGTTGTTTAGGTTTTTCTCGTATTGTTAATTAACAAAAGGGCCCTTTAACCTCATTGTACCACATTTTAGAGGCATGTTGGCGCCATATATCTTCTTAGAGATAAGATACCATCGCCCGAGCTAGTTTATTTCCATTCTGTCTGTAAGCATGTTTAAGTTCTTTGATATTAATGAATGAAGTGTTATTTTTGTTGCATCTCTATATTTATGGTTAGATATGTATTATATTGTGTTCCTGTTTAAGTTCGTATAAGTGGTATCAGAGCGGTCTGCTCTTTCTCTGTTTTAATTTTCATGTCCCCAATGAGGTCAAGGTATAAGGGGTTAGGGCCTGAACTAGTTTAACCTTTGCACAACCATCCTCACAAAACATGACAACCTCCCATGACAGAAGAAAAGAAAGACAAGGGAGTAGGAGATCCTTTCAAAATATTGCTCGAAGAAGCCCTCGAGCGAAAGAGGAACGCGATGATGGACAACTTTGCCCAGATCCTTCGGCAGATTCCCACAGGCAACACATCTTCATCTGATAGTCACTCTGGAGGCGTCACTCCCTTCAAGGTACAATTCAACTTTGACATTCCCATATTTAAATTCTAGATAGATGCAGACATCGTAGATAGATGGTTAAATATGTTGGAAGGATATTTTTCAGTTCATAATTTTTCCAATAGGGAAAATATTACTTTTGGGCTCCTCAAAGTTGCTCCCCATGTCAAGGACTGGTGGAAAACCTACAGTGAATAGAGGTATGAGAAAGAAACCTCACTAGCCACACCCACTTGGAATTCTTTCCAAGATGTCATCAAGGAACAATATTACCCCATGGGGAGCTATGAGGATAAGTACATAGAATGGACTATGCTACGACAACAAAGGGATCAAGATGTGCATGAGATGATGAATTTGTTCCACACCCTACGCACAAAGTTGGGTATCAGAGATTTTCAGAAACATTTTGCGCTCAAGTGTCGCAATTGTTTGCGCAAATACGTTTAGGAGGAAATGGAGTTCCTCGACATTTCCTTGCTTGGTGGAGCATACAAATATGCTGCCAAGATCGAGCAAAAATTTAAACAAAAGAGATGATACTTTGGATCTGAGAATCCGAAGCAAGGGAAAGGTGCTGCCAAACCGCAGAAAAAATGAAAAAGCCAAGGCGGAGCAACCTAAGACAACCCGTCGAAGCCGCAAGAAAAGATCAACACCATGAAGAAAAAGAAGGACACAGGAAAGTGGTGTGAGTTCCATAGGAGCCCCACTCACAACACAAGTGAGTGTCAGTCCAAGCAGTCATTGGTGGCCGAGATGAAGGCTTCCGAATCAAATGCATGTTCTGACTTAGACTCAGAACCTTACAAGGGGAATGACAAAGGGAAGCAAATTATTGACGCAGAGTCCAGTTCCACCGTTGCCACCACTAATATCCAGAAGGATGAGCCTAGAGATTCAGAGGAGGGGGAGCGCCTCTTCCATTACCAGATGTGGGTGAAGCGTTCTCGTTTTAGTTCAATGTCGACAACGGGAGCCAAAATAACGTCATTTTAGAAGATGTCGTGAAATGGATGGGCCTATCGACCACAACAAACCCGCAATCGTACACCATCAGGTGGCTTCACCAAGGACGAGATCTCCGCGTCAACTAACAGTTTTTCCTTCCCTACAACATTAAGCCCTTCAAAGATGAGGTGTTGTGTGATGTTTCTCCTCTTGAAGTTTGTGATTTATTATTAGGCCAACCATACTTGTGGAAGCATCATGTTGTATATGAGTCTAGGGCTCACATTGTTATTGTTGTTGGGAAAAATACTGAGGGGGGGGGGTGAATCAATATTTATAACTCACTGTAAACTTTTACTTTTTCTTTACTGATTTCTATATGCGACTTTAATGAACCCAACTAGCATATACACATGACTATATTTAAGCAAACTTGCGTTTGTCCAGATATCTTATTATGTAGATAATTCCTTACTTAGATCAATGCATCATTCATTCATGAGATGTTTAGTAAGCATTAAGCATGTGCAATAAGAACATAATAAATCATCACACATAAGTTACACACATGAACATCAGGATTTAAGGTGGAAACCCAATTCGGGAGAAAACCACCGCCAGTGTCGTCTCTGTCTTCAATATTTATTATAAAGAAAGCTTCTTAAAATATTGTACTAGCACAAACTCATACCATCATGCAGGCACCCACCTGCAGAATGCTGCAACCTTCTCTCATTCTCCTGCTACTACTGGAAGGGAGCTCCACCCCCCTGATCTCGTTTTCCAACTGATACTGGAAGGGAGCTACGACCCCCTGCTTCTTGTTTACCAACAACCACTAGAAGGGAGCTACGACCCCCTTACGGAAGGCTTCGACCCTCAACACCACCGCGAACCACGTTTCATCAATTTTCCATTGGATCCAAACAACTTCAACACAACACAACTTGTAGGCTAGATTTTCAGAATAGACCCACTCCACACATTTAATTTCAAAGAACATTCATCAAACTGAAACTTATAACCACATCAACTTATTCACTGAATCATCAATCAACCAACCAACCACTGATCTTTAATCATATTCAACTAGAATCATCATCAATATTCAAACAACCTAGATCTGTATGAAGATATCATTGATAGACAACAGTAAAACAAAAAAACAGATCAGACATTTCCTTCTGCACACTTCAGCAAAACCCTAGATCCCATATGCGCTTTTTCTTAACTGAACCTATGTATATACACGCTTTTAAATAGAGGAACCCGCATATAGATCTGCACCCATGACAGGACTGTGCAGCTCTTCAGAATAAATAAACAACTCAGATCTTACCCTTCACTTCACCAAACATTCGCCAGATCACAGATCTAAACATTCCATAAACATATCTATAAAATACATAGTCATTTCAAGTCTAGAGATCCTGATCCATCATTGTATTAATAGGTACATTATTACTTTAGATCTATCAATAAAATGTAACCCATTCCATGCAGATATAATTCAGAGTTAAGTATTCATTCAATACCCAAACACATGCACACCTTTGCACTATGATCTTCTTCTCCTTATATAGATTTAGCCTTTATCAATACCATGAGCTAAAACCACACAACTGCCGATGGTATTCTTGGACGAGATCAAATAGGTGACAAAACACTCAATAGTGCGGGCTAATACCATGGTAATGCCCCTTGGTATCAAAATTTTAGAGCGCAAAAGGCATACGCTACTTTGCTTCTTCGTCCCCGCGTGTATACGCGACTTCTCTTCATAAAAAATACGTATATACTAATTTTGGATGTATACGCGGGTTGCCTGTATACCAAGTAGCATATACATGCCTCTATACGTGGGTTGCCTTCATCAAACCTGCGTATGCATTGAGAAATATTTCCTATTTCATTTCTCTGGCACTTACTAGAATTCCTTTCTTTGTCACATCTGAACTGACCTGTAGAATAATCTCCCCCTTTGGACTTGATGGCAACCATGATGGTGTTTGATCACCACAAAAATAAATACATTAATCATAATCATTATTCAAACACCAAAATACTCTCCCCCTTTGAAATCAAGGGCAAAGGGCGGATCAATACCAAAACAAGGTTTCTTTTTCCTTATAGAAAGAAGAGTTCTGTAGAATTGATGTGCACTGAATTGACCATGCTCCCCCAGAGTTTATGCTGAATTTTTAGACATATTTTTCAATGAAGTACATGACTCTATAACTCAACCAAGTATGACCTTTCCTATCACCAAGGACTCATACTTACATCAATGATCCAACCAAGTGGAATTACATAATTGACTCAACTACCCAACCAAGTGAGTTTACAAAATTTGAACAAGTCCTTACATGAATGAATATAACAATTTTACATCATAGGTCTCAACATGACCTTTTCATCAAATTACAGATATGAATTTTTATAACCAGGACAAAAATATCTCAAGAGAGAGATCATATTTCAGAACCATCATAATTCCAACAATGCATTATTCACATCAAGGCTAATGCTCCCCCTAAGCCTGAGAATCCTGAACATCTTCACCAACCAATTCATCAAAGCATTTTCATCAAGTAGATAATAAAAAATTAATATCATATCAGCAGATATAACCATCAACATCATATCAAGAAAATTATTGCTGTCAGCAGCATATTAGAAACTGTTCTTAAGTCTGCCTCACTGTTTTTCTTATCAGAGAAAAACATATGCAACTGTCACCATTGGAACTCGTGTGTATATGCAGCTTTAGTTCATGAAACCCGCGTACAGAAAGTGAAATAATGAAAATTTTAGAACTCCATCTCCTCGTGGATTTATACATTTTGTACCTGTCTTCTGTTGTCACATTAGATGCATTGTTAGAAATAAATTCAACCAGAATTACCAAACCAACCATGGGAATCACCATATATTGCTCCCCCTGTGATGAGACATTACTGATTCCTATAATGTATCTCACATCACCCCTGGAGTCATTATGTGATGTAAAATTTAGAAATAGATGACTACAATAGGATCAATATTTCCTACGTTTTTGACCAGTGCTTCTTCTTTTTCTAGCTTTGCTTGTAATTTCTTATTGTGTCCTGGAACTTCTCCAATTTCTCAGAAACAACATCCATGAAAGCATCATTTCTTTCTTGATCTATGCAATTCTTCAATAATCAGACCCCTTTCTTTTGGGAAATTATCATCATCTATGGTACATGCCTTGAGCACTTGCGGATCTTGATCATAACCTTCTTCTTCCTCGTTTGACAATCCATTATCATCTTCATTTGTATAATAACTCCTTCCTTTTTCAAACTGTTTCCCTTTATCATGATTTTCTTTATAAGGACATTTAGCAGCATAATGGCCAACTCTACCACAAGCAAAACACTTGAAGGGAAGCTTACCTTTGAATCTTCTAGTACATGGCCGAAGTCTTCTCACAAAATTTGCTTCTTCTTCTTCTGATATATAACTTGATTCCTTGAGAGCTTCCTTTTCTTTTCCTTTAACACAAGCCTTAAAAGAAACTTCTTTGACTTGTGAGGGACCTCCTCTTCTCATTTCAAAAGTAGTCAGGATACCATGGAGTTGAATAACAATAAGAGTTTGCAGATCCTGCTTTTCTTCAATAGCTGACACTTTTGACTTGAAATTTGGAGTTAGAGATCTCAATATATTTTCTACTAAAGTTGAGTCTTTTATATCTTCACCCATATTCCTCATAGAATTCACAATCTCATATAATCTTAGGAATAAACTTGCAATACTTTCATCATCATGCATTACGAAAATTTCATATTGCATTCTAAGAGTTTGAAGTTTGGCACTTTTTACCTTTGCATCACCTTCATAGCTCTGAATGATCTTGTCCCATATTTCCTTTTCTGAATTCAGCTGCATAACTTTGACAAATTCTGTTTTTGACAGACTCCCTAATAAAGCATTTACAACTTTTACATTGATTTCATATCTCTTCCTTTCTGTTGTATCTGTAGGAACACTTGCTGGATACCGGTAACCTCCTTCCACGATTCCCCATACGTCTGCTCCAAGAATTTTCAAATAAGCTCTTGTTCGTATCTTCCAGAATAATAGATTACTTCCATTGAAAAATGGTGGCTCGGTAGAAAATACTCCTTCATGACTTCCAATTGTGACTGATCTTCTTCAAGTGATCAAGATTCTTCTGAAGGACCTGCTCTGATACCAATTGTTGGGAAAGATACTGAGGGGGGGGGGTGAATCAATATTTATAACTCACTGTAAAATTTTACTTTTTCTTTACTGATTTCTATACGTGACTTTAATGAACCCAACTAGTGTATACACACGACTATCTTTAAGAAAACTTGCGTATGTCCAGAGATCTTATTATGTAGATAATTCTTTACTTAGATTAGTACATCGTTCATTCATCAGATGTTTAGTAAGAAGTAAGCATGTGCAGTAAGAATAGAATAAATCATCACACATAAGAAAAACACATGAACACCAGGATTTAAGGTGGAAACCCAATTCGGGAGAAAACCCCTGTTGCTGTCATCTCTGTCTTCAATATTTATTATAAAGAAAACTGTTTACAATCTTGTACTGGCACATATTCATACTATCACGCAGGCACCCACCTGAAAAAGGCTGCAACCTTCTCTCATTCTCTAGCTACTACTGGAAGGGAGTTCCAACCCCTGGTCTCATTTACCAACCGCTACTGGAAGGGATATATGACCCCCTGCTTCCCGTTTACCAACAACCACTGGAAGGGAGCTACGACCCCCTTATTGAAGGCTTCAGCCCTCAGCACCACTGCAGACCACGTTTCATCAATTTTCACACTGGATCCAAACAACTTCAACAAAACATAGCTTGTAGGCCAGATTTCAGACTAGACCCGCTCCACACATTTAAGCTCAAAGAACATTGATCAAACTGAAACTTATAACCACATAAACTTATTCACTGAATCATCAATCAACCAACCAACCACTGATATTTAATCATATTTAACTAGAATCATCATCAGTATTCAAACAACCCAGATCTGTATGAAGACATCATTGAAAGATAACAGTAAAATGGAAAAACAGATCAGACGTTTCCTTCCACACACTTCAACAAAACCCTAGATCCCATACGCACTTTTGCTTAACTGAACTTGCATATATATGCAATTTTACAGAGACGAACCTACGTATAGATCTGAAACCATTACAAGACTGTGCAACTCTTCAGAATAAATAAACAGATCATATCTTATCCTTCACTTTAGTAAACATTCGCCAGATCACAGATCTAAACATTCCATAAGCAAATCTTTAAAATACATAGTCATTTCAGGTCTAGAGATCCTGATCCATCATTGTATTAACAGGTGCATTATTACTTCAGATCTATCAATAAACTGTAACCCATTCCATTCAGATATACTTCAGAGTGAAGTATTCATTCAATACCCAAACACATGCACACCTTTGCACTATGATATTCTTCTCCTTATATAGATTTATCCTTTATCAATATCATGAGCCAAAACCACACAAATTTCGATGGTATTCTTGGACGGGATCAAATAGACGACACAACGCTCAATACTGTGGGCTAATACCATGGTAATGCCCCTTGGTATCATAATTTTAGAGTGCAAAAGGCATACACGACTTTGCTTCTTCGTCCTCGCATGTATACACGAATTCTCTTCATAAAAACTGTATATATACTAATTCTGGATGTATACGTTGGTTTCCTGTATACGAAGTAGCGTATACATTGCCTCCATATGCGGGTTTCCTTCATCAAACATGTGTATACATTGAGAAATATTTCCTGTTTCATTTCTCTGGCACTTACTGGAATTCCTTTCTCTGTCACATCTGAATTGACCTGTAGAAACATCATTTTTACATATTTAGCACATAGGTTGCTTATCCAAAGGAAACTCATCAAGTAGGTTTCCATCAAGGACAACTTCATCAAGTAGGTTGCCACCAAGGACAACGTATTGCATCATATTTCTAACAATTGTTTGGTAAATTAATTGTCCTTAATCTACTTCATTAAATGTCAACTAGGATTTGTGTACTTGTGAAATGTATGTGCACTATATATGCTAAAAATGAAAAAAAAACTAACTGCAAAACGAACTACATATTAGAAAATAATGATGCACATGTTCTTTCAATCTAGAGTACTGACCGACTAAATTGAGTTTTTGAAGTAAAGATCTATTTAATATTGCAAGAATCCACACTTAAAATACCCAAAAGGAAATGCTTGAAAATCAAAACACAGAAGGAAAATAACTTAGTTCTACTGCTGTGGAGTTGAACTTATTCTGCACTAATTACTGAAAATAAATCTTCAAACTAAATTTAAATTGGAAAAAAATTAATCTAATTGCTATGAGAAAACTGATGATAAAATCTAATCTATGAAAGGTAATTTGCTTTGAAAATAAATGATAATGGAATATAATAAAAGAAATGAAAATCTAACTCAAGAGAGATTAGTAGTGTGCACAGTTAACTTCTAAATTTTATTCCTAGTCTAACATAAGTGAACTTGAAAATAACTAAATAAACTAGAATTTAAAGGATAAAACAACTAATTAAGACTAAAATGAAACGATAAAACACTAAGTACAAGTAATCAAAGATGCATTGAATCATTAACTCTTTTTGGCGTTTTCTCTTTTATGAGTACTCTATGACAAAAATAGCAGGAAATGAAATATGTAACGAAAATGAACTTCTAGGAAACATAAACTGAACTAATTCAAAACTTAGAATGAAAACCTCACAGCTCGCAGGGGGTCCTCCTAGAGTGCATGATCGACTATCAATCAAGACTTCACGCACACATTGAAAAGGTAACAAGAACTTATATTAAAGGAACATAGTATTAATATGTCTTCGAAAGGATTATAATATTAATAACAATAATCACTACCACTTCATGTCTGTGTTCTTTGTCTCTATCACTGTTATTTATACAAATAATAAAAACAACTTCAAAAGAGTTTTAAGTCGATAAATCATAAACAAGCTTGATGCCTATGAGATCGATATCTAAGAATCAAAATATCTTTATGACTTGCTATTGGAAAAGCAAGTCATAGGAGATGTCATGTTTTAACAGCTAAGTGCCTCACTTGATTGATTCTCCACTTCTTGTGCTTAATTGCAACACACAATTTCCACGTTGACCTAACCTTTGACTTCAAGATCTCATATATCACTTAGCTTTCAAACAATGTCAGTAGGTGCTTGTCCATCTGGAGGCCAAATGTCATCTTTTGGAAATATTATTCCTTCTTCTAGAGCATTGCAACCTATCTAACAATGGATTTTGCTGTAGAAACAGATATCAATTGCAGAATGTTCGAAATTCGGCAATTGCAAGATATTTTTGTCATAATTTCATAAAAAACAAAGAAATTAAATATGGATGATTTAATACCTTGTAGGATTTGATAATAAACTTAATATGCTGAGGTTTTTATAGAAAAATAACAGAATGGTGGAATATGATGGAAATAAGGGTGGTAAAAAAGAGACATTATTAAACTTCAACATTCTCTCACACTGAAGGCTTTGCATGTCCTCATGCATCAAAATTTCAAAATATATTCATGCCCTCTTCTTTAAGTGAATGATTTCTGATACTTGTGCGAGTACATCCAAGTTAGTATTTCTTTTCTTCTTTTTCATGATAAACATGGTCCTTGGTTTCTTTATAAAAACTCTTCCTTGTAATCCTCTGATCTTGTTTTTAAGAAACTTATTTTGAAATTCAAGCTTATTATTCTTTTTGTACCAATGACAAATGTGTAGTAATATGTTGTCATTCTAAGTCCTTAGTATCTGATTTTGAACATTAGCCTCCTCTCTCTCCTGAATCAAATGCTTGTTAATGATTTCCAATTCATAAACATATTGCTTCAGATTTTCTTCAATGTTTTGTCCCTGTTCTGCACTTGGTTTTTTTGCCTGGATCTCACCTGTTTCAAATTGAGACGAATTTGATTTCTGCTGTGCCATTTTCTCTAGATATTCTACATAATCATAGATCTCTTGTTGAACTAGATCGATTTCTAGGGTCTGCCTTGTTGGAATGACTGTACGAGGAGGTGTATTAAATCCTTCATGTTCAAGGTTAATTATTTCTGGTGACTGAGTATTTGTTGATAATTTTTGAAATTCTCTTACTCGTCCTTAGATTCATTCCTAAACTTTTGATGTTTTGATTTTTAGTTTTACTGCTTTTTGTTTTCTTCTTTAATTGAGACATGTGATGGATTGGGCTGGCTTTCTTCCTTCGAAGCTCTTGTTTGTCACTTTTTTGTTTGAATTTTCCAAGAAATTGGGATAGTGGAGTATTGTCCTCAAATGGGTGTTATGGAATTTCAGTCACATTTTCTTCTTGAACTTCTTGTAATTTTTTTTTTTTTTTTAGGATTAGGGTTTAATTTTCTCCTACTCCTTTTGACTTTGTTGCTTGGTTCTTTCTCTGGAGGTTCCAAAAAATTATTTCTTACCAATAAATCTTTCCCATTATCCCCTTTTGATTGCGGATGTGCTTCGAAAAAATTATTAATGAGTCCATGATGGTACGAAGAACTATCTATTGACCTAGATTCTCTTTGAATACTATGTTGGGGCTCCTATGTTTTGGCGGATTTGGCAACACCAAAAGATAAGACAACATCAGAACCACTTTGGGGTCCTAGGATCTAGCCCTCCTGGACCCGGAGAGGGATCTCTCCAATTAGAGCAAAGAATGATATGTCTTTAAGAGCTCAAAATGAGATGTTAGGCTAGGTATGAAGCACAAAGGGGGGGTTTAAATGATTTGGTTGGTTGGTTGCTGGGTTGGTCATGAGATCATAGACTGAGAAAGTAATGGGAGAAAGGGAACGAAGTAGCAGGAAGTTTCAGCAAAGGAGGATGGGTCAAGAAAGTGCCATCCATTGGGCTATGGAGTCATGAAAGGAGGATTACATGCAACAACTAGCCAAGGCTTTCAGAGGGCAAGTCATCTATACTAAAGGATCTTTTTAGATAGATGATGGAATGGAACATTAAGGAAAGAAAGTGGAAGAAGGAAAGACAACCAAATTTCTGTCTATAGATCAGGTCAGAGGTCATTTAACTCCAGACCTGCTTGGACATACTCTAAGGCAGTTCTCAAAGAGGGACGAAGAGGCTGCTTATAGATCGGACCAGAGGTCATTTAACTCCAGGTATGCTTTAGCAACTCCAAGGGAAAACAGAGATAAGATTAACAAAGGGATATCCAAGCAGCAAACCCCTGAGTTCATACATCAGCCAACAGGCAATAACATCCGCTGCACTGGTTAAACCACATGAATTCACTCTTAGATAATACACAAGGCAGAAAACATTAAAGGTAGGGAGAGCAGGAAACATAGGGCACCTAACAAGGGTGAATCCTATGTTATACTTCTGTTGCCTACCAGAAGAACATGAAACAACATGTAAATGGAAGTTAGAAAAACATCACCAATAGTAATAGACCAGGATCCTGTGAAATGTGCTTTGATTAATTGATGCAAAACCAGTCATGTACAATAAGCTCAATGGCTAATACAGTCCAAACTTTCTCCTCCCAGCCTATTACACAACACTACTCTGCTACTTCCTCCCAAGACTATTCTAACAGTCAAACATGAATACCTCTAACAGCAACTACGCAGCAGGGAAACAACAACCTTTTTATTATGTTCTCGGGGATTTCTTATAGGAGAATTGAGAGAAAGAGAGAACAGCAGGAGTAGATACAAATTAAATGAGATCAATTAAGACATAATGGCAGAGGAGGCCGAGCCCATTCTGCTTAATGGCGTTCTGCTGTACTCTGTAATCTGTTCTGGGAGACTCTGTCAGGTCGAGATCGACCTCTGATATTTCTTTGGAGTCCTTTTCGGCTGTCTGGAACTCTGTTTCTGACTTCTGGAATAAATGAACTGGATGGGATGATCTGCAGGTCCCTCCATGCTTCATAACTGCTATCTGTCAGTCTTTAAGAAGCTCTGTCAGTGTATTTAACTTTCATGGGCTCGAGAAGCATGGAGAACACTGTCCGAGGCGTCCTTTGGGGGAATGGTGCTCTGTATGACATTAAACACAGATATAACTGTCGCGTGTGCTTGAATCTTCGAACTGCACCTTGATCCTTTGATTACGGGGTTAGACGTTAATTATGTCAATTAAAAAGCGTTAACCCCCTTTGAATCTCTTCTGCTGATTAGCTGGTGAATGCCGAACAGACGTCTCTGTGCCGTCTGCACTATTAACATAAACCTGTTATGAACCTGGGCAGTGGTGGAGCAATGCCGTGGAGACCGGAGGAGCGGTGGCGGAACAGTGGAGAGCGGTGGACTAATGAAGAATGGCGGAGGAACTAATTATTAGCGTAAAGCCCAAAGGTTAGGTGTTTGGGAAAAATACAAAGGGAAAAGGAAGAAATGTAATGAAATGCGGGGGGAGAAATCATACACGGCGGGACCCGGCGGAGGCGAAGGGCGATCAAATCTTGACCTTTAGATATTAGATCTGATGGACGGCCAAGATCTATTCGGAGCGATCGCAATCGAAGGAAACAAAAGGAACACACTTCATAAGTTTCCGATTGCGATTGGGGAAGGGGAAGCGATTGGCGCTAGGACCGTTGGATCAGCGGAGTGATGGACGGATGGGATTGAATCGGGGGTCGGGAGTTAAGACTTGCGATTGCGATCGAAGGTCGGGTGCGATTGAGCGCTGACCGTTGATCTCGGGTCCAGATCAACGGCGGGGAATGCAATCGGAGGATCGCATCAATCGGGAATCGGAGAGAAAGGCTTGCGATTGATCGAGAGTTGCGAAGACCGTCGGATCGACTGGGGGGAACGGACGGCTATGATTAAATCAGGAGGTGGCGAAATCGGAGGATCGGAGGTCGGGGCTGCGATTGCGATCAATCGCATCGCAAGTATTTGCGATGGACCAATCGGGGGTCATCCCAGAAGTGTTGCGATTGCGATTGGGCGGGGGGGCTGCGATTAGCGCTCCGCCGTTGGATCTCCGCGGAAGATCAACGGTGCGGAAACACATCGCAAGACTTGACGTGATAAAACAATCGCATCGGGGATTTGACTATTACAAAGGATTTGTGCACCCGCCCGACTTCCGATTGCGATTAGCGCTTGGGACTTAAGCGCTTGGTCCCAACGCTGGGGCATATGGGGGAAGTGGTTAAGGGGCTGGCAGAAAAGGGGCTAGGCCTTATAATAAGGTCGGAAAGTGGTTTTTGGCCCATTTAAATGGAATTTGAAGGCCAAGGAAGGGAACGATAGAGGAGTAAGGGAGGAAAATGGCCAACAAAGGTTAGGGGAAGAATTTTAAAGGGATTTTGGGGAAATTTGAAGGGTAAGAAGGGGAATAGAAGGGGAAGACAAGGGGAACGAAGTAGAGGCTAGGAGGGGGTGAAATAAGGGGGAAAAAGGGGCCTTTGGGCATTTCTTCACAAACAGAGGGGCTTTATAATAGGAATCAGCAGAGGGGAACTTATCAAAGGATAAAAGACACATGGAGGCTTCAAGGAGACTGTGTTTACAAGGGAAATGCATTCCTTGAAGGCTCAAAAACATTTTAGCCCCCTATTTTCTTGTCAAAAATTTCATAGGGGGCCTAACATACTAAATGCCATTTTCTTCAAGTTTTGCAGTAAAAATTAATGTAAATTGATTTCAAACCCATCAAAAAAGTGTATCATAATCCTAGCATGATAAAAAGACATTGTTCCAAATCTCCCCTCGCATGTTATGAATTTTTGAATTATTAATAGAAGATTTCACCATTTTCCTTTGAATGTTGTGAGAGAATACCTTACTTGAAAATGGATAAGTCCATACCTAGTTCCTTTAAGAAGTGTACCCAATCGTTCTCCTTAATTTTCCTGTTTTTATACCAACTTTCTGCATTCCTTTGGAGTCTCATTTCTTCTGTTATCACTGACTTTGTGAGAATGGGTTTGATGTCTCCAATTTCGGCCTCTACTACATCAAAGGCTCGAGCGAATGCTTTAATAACCTCTGGTTCATATCCATTGAAATTCTCAAAGAACTGGAGTCAACCAACCTGTTTTAGTTGCTCCTTAACCATGGAATAAGCCTGGAGAAATTTCTCACCATTTGGTTCATACCAAACAATCATACCCATCGTGTTGAGAAGGTTTCAACCTAAAATTATCTCTTCAACTATGAAATGGAAGAAAAATGAAGAGTGAAATATTTGGAATGCACAATGAATATGGATTGGATTTGAAATAATGGCATGGTAAGGTATTGATAGAGGAATTCGTGTTATCTCCGACTTGTACTTGCACAACTTCCCAAATCCTCTTTCAAAGGACTATTGTTATACGCTTGATCTATTAATCGGACCTTGATGTGACAAGTGTGCAGTGATAAGAGGTTAAGGTCATAACAATTAAAATATTTATAAGATCCTCAATCCTTTAATATCACATCCATAATTTAAGATCTAAGTTTTTAAATGAAACACAACTCAAGTATTCTTACATATACCTTAATGTTTCTTTTGATACCTTTCTGATGTTGAATTTGATTTTGGTTGCAGAACTATGAATTGGCTACAGAATGATAGGAATGTTGTCTATCATCTTGTGGATCTGTTGGAGAATAATTCCTTATTGTTGATAGCTGATCACCTAAAAATTTGAAGAAAAAAAACGATAAAAGGAAATAGGAACAAGAGAAAAATGATTTCTAAAAATCATAACTGCCAAGAAATCTTGGTTTTCAATCAATATTTTTTTGTATAAACATGCCAAAAAAGTTGGTTTTCATGTTTATACATTTATTATTATTATTATTATTATTATTATTTTTATTGAAAAATAGGTTTACAATGAAGTTGAAAGGTGAGGAGAAAAATCCCCTTTCTTAATCAATTTAAATTCAGAATTTTCTTGCAGTTACTTAAAACATTATTCCTTTGTCAATGGTTTATGATATAATCTCAATCCATGGCCAATAAAAAGGAAACAAATTAGTTCATCATAAATAGTCTTGATTTTGACTGGTCCATTGTAAAAAACAATATCAATCTCATACAGACCAAGCCAATGAGTTTGAAACTTTCCTTGAAAATATTTAAACGTGGAATAAAAAAGAAGAGCCCAATCACCTTGTTTGAACATTTTGTTTTTGATGAAATTGTCATGTCATTTTTATCTTTGTTGTTGCACTATGTTATTCCTTTACATATCATCTTGTCGGATTTCATCTAGCTCATTCAATTGCGCTAGTCTTTGCATCTGAGCTTCTGAGAGCTCAGGGCCCAATTTAACAGTTGTTTAGTAGGTCTCTACTTAGAGCTTAATTGGAAACAAAACTTGCTTCCCATAGACAAGCTCATAAGGAGTATGCCCAGTTGTGTTTCTCCATGTGGTTCGATATTCCCATGGTGCTTCTGGAAGTTTTTCTTCCCAATCATTTTTGTGCAAATGCACAGTTTTGGTAAGAATTTCTTCAAGAACCTTGTTAGTAGATTCCACCTTCCCATTGGATTGTGGATGATATGGAGTATACTTTTCGTGTGTGATTTTATACTGTTCCATAATCTTCTGTACCAACTTGGATGTGAATTGGGTACCTTGATCTATTACAATTTCTCTTGGAACACCAAAATGAGTAAAAATATCCTAAAAAATAAGTGTAACTACAACATTTTCAGTTGAAAATCAAAGAGGCTTAGCTTCTACCCATTCTGTGACATAATCTGTGCAAACAAGTATGTACCTTTTCTGTTTGGATGGAGGATATATAGGTCCAACAAAATCTAGAACCCATTTTTCAAAAGTCTCTACAAGTACTTGAGGTTGTAAAGGCATTTCATCTGAAGGTACTGTCTTTCCCATTCTCTGACAACTATCAAATCTTTTGACATATTCTTTGGCATCTTTGAAAATAGATGGCCAATAATATCCCAAAAGAAGGATTTTGTAGGCATTTCTTTTACTAGCAAAATTCCCTCCACATGGTTCATCATGGCAAGCTTTTTAAATTTCTAGTACTTCATCTTCTTGAACACATCTCCGAATGATCAAATCTGGTCCAATTTTGTGTAATTCCCCATCTATTCATGAATATGATGCATTGGTTTTGATAACTTTTTTATTTTCTTTTGCTGACAATTGTGGTGTAAATTTTCCTGTAGTTAAATAATTCGCAATATCTGCAAAGCAAGGCAATTTATTATATACTGCAAAAAGATATTCATCATGATTTTTTTTTTTTTTTATGGAACATCATCATTATAATTTTTCATTCTGGAAAGGAAATCAACAATTGTGTTTTCTTTTCCATATCTATCAAGAATAGTAATGTTGAATTATTGTAATAGTAACAACCATATTGTAATTCTTCCATTAGTAATTGGTTTATTCATTAAGTATATAATGTCAGGATGATATATATGAATACAAGTTTCATAACCAGTAATGTAATGACGAAATTTGTTAATGGCATGCACAACAACTAAGAACTCCTTTCAGTTACAATATAATTTAAATATGTTGGATTCAAATTTTTACTTGTGTAATAAATAACATAAGGAGTTAAATCCTTTTGTCCCAATAAAAGTCCTAAAGCTATGTCTGAAGCATCAGTTGATATCTGAAAAGGGAGAGACCAATTTGGTCCTCCTAAAATTGGTGCTTCAATGTTTCAAATGTTTTTTGACAACCAAAGTTCCACGCAAATTCACTATCTTTTGTAAGGAGTTTGAAAAGTGGAGAGGTTATTTTTGTGAAGTTTTCTATAAATCTTCTATAGTATCCTGTAAGTTCGAGAAAAATTCTAACATCTCTTTGAAAAGCAAGAATTGTAATTTTTGAAATAAATTCTACCTTAGATGTGTCTACCTTAATTCCATCTCCTGAAATATGGTGACCTAAAACAATACCTTTATTAAACATCATAAAAATTTTTCATGGCTTAATGAAAGATTTGCTTCTTTACATATAATATGAACTTTTTCTAAATTTTCCATGGCTTCTTCGAAAGAATATCCATACACAGTAAAATCATCCATGTATACTTCTACACAATCATGAATTAGATCAGAAAAAATACCTAAGAGTGCTCTTTGAAATGTGGCAGGTGCATTACATAATCCAAAATGAAATACCTTATAGGCATATGTTCCCCAATGACATGTAAAAGTAGTTTTATCTTGATCTTCTAGTGCTATTTGGATGATTGTATCCACTAAAACCATCTAAGAATTAAATATATTTCTTTCCTGCCAAGGTATCTAATACTTGATCTATAAAGGGTAGTGGAAAATTATCTTTCAAAGTGGCTTTGTTTAATCACATTCAACAGTTTTTGTAACTCCTCTTTAACAATTTCCCTTAGATTTGGATTTATTCTCCTTTGGGGTTGTCTATCTGGTTTGGAATTTTCTTGAATATAAATGTGATGCATACAAGTTTTAGGATCAATTCCTTTCATATCAGTATGTTCCCCTGCATAAGCAGAAGAATGTTTTTGTAGCATCACTATTAATTTTCTCTTTTGAATTTACTCCAGATTATTGTTAATATTTAACATTTTACCTAGAAATACTTCTACTTGAGAATTGCCAATTTTTTCCATAGAATGCAAAGCAAATTGATGTGATGATAGAATTTCAATGTTACATTGTTCCTAAAAACTTTGATTTTGTTCACAATAAGAAGAAGGATCATTATTATTCATTAAATTGATTAATCGATTTTATTCGTCTAATTGTGAAAACGTATAAAATGATTGCATGTTATCAAATTATTCATCATCATCTATCCATACTTCACTTTATATTTCGGTTATAGTTTTTGTAGGAGGACACAATGTGAATTTCTTAGTGGATTGTCCATAAGATATATACATATCTCTCGATCTACAACATATGAATGCATCTATTATAGCTAACCAAGGTCTACCTAAGATCAATGGATGGCCTCTTAAATTATTCGTGTGAGTTAAAATCATAAAGTCTACAAAATATTCCCAAGAATTTAGAGAAACAAATACATCTTCTAATAATCCATCTCGTTTCATAACATATATGTCTGCTAATTGTAATAATGTTGGAGTATATCGAATATTTGAAAGCTTGAATTATTCCTTTGTCTATTTACTCATGATATTAATGGTTGCTCATAGATCAATTAGAGTATTTGTGATCTCAATACCATTGATATGGATTTTTACAATGGGGCTTCCTGGATCTAAATATTTTTGGAAAATAGTTTTCCCCATCATAATATCAAAATTTTGCCTACCAACTGGATCTTTTTAATGTTTTTTTTTTTTCTTCCTGGTTTTATAATACATGTCTCCTTCATGGTTTTTGCAAATATTGGTATTTCCTTGATTGCTTGTAGTAAAGGAATTTTGATGCAAACATTCTTAAGTTCGCCTAACATGTCATAGTCTGGTAGAATAATTTGCCCTTCTATTCCTTTATCAATTTTAAGTCTTTCAGGAAAAGCTGGTTCTTGTAAAGAAATAGAAGTTTGTTTTGCTAGAGGAACTACATGAGCTTCTTTTATTTGATCATACTTTGATTGTATATGAATATATTCCCTTAGAGGAGTACTTTCTTGATCGAGAATTTCATTTTTTCCATGAATCTCATCCTCTTTAGATTCCTGGATGATAATTGTTGGTGAATTATTTTGTAAAACTCTACCAGATCTAAGTTGAACATAATTTAGACCTAGTGGTGTCATCATACAAGCTTGAAAATTTTGTCCTTCAAAATTATAAATAGCTTGTTGATTTTTATTATTTGGATTAGGAAGTGGTTGGGCAGGCAGTTGATTTGGTTTTTTAGGAAATGGTAATGAAAGTTGTTGGTTTGGATTTTGAAATTGAGATAATTGAGTGGGATGAGGAAAATATGGTGGTGGAAAAGAAGAGTAAGGTTGTTGGAATTGAGGATATTGAGGATATTTACCATAAGGGGTTTTCCAACCTTGTGCCTGAGATGGATTTTGAGATTGTCGATGCCAATGTTTCTAAGGCATAGGTGCAGTCCAATTATTCTATGGTTGTGCATATGATTGAGCGTTAAAACCTCGAGTCATATTTGGATGTGGATTTTTCCATGGTATTTTAGCAACAAAACAAAGAGACTCAGCTTGGCTTGTCCCAGCTTCATATTGAAAGACAACTTTAAGACCGGGTATTGAAGGATACTCTTTAGTATTATGATTCTCAACACATATGACACAAATTTCTACACTATCAAGAGGACATTCTTTCTACATCTTGGACAAAAGATAGATAATTCATCTTTTTCAACTTATTTCTTGTTTTGTATTTTAAGTTTATCTAGTTGTTCACCGAGACTCCCTAAAATATCTATTTTAAAGTTTTCAAGAAAATTACCTATTTCATCTCTACTTACTGTCCCAATTGCAGATTTATTAATTCTGGTCATGGCAAGATCTCTTGGATTTTTTCTGGTTCTAGCCTTACCTCTTGAAATATGTGTACATAGTTCACAAATCTCTCTAAATGAAAGCTGAGAAATATCTCCTTTTCCCATTAAATTGAGGAGAACAATCCACTCATCTCTAATAGATTTCAACAAAAGAGCTTTCGAAGTTTCATCATCTAGATTATGCATCTTAGCCCTTTTAACAATATAGGAAAACATTTCAACTAAATATTCAAGTTTTTAATCCTCTTTTTGCATCATCTTAAAGACTTCATCTTTAAGGTTATGGGGTAAAAAATAATCCTTATATTTGTCTAAGAATACATTTTTCATTTCTTCCCATGTTCTGAAGATGATGTGTTCCTAATCCCATAAACCATTTAAGTGCTCCATCTTTAAGAGTAGTTGGAAACAATTTTAATATTTGAGAATCAAGAAAGTAATCATAAGATTTGCACAAGACTTCAAAATAAAAAATAAATGTTTCAGGATCCTCATGTCTTAATCCATGGAAATTAGGGAGTATAGAGGGTGATATATTCTTCATTGTTGTTATGGTATCATCATCAAATTTGGGAAATACAAAAGGTTCTGGATCTCCTCGACCACCTCCTGCACCTCTTCCTCTGCCTCCTCCTCTGTTTCCTCCTCTGCCTCTTCCACCTCCAATCCTAAGTTAACCATTCACATTATGTACTCCCCTTCCCCTTCCCTTTCCATTGTAGATTATTCGGAGCTAACATAGGGTTCTATGATTGGATTGTATAGCTATTCTTCCGATTCTTCTACTAATGGAATATTAAAATAATTTTCTTCTTCTTCTTCACTAGGTACTTCTAGTTCTTGTCCTAGAAGTTGTTCTCAAGTTGAAGAAATAAAAAATACTCCTTCTATTGGGGATGTATGTTCTTCAACTACATTTTTAGTAGAGGAGGTTGGTGAATCTCTAGGTTGGATTTGGGATCTAAGCACCTCAGAAAGTCTTTGTTTGCCTTCCAATGATGGAATGCGAGTATCAGTGGATGGTGTGGCACTACGAGGTCTAGGTGGAGTGAGTGGTGATGTTGGAATTGAACTTATACCTCTACTTACAAATATACCCCATAGAATCTCTTTCTCTATGCATAAATATTTTTTATCATTTTTCAATTTTATTGAAATTAAAAGGCTCCTAAGGATAAATCCTATATACACTTCCTCGACAACGACGCAAAAATGTTTGGTAAATTAATTGTATTTAATTTACTGCATTAAATGTCCACCATGATTCGTGTACTTGTGAAATGTATGTGCACTATATGTGCTAATATTTCTTATGTAGATTAAGTGAATTCTAAGAATAAGACTAAATACAAAAAATGAAAAAAAAACTAACTGCAAAACAAACTGCAAATTAGAAACTAATGATGCACATGTTCTTTCAATCCAGAGTACTAACAGACTAAATTGAGCTTTTGAAGTAAACATCTATCTAATATTGCAAGAACCTACACTTAAAATAACCAAAAGGAAATGCTCGAAAATCAAAACATGGAAGGAAAATAACTTAGTTCTACTACTGTGGAATTGAACTTATTCTGCATTAATTGCTAAAAATAAATATTCAAACTAAATTGAAATTGGAACAAAATTAATCTAATTTCTATGAGAAAACTCATGATAAAATCTAATCTATGAAAAGTAAATTACTTTGAAAAGAAATGACAATGGAATATAAGAAAAAAAATCAAAATCTAGCTCAAGAGAGATTACTAGTGTGAGCAATTAACTTCTAAAATGTATTCCCAATCTAACATAACAGAACATGAAAATAACTAACAAAACTGGAATTTAAAGGATAAAAAAAATAACTAAGACTAACATGAAACAATAAAACACTAAGTACATGTAATCAAAGATTCATTGAATCATTAACTCTTTTTGGTGTTTTATCTTTTATGAATACTCTGTGACAAAAATAATAAGAAATGCAATCTGTAACGAAAATGAACTTCTAGGAAACATAAAACGAACTAATTAAAAACTTAAAATGAAAACCTCACAGCTCGCAGGGGGCCCTCTTGGAGTGTAGGATCGACTATCAATCAAGACTTCATGCACGCATTGAAAATGTAACACGAACTTACATTAAAGGAATAGAGTATCAATATGTCTTTGAAAGTATTATAATATTAATAAAAATAATCACTACCACTTCATAATTGTGTTCTTTGTCTTGGTTACCGTTATTTATACAAATAATAAAAACAACTTCAAAAGAGTTTTAAGCCAATAAATCATAAACAAGATTGAAACCTATGAGATCAATATCTAAGAATCTAAATCTCTTAATGACTTGCTATTGTAAAACAAAGTCTTAGAATATTTCATGTTTTACTAGCTAATTGCCTCGCTTGCTTGATTCTCCACTTCCTATGCTTAACTGCAACACACAGTTTCCATGTTGGCCCAACCTTTGACTTCCAGATCTCTTATTTTTCTTAGCTTTCCAAGCAATGCCAGTAGGTGCTTGTCCATCTGGAGGACAAATGTCATCTTTTGGAATTCTTCTTCCTTCTTATGGAGTGCTACAACCTATATAACTATGGATTTTGATGCATAAACAAATATCAGTTGCATATTGTACAAAATTCGGTAATTTCAAGATACTTTTATCATAATTTCATTAAAAACAGAGAAATTAAAGATGGATGATTTAATACCTTATAGGATTTGATCTTGACCTTAATATGTTGAGGTTTTTATAGAAAAATAACAGAAAGGTGGACTATGATGGAAAAAAGGTCGTAAAAAAGAGACATTCTTAAAATTCAACAATTATTATTACTTTGGGTAATAACTTGTACAGATTATCGGAGGTAGCACCGCCTACCACCATTTCTTTGATCACTGTGAAGAAACGCAGTAAGATAATTTCCGATACCGTGAATTGTTTTTTTCCTTATGATTCACGCTCAGGGAAAGAAGAAGATTGTGGCCATGGTCTCCATATAAGGCTCCCCCGCATGACAAAAACATATGGACAAGGTCATGGAGGAGTACAGGGACATCTTCACCTCACCCACAGGGGTACCTCTACACTGTTAGGTCAAGCACTCCATCGATATGACCCCAAGCGCGCCACTACCCAATGGACCAATCTATCAATGCTCTGTTCTGGAGAATGATGAAATCAAGAGGCAGATTGAGGAGCTGTTGCAGAAAAGGAACATCAAGGCAAGTTCATCACCCTGTGGGAGCCCGATCATGTAGGTATAGAAGAAGGAAGACACCTGGAGACTTTGTATTGACTATTGGGCACTGAACAAGATCACTGTATAGAATAGGACGTATCTAATCTCACAGATCGATGACCTTCTAGACCAGCTCAACGGGGAAAAATATTTCAGCAAGATTGACTTGAAGACTGGCTATCACCAGGTACCAATTGAACCCTCTGATGTGTGGAAGACTACCTTCAAATATAAGGAGGGAATTTTAGAATGGCTGTTCATGCCTTTCAGGTTGACGAATTCCCCCACAACCTTCATGAGGCTGATGGACGATATCTTGCGACCCTTCACCAAATCATTCTTGGTGGGGTATTTGGATTACATCCTGATATTTAGCCAGATTTGGGAATAGCACCTCCACCATATTCGACAGGTCCTCCAAACTCCGAGGCAACACAATTGTGTTCCAATTTGGATAAATGCACTTTTGGTATGACCCAAGTTCAATATATGGGGTACATAATTGATGAGAAGGGTGTGCATGTGGACCCAACCAAGATACAATTCATTTGGGATTGATCAGCCCCAACCACTCTAATAGAGCTCCACAACTTTATGGGTCTTTCCAACTTCTACGACAGGCTCATGTTGGGATTCTCTCATATCACTTGGCCTTTGAGTTAAGTCAGCAAGGGAGGAGCGAAAGCAAAGTTATTTTGGTCTGAATCCCAATAGAAGGCATTTTCCGAGTTGAAGCATTACCTCTGCTCTGCACCATTTATCACATTACTAGACTTGCAACAACCATTTGAGATTGATATAGATGCCTCCAAATATGCGATTGGTGTAATTATTACTCAACAGGGGCATCTTGTGGCATATCATAGTGATGCAATTTTAGACACAGTCCAAAAGTATCCCACCTATGACAAGGAGATGTATTCCATTGTTCAGGCCTGTTGAAAATGGAAACATTACAATATGGGGAAGGAAATGGTTATCCACACATACCACCGACCCCTAAATTTGATACAAACACAAGGGAAGTTGTAGAACAATCACCATACAAAATGGTCCACATACCTGCAATAGTTCCATTTTAACATTGAGTACAAGAAAGGAAACACCAACAATGTTGCAGACTGCCTAAGCCAACCGCTAGTCATGGCGCTGACCATTGTGCTCAACTCTTGTGGGCACGAGACTTCGGGGTGGCCAACTCTTTACTAGAGTGATCCAGAATTCGGAAACACATACTAGACGCTCTTGGAAGGCAAACAAGTTCAAAATTATCACCTTCAGGATGCACTATTATGCCACTTGGGAAACCTCTGTGTTCCTTCAAGCGAGCGTGCCAAGATGATTTTGGAGACACACTACAGTTGGGTTTCTGGACATTTCAGGGTACAAAAAATAATGGCAATAATACAGAAGTATTTTTATTGGCCGAACCTTCGACAGGATGTTGTGAAGTACATCAAATCTTGCACTTCCTGCACCATTACCAAACCGACCATCAAGAAGAAATGCCTATATACTCCTCTACCTACTCCTAGTCGACCCTGGGAATCCATCTCCATGGATTACATGTTGGGCCTTCCTTCTACTAAGCATGGAAATGACTATGTTTTCATGGTCTTCGACATATTCTCTAAGATGGTCATTTTGGAGGCCTGAAAGAAGAGTATCATAGAAGAAGCCACTACTACTATATTCTTTGAATGAGTGTGGGTACACTTTGGGATCCCACAATACATTATTTCATATTGGGACAACAGGTTCCTACGTACATTTTGGTCAAGTCTCTGGTCGATTATGGATACCACACTCACTAAGTCCACGACTTTCCACCCCCAAACAAAGGTTGTCAACAAGATGATCATACACATTATACACATGAACAACTAGAAGCATCCATGCACATGGGATGAAAGACTCCCCTATTTCCAACACAACTATAAGAAATATCTCCATATCTCAACTGGCCACAACCCCTTTCATGTGGGGTTGGGATTCTAGCCACTATGTCTCATTGATGTGGCCATACTATTCACAGTTACTCAGGCAGATTTGGCTCATGTCCAGTCTAAAGCTGACAGGGAAAACAAATTCATTGAGCGCATTCAACACAGCTACCAGCAGGTCCATTACATATTGGAAAAAGCCAATGCTAAGTACAAGCAACGACATGATCAACATCATGTACCACACAAGTTTTGGGAAGGAGACAAAGTTTGGCTACATTTGCAGAAGGAGCACATCGCTGGGGACCATCGCAAGCTTTGATTGCTCCGATATGGTTCGTATGCCATTACGGAGGCTGTATGGGACAATGCCTTCAAGCTCACCATTCCACCGTTCCTTGAACTACACACAATGTTCAATGTGGACTGACTTCATCCATAGTTTCCACACTCACTGGACACATATGATGTTCCAAAACAACTCACACCAATGGATTTAAACCCGGACTACATGGAACATGCCACAAATGATCAGATCATGGACACGTAGATCAAGAACAATTTCGAACAGAGGATCTAGCTATATCAAGTTTTTAAAGCGTGCCAACTTCTTCACCAGGGACCAGGTTCAACAGAAATTTCCTCACCTCATGAGGCTCTACACGCAATGGGAACCATTGCTTCCTAAGGAGGGAGGAAAAATACAGGTGGATATTGGTGGCCACCCGCCTTCTCCACCTATACCTCCAGTAAGTTTCATTGGTTTCTTTGTTAATAGAAGAATTTACTATTTTTAGCAATTTTTCAGGTCATGAACTTACATATCAGTTTTGACCCCCTAAAAAACCCTTTTTATATTTTCCCAGCAGGCCCTTCGCCATAGGAAAGGACTCACGCAAGATCTTATATTACTCAGAGAGATCGTTCCAATGAGGTATTGAACATGCCAAACAAATATAATATGAACAAGTTACGACCCCGGGAAGTTGGCTGCCCAACTAACCCCAACGGGGCACACAAACTCTTGGTTTTCCATCCCTTGGGGTTAAGGTTTTGGTTTTTTATGGTTTTTTCTTATTGTTAAATAATAAAAAGGCCCTTGAGCCTCATTGTAACACAATTTAGAGGCATGTAGATTCCACATATCTTCTAAGGGATAAGGTACCATTGCCCAAGCTAGTTTATTTCCATTGTGTGTAAGCATATTTCAGTTCTTTGATATTAATGAAATGAAGTGTTATTGCTGCCACATATCTGTATTTATGGTTAGATATGTATTCTATTGCATTCCTGTTTAATTTCAAATCATTTTTGTATCAAAAGCACCGGGAATGTATTTTCTTTTACCAAAACCTTGATGGTCTGGAGGTCTCCCTTATAATAGGGATTCAAACAAAGTGGACGTTGGAGACAATGGTCAAGCTATCACACAATAGCTTAATAGCCATGGATTGAACATTTAATACAAAAAAATATGGGGTAAGTCATATGCCAATCATTGACTAAATGATACTCATTTCAGTTTTAAACATTTAATATGATAAATAACTTGTATTTTACTTTATGTAACGATAAATATGACAATATCAATTGTATACACTTATGGCATTTAATGAAAAAAAAACGAGGTTCTAGTTGCGTAGGTCATGGAATCATGAAACACATAAGATGATATTTCACTATGGTTGGTGTAGCTAATGCATAGGTTTTTCCAAATATATCCTAATTGGAAATTCAATGCCTTCATTGTTGATGATTCATTCGTTGAAATCACTGCCTTGAGATAACTTTAATATTGACATGAAATAATAAAATTTTCATTTATTCTAATAATTATACACTGAAATGCATTGAATATGGTAGGAGGATCACGGGTTGTGATGTGATCTAATGTGTTTAGCATGTACAAAGGGTTTGGTTAAAAAGTGTGGACCGGTTGGCCATTTGTTCTAGAAAAGTGAATGAGATGTTCAATGAGTTAAATTTCATCATGAAACACACACTCAATACTAAAGTGGATGATGCAATCAATCAAATTTGTAGATGAAGAGTAGTTTTTATATTATTTCCACAATAATTGGGTTTTTTGCGATAGGATCCATACATAAACAATCTCTTTGTATCGTATCCTTTTTTGTCTTCTATAAAGGTGATATATTTAGACTAATGTAACTTTATTTGCAATTAGGGAGGTGGGTGAAAGGTTATCGGGAGTTGGCTCATGCAAATCAGGAGACCAATAGTTCTATTGAGTCATACAATTGTTATATGAAAACAAAATTTCTATCTGTTGAAGAAAAAAACGTGCTCGTAAGATGGATTGGTTGTTGTATATGCTACTAACAATCGTTTAACCTTGTTATCGGTTCAAGGAAATATTGAAAGAAGAAGGATTTATAAAATACTCCAAGAAAGAGAAGCAACTCGAATCATCAACAAAAAATCGCAAAAAATTCTGGATAGTGATTATTATCCCGATGAGAGCATAACCCATGCTTATTGGGTGAGAAGTCAAATAGATCAAGGTACGAAGTACCTTGTCACCTAATATCACACATATTTTATAGCGTGTGAATTTCCATGGTCTACTCGTGGAAACATTTGCATGCATGCCATAAAAGGTTAATTGGTTGTATTTCCACTCAGATAATTCATATATGTTTCTTCATCAATATGCAATGGATAAAATATTCAATGACCCTCTTCAGATTAATATGGAGCCCTAAAACCATGATCTAGATGTCAATGTCATTCCTATGGCCACATATATTGTTGATGCAGATGCCAAGGCACTTCATTTGGACAGATAGGAGTTGTTTATCCACCTATAATTCATTCAAGATAACCATACAACTACTTTGAAAAATACAAGCCAGTTGATTGGCCTAGTTAAATGTTGAATGAAGCGAACAATTTTCACATTATGGATTTTGATTTCACACCTAGGTTGGGTTCTCTTGATTCATCTTTGAAGAGGAATACGAATTTCCTTATCTATATAAATAAACAAAGAAGATGAAAAAAAAACAATGGTTTGGAAATTGATTTAAATGTCCATCCATCATAATATCATACAATTTGATTTTCAATACCTCAATAACCAAGGATGTCCTCGATCAAATAATGCATTATCTATGGTTCCAGGTTAGTTTCATGTATTGAATAGAGTGACAATTTTAGATTTATATATTTAGTCATTGTTGTTCTCTAACATGTGGTATATTTATTTTTTACAATGATGAAACAATCCACAACCATGGCGATAAACCAAGACTAAAGGTAGATGCAAGACCATCTAACCTTTCCTACAATGCCAGGTACATTTGAATGAATGTGCATCTAACTAAATCCTAAATAAAGGATAACAAGTGAGATGCAGTGATGCAATTGATAAATGATAAATTTAATAGGGAAAGACCATCCACTCAACATTCAAGCATGCCTTGTAGCTATCCCCCTTTGCCTCCCAACATTCTCTCATTCAGGAAAGTCATGCAACATAGGTTCTCGCCCAATTTTGCTACCAAAGGTGACAAAAATATGGTCATAGAATGTACACATGTTTTCATCATTGGATAAATTAAAGGCTTAACATAGATTCATTCTCTTACCTTTGATTTAACCACTTGTGAGTCGACAAAAAGGTAAGATCTACTATCTAGACTCTAAGGTGACATGAACTCTAGATGAAATAATGGTTTCATAAGAATCAATTTTGGAAATTGATTGTAATATTGAATTTGTGCATGTGTAATATAATCATGTTTGTACATATGCATCGATGCTCTAACAAATTTCATTGTGCTAACACATGACACTTTGCTAGGAAACTATAAAACAAGTGGAGAAGCATCATCTTCGACCATGAGTGATCATCCATGTAAGGTATCAACTCTAGTGGGGATCAATGAGCTATGAACGAACACTAGGTAAGTATATGCTTAAAAAAAATGTTTTTCATTCGTACTTTTATTTATTTTTCTCACCCTAAATCACTTTTTAGAAAAGTTTTATTAATCCTACAATAGTTGTAAGGGATGTAGAAAAAATACAATTATTTTGATAGTTTTATTTATAAAAGGCTAAGTGAAGTCTAACACATATTTCAACTTGCACAAGTCCTTTTTTTATATTTTATTTTAGAATCCAGGTGCTTGAATATGGGAAAAGTTTGTTGTGGGAAATACATATGTTATTCCCCTAGAAAGGTCCTAAACTACCTCTAAGAGTGATATCATATCATGCTTAACAATATGCCTAGGTTGATGGAGTGAAAAGGGGTTGAGGCAGTTGAAGGTTGTTCAAGCTTCTATCCTGGATTAATGCAAGACTAAATACATGTTTGTTGTGTTATGCTATAAACATATATTTCCTTGAAAATAAAATATGCATTTATGAAATGAATCCCTTATGGCTTCAAATGTATGATCATTGGTACAAATATGATGCATATTGACCATAGGTGAAACACATTGGCAATAGTTGGTCTAAAAAAACTAAAGCCTCAATGTCTTCAATATTTATAACAACTACGTTAAATAAAATCATAATATTTTTTGTCCTTACAAGATATCACTAAATTATCACAACTAAGATAGATTTTTAGTTATATCAATATTCTTACCACAAATACCCCGAAAGCCAGAGATAACGAATGGGTATTTATAATAACAAAATTCTACCATTCCTCTTACTTGTTAAATAAATTTTCACTTTCATATTATTTGTGGTACTCCAATTAATTATATGTTTTCAATATTTGGTGCCTTCCACAAAGAACAATACTTAACACTATCATTCAAAATGGAAAATTACATGTAAACCAATAATTTTTGTAAATGTACTTATTTTAAGTCATTGAGCTTAGCAACAAAATAGTCCATATTTCCCCAAGAGAATAATTTTGTGCTAAGGTTTAGGAATTAAGGCATTGATATGTTTGAGAAAATGAGGTATTTATTTACAAAACTAGAGTAAAAAGGGTTGAAGGTTTGCTTATTCCATGGAGTAGGAAACACACACCTTCAAAATATTAGCCACAAATGCTCCCCTGATTCATATCAATATACTCATCCCCAAAATATTCACAAAAAAATGTAAAAAAATAGGCAATCCAAGAGTGGAATAAGACTAAAAATTCCAATAGATTGAGGTAAATAGAGGAAAATTAAAATTAGAACCATATAATTTCAAGAAGAAAAAAATTACACAAAATTGTATTCCCTGGATGAACAAGATAAGACATATGCATGATAAGCTGTAACTTATCTGATTCAAACTAATACACTTATCAAAATAGGGAAAAGTAGAACAACAATAAGGCCAAAACACTCCAAAAAAATAATAGGGCCATAATTTCCACCTTGGGTGATCTGAAAATGGAGGAGGTGTTCTCTTTCCTCTTCCTCAGTATCTCATAAAACAAATAAAGGACCATTTTGACACTTTGCAAGGTAGAAATGGGTCTTGAAATAGACAATTTTTTCAATGTATATTCAAGTAATGAATTAGTATTCACATGTAAACTTGAAATAAGCAACATAAAACACATAAATCATGCATGCATAATGAAGAGCTTAACAAAAGATTTGTTGACAGAGTTCACCCCTCCTCGGTTACATCTCTGGGCATATCAACATGACTAGACCACTCAAATAATCAGTATCAAAATGAAGTACATAAATTTTTCTAATGGTAAATATGTGGCTATTACCCCTACAAGGTAATTTTCTCCTACAAAGAAGTCTCACAAACAACAACAACACAAAGTGTCTCCTACAAAGATGACATACTCTAACTGAAATGAGCTAAAATGGGCATGTGAACACTTCAATTCCACATTGAAGCACATAAACAAAACTTCTCTCAACATAACATAATGAGAAAAGTGAACCTGAGCTGAACCCTACAAGTTACAACTATTGCAGTAGATTTCTGAATGTGAAAATACCCCTATAAGGCCTTCTCCATGCCCAAACACCTTCTAGAACTGCTTCCAAACCCCGATTGATCCATACACCTATTGTATAAAACCTCAAAAAATTCTCCTTATATGTGCTCAAATAATAAATTGGAGGTAACCATTAGATTCAGAACATCCAAAAACCCCTAAATTGACTATTTTTGAGCTCAATTTGGCAAAAAATTGAGAAAGATATGAGCTCCAAAGATCTCCCATGAACTTGACTCTTAACCATCCTACAAATTCGACCTTCTGTCAAATTGTCCTATAAATACGCACCAAAAATTTCTAATGGAGCTACAAATTCACTAAGAGCCAGTGCATTCTGTTGGATAGTTAATTCTGCCACTAACCCCTAAACGCACCATTTAGCAACTTTAAATAGCAATTTTGACACCATTATTAATAAGGACCACCATTGGCCTATTGGTAAAGTTCTTGATTTGTGGACATGAGGTTGCAGGTTTGAATCCCTTGGAGGCTAGTTTGACCCATGAAATTTTTTTGGCCTATGTTGGGGTGCCATGTGGCAGGCCATGGCTGGGCCATGTGGCACCACTTCATTATTCCACCACAACCAGTCACCGACCAATCAAAATCACCCAAATTCAACGAACTAGAGGATGCTAAGTGTCAGAAACTGGTTGGATCATACTTGTACAGTCACCTCGCTGAATCAACATTACGGTCAACCTAGTGAACTTCCCAGTCAACAACCATGCTCAAATTTTTAATTGTTTGGCCAAACGTTCAACATGTGATAACTTGAGCATACAATGTCAGATTGAGGTGAAATGAATGTTGTCGGATTTAGAACGACGAGAAATTCAATTTGGAGTTAGTTTCAATATTTTCTAGGAAATTTCAATTTTGAGCTAAAAATTGATCACCTGATCACACCTCCCCACTAGGAACTTTTGGACTCCAAAAGTTTACTTCTCTAGTCAATATAAAGAGGCTGTAACTAAAAAACACCCAAAAACTCAATCCAAAATGCTAAATTTTCAATTGGTTCCTTTCGATCCCCAATCAAGGCACTTCACCTATATTTTTTGTGAAGACCTACTACCTTGTTAAGAATTGAGCCAATATTCTTATCGCTGTTGTAGGAACAAAACACTGATGAGTGGAATCTAAACATTCTCTTTTCTATCATATTTGCATGACTCCAAAAAAACTTCATCTTGAAGTTTAAACTCTTGAAGACAAACTTGACTCCATCTTGGAAATTAGAAACAACCATAAATTTGCTTTAATGTCTTTAAGCTGAATTTGTACATGAAAAGTACATTGCTGCAAAATGTTTCATAATATGATTGGCCTTGTCTACAAAACATAGTCGTCTTATACAATCTTAACAACAAGATTTTATTCACACAAGTTTCAAATCAAATACTTGTATCAATGAACATATGACAAAATTGTAGACAACTTGAACGAAATTCTTGTACATTCACAAAAGTCCTTGAACATGTGGACTATAACAAGCCAATACATACATCACTAAAAAAATCTACTTTTTGAACATAGTGAAAATAATTTTTCACTTTACAAAAGTACCTAAACAGGTAATGACAACTTAATTACAAAATTTACAAAGCAACTTTACAATAAGTCTACCCAAAATTTGCCTCTCCTAGGCCTATGGGTTCTCTTTTTGCATCATCTTTGCGTTGAAGATCGTTTAGGATTGTTGCGAGTCCTCTTTTCCACCCCTTGCTTCCCTTGCATTTAGTTGCATAATCTCTTTTCATTTCTTTGAATGAAGCTTTGGATGCAACTTCCAACATTGTTCATTGCCATACCCATGCATCTTGCAATGGGAACATTAGAACTTTCTCTTGTTTTCCGACAAAGAAGTTCTCTCATGCGGAAGAGAATCATTATGAGTGATGCCTAGAATATCATCCTTTCCCTTAACCATTATCATACGTTTCTCACACACAAACACACAATGGTCAAATTCATCACAACAAGTACAAGGGTACTTATTCTACAAGTAGTCAAAATTACCATGCATTAGAAAACACCCATGAGAATTATACCTGTATCTAGGGCTACAAATTTGACAGAGTGGAGTGGATGATGACATGCAAGGTCCATTCAAGTGTTCATCCCGCTTGGGAGATGAATGAACATTTTCACAGGGTGGTGACATCTCTTACTCGAATGCTTGATGTGCTTCAAGCCATTAAGAGCACTCTCCAAACTCCTTTCGACCATATCCCAATCCCATATATTTCGGTCTCTCCCTAACCATGATTGGATTGGTAATACCTTGGCCATTTATGCTGAGGCCTCCACCTTCATAGCCCATCTTGGAGAGAAAATTCATACCTATGCCTTTGGTATGTTTCTCAAACCCTGGAAAAGAGTTGTTATGCACATAAATGGAAGGAATGGTACTTGTAATGGTAATTACCTCCTTAAACTTGTCATTCATCTTTTGAGCTTCAGATGATGATGATGATGGCCAACTTGTAGATGAGTCTAGCCACCCACTCTTATTAACTGACATATGGTGTGATTCTTGAAGATGCTTTCATAATTTACATGCATCATCTTCCACATATGGTCCAAAACCATTATTTGAACCATGGCCACATATTGGCTTCATTATGGAGGTTTCTCTTGTTGGTACGGGAGCAAAAATTTCTGCAACTTGTTCATCAAGAACTTGCTGCAATACAAAGCGCATGTGCCTCTTATCCTCTTCAGCCATTTCCAACATCCTTCTCAACTTAATGTTTTCCATACGAAGAGCCAAAATTTTCTCCTCTAGCTCTTGGAAACTCATTTTGCTGCCCATTCTTGCAACTTTGAATGAGATCGATACCACTTGGTATGAAAATGGAGGAGGTGTTCTCTTTCCTCTTCCTCAGTATCTCATAAAACAAATAAAGGATTGTTTCGACGCTTTGCAAGGTAGAAATGGGTCTTGAAGCAAACATGTTTTTCAATGTCTCTTCAAGTCATGAATTAGTCTTTACATGTAAACTTGGCATAAGCAACATAAAGAACATAACTCATGCAAGCATAATGAATAGCTTAATAAAATATTTGTTGATGGAGTTCACCCCTCCTGGGCTACATCTTCGCACCTGTCAACATGACTAGGTCACTCATATATTCAGTATCAAAATGAAGTACATAAAGTTTGTTGATGGTAAATATTTGGCTATTACCCCTATAAGGTAACGTTCTCGTACAAATAACTCTCACAAACAACAACAACACAAAGCATCTCCTACAAAGATGACATACTCCAATTGAAATGAGCTAAAATGAGCATGTGAACACTTCAATTCCACGTTGAAGCACATAATTTTTTTTATCTCAACATAACATAATGAGAAAAGTGAACCTCAACTAAACCCTACAAGTTACAGCTGTTGTAGTATATTTTTGAAGGTGAGAATACCCTTACAAGGTCTTCTCCATGCCCAAACACATTCCAGAACTACTTCCAAACCCTGATTGATCCATACACCTTTTGTCTCAAACCTTCAAAAATACTCTTTATATGTACTCAAATAAGAAATTGGAGGTCACCATTGGATTTAAAACATCCAAAAACCACTAAATTGACTCTTTTTGAGCTCAATTTGGCTAAAAACTGAGAAATATATGAGCTCCAAAGCTCTCCCACGAACTTGACTATTAACCATCCTACAAATTCAACCTTCGGTCAAACTGTCGTACAAATCAGCCCCAAAAATCACTAACGGAGCTACAAATTTTCTAACCGCTGGTGCATTATGTTGGATAGTTAATTATACTACTAACCCCTAAACGTGCCATTTAACAACTTTAAATAGCAATTTTGACACCATTATTAATAAGGACCACTGTTGGCCTACAGTTAAAGCTTTTGATTTTTGGACATGAGGTTGCAGGTTTGAATCCCTTGGAGTCCAGTTTGGCCCATACAAAAAAATTGGCCTATGTTGGGGTGCCACGTGGCAGCCCATTACTGGGCCACGTGGCACCACTTCATTGGTCCACTGTAACCAGTCACCGACCAATCAAAATCACCCAAATTCAATGAACCAGAGGATGCCAAGTGTCAACACCTGGTTGGCTCATACTTGTACGGTCAGCTTGCTAACTCAACAGTATGGTCAACCTAGTTAACTACCCAGTCAACAAGTCTACTCAAATTTTAGTTGTTTGGCCAAACGATCTACATGTGATAAATTGAGCATACAGTGTCAAATTGAGGTGAAACAAACGTCATTGGATTCAGAACAATGAGCACTTCAATTTTCCACTGGTTTCAAGACTTTCTAGGCATTGTCATTTTTGAGCTAAAAGTTGATCACTGGATCATTAGGAAAATGATACTTATAAATAGACTCCCCTTGTATTCCCAAAAAATATGCATCTTCCTTGGCCCCTTAGTATTTGGGCCTCTCCTGAAGACAAATATGTAGGCATAGGGAAGTTGACAACTCACCCTTTTAACTATAAACTTACATTAGGAATAAACTTTAATAGAAATAAAAATCGGTAGAATTTTCATTGAAAGCTCAAGGCTAAACATCCACATTCTCACCACGACTTGGGAGGTCCACACCAACTTAAGAATTTTTATCATTACAATCACATGTTTACATTTTTATTCACAATGGTCCCATTAAATTTCGATTTGGAAGGTCTACAAGGACACCTTAAGCATTTTTTGTTATCATAATCTATTTTTTTACAATTTAATTCTTAAAGGTTCCCTTCAATTTCCATTTCAAAAAGAGGAGAGAAGATTTTTTGATTTAACCAAACAACCTAAATTCTAAGATATTTGTAACAACCAAAATCCCACTTTTTTTGTTGTTACATAATTTTGTCTTTAGTGTTAACATAATAACATGTTCACAACCCTTCTACAACTATACAACACAAAACTATTAAAAAACTATCAAATTGTTTGTAGCTACAAGATTTCAGAATGGGTTACTCCACTAAGGCATACAATGAATTGGACACGTAAATATCATTTGAGCAACCTAAGTAAGATTTGAATATCACCCCATTTTAATATGAAGGATTATAGATGTTATATATCAATTAAACTCAATGAACTCATATCACACGAATATCATATATCAAACAGACTCATTGAATATCATAAATAGTCTTTTAATTTTCATCAAATATAAAGCTCAATAGTACCAACGAGAACATTCAACTTTTGGGCATAATTGTCTCTTAATTAATATAGTATTGAGTTCTTCTTTATTTAAAGAGCCACATCATCACAAACACTAAAACAATTACGAAAAAAAGGCATACACTTATCGACTAGCTATAATAATTCCTATTGGTAAAGTCTAATGGAATAAATGATGATACTATTTCATCTTTGGCACCCACTCCCCCCATCCCCTCCTCCCCCGCGCCCCATCAATAAGTGACATTGCCTCGAACAATAGTTCATTCGACATTGTGTGGATTTATGGTGAAGCAATGAAACTAAGTAGCAATGGTTCTTGCTTCCAAAGGAAGTGGTCTTAAATGGTGAAGCAATGAAACTAAGCAGCAATGGTTCTTGCTTCCAAAGGAAGTGGTCTTAAATTGGACTTTTTGACTTGGTACATCAATTTCATCTAGTTGCACACAAGCTCAGAGTTGGTGAAGACTGCAATTCCATCTACACCATAAGTTTTTACTTGCTTTTAGCCATTTAATAAAGCAATATAGTATGCTTCATTGTTACCGGTCCTTCCAAATATATCTATTTTCCTTTAGAAAACATTTTTTGGAGCTTTATTACAGAGTACATATGCAATGATTGCATGTCTTGGGTTGGGATAACAAGACACCTCAATGCATAAGGTCCACTTTTCAACCATCCTGAACATTTCCAATAATATGAAAAAAAACATAAAAAAATAATTAAAAAAATCTAATCAAATGAATCCCAAGTATAATTCAAACCGCAATAGTACTTAAAAAATTCAAAATAAGCTAAGGGGTTAATATGGATCAAATTAAACTCACCATTTAATGATTAAACTGCATCATAAAAATATTATGATGAAACATGAATCCAACATTCAGTTTCCTACATTAGGTTTGAATATTTATGACCACTCAACATGTGTGTTATCCAACTGTGATACTCTATCAGTGGCCTACTGTCCAATAAAATACAAGCCGAGTCAGAACAATGTGAGATATTAATGAGGAGGTTACTATTCTTGTAGTTTCTATAACTTTTAAGCTTTATACACTGTTCCAGGATAAACTCTCGGAGTTTTGGGCCAAATCGTACACATAGTTCTTAATCTTCTTGATATTTCTAACCCTCACACACAATTCTGGATAGCTGATATTCGGTTGATTAAAATCACAATTGATTTTCATAATAACACTAGCAATGAAAAGTTTCAAATAAAATGTTGAGGAAAAATCTCCAATCATAAGTTGGCATACAAAATGAATAAGAAATAGTTGACACATGTCCATGTCTAATTTATAAACAAATTTGCGCAATACCGTGAAGCAAGAAAAATCTAATAAATTCAACAAAAAGCCCAATACATAACCTACCCAATTGTCAAATGGAAATTTTGAAATAAATGATAGATGTAAAGCTGAAGAAGCATTTCCATTGCATTTAGGCCATAGTTTTGTTGTATTCAAAACAAACAAGATTCCAATTAATGAGTGGAATATAAAATCAATATATCAATTAATATAAAACATGATAATTGTTCCATTCCACTTTAAAGATAGAGATTAACTAAGAAAATTTATAAAATCCTTTGGACCATTTTATTTTACTAATTTCAATTGACTGATAAGGATATAGGGGGCGGATTTTATCTTAAGCTTATCATTATGATAGTGATAAGGGAGAAGGGAAATTTGTTAAGGGAGCATATATGATGAAAAAAAAACCATGTAGGTCAAAAAGAAAAATAAGTGATGAGAGGAAAAAAATAGATCAAAAATGGGGGAGGGGGAATTCAAAGAACACAACAAGAAGAGGGAATTAGAGATTATGGCTTTGAATTAGAGGTTTTCAAAAAAAGGTTTAACTTGCAACTATCTTCTTGATTAAAATTATTCCAATACTTTTTGATTTTAAGGGCTTTATGGATGTTCTGATAAGAATAAAAGGCATCCCCCTTAGACCCATTGTCAGTGCCATTAGAGCTCCCACTCATGCCCTCTCATGATATTTTTCTTATAAGCTTCAAACCTTTGTGGGGCACTCTCTTCTTACATTATATATTCAACCCATTTTATTCAAAAAACCTCCCACCTTCACCTTGATTCCAATGACATCATGGTTGGTTTCGATGTGGTGTCTCTATTCACCAAATTCCTATAAAAAAGTAAACCTTGGAATAAATCACTAATATTGTTGATCCCAAAACCCTTAACCTCATAAAATCAGACTGAAATCCAAGTTCTTTTCCTTTCAGGGTACATGTTATGAACAAACTGAAGGGACTGCAATGGGATCATCACTATCTCTAGTGATTTAAAATATCTATATGCAACATTTTTAGTTAAATCAATTAAATACTAACACCTAAAACCTAAATGTTGGCAGTGATTTATGGATAATGCCTTTGTTATCTGGTCCCATGGGATTCCTTCCCTTCATGGCCTACTGAACCACCTTAACAACCTATCCCTTCACACACAATTTACTGTGGAATTATAAGTAAACTCCTCTTTACCATTTCTAAATTTGTTGGTCTCCTGGAATATTGATGGTTCAATTTATCATCAAGTGTTACACAAAACAACCCACATTGATTGGTACCTCCATGCCTATTCCCATCAGTATCTGACCCAGAAATTTGTCTTTCGTATTTCTGATCCCCAGATCCTCTTTAAAGAAAAATATCATCTTACAAAAGCCCTTAAATGCAATGGGTATTCCTCCTGCCAAATCAATAAGGCTTTTTAAGGTTGATGCAGCCGAAATCCCATTTTAAACAAAACCTTTCCACTGTGGGTTATGACCCACATCAACTCAATAATTTCGTAGCATATTTCAATACTGGGAACATTATAAACATACATACACTAGGCGATCAAATAACACTCACCTTAAACAGATTATACATACCCAAATCCTTTACATGCACGCGGAATAGGTTCTGGGGTCCCACATCACAATAGCCAATCAGGGCTCATCGCATCTCGACAAACTTAAGTTGCAACTTAGATGGAAACCAACACAATCGTCGATGCGAAGCTGCGACACAATCTCTACCATAGATCTTTGTCCAATCCAATGGTCTATTGCACCTCTTCGTCTTATCATAATCGCTTGCCCACAAACTTAGTTCGTTACCGATAATGCTAAACATTAAATCTTGCGGTGTGCACTCTTGCGCTACGCCGACACGTGGTCACCCCACACTGCATCACACCTTTCATTTTTTACCTCATCACAAACAAAATAACATACTTGTGATGTCTTAGTGTTAAAATTTAAATCTCCAGTTTGCGATATTGTGATTTGTTGTCCGCCGTTGATCTGTACTCAGATCTAATGGTCATCCTGCTAACTCTTCATCACATCACATCTTCCCGACTGATCTTGCGATGTGATCTCGTCTGTTCATCTTTCCTATTTCATTTCATCTAATCGCGACCATCCATTCCTCCTTCTCGTCTCTATTCTAAAATCTATGATATTTTAGGAAAACAAACGCAGTTGTGCTCTTTGTGACCAAACATTCCTCTATGCTACACTCGTCAACGACTCATCAATGAACTTATGCGCTGCAAGGTGTTCCATCGCCACTCGTTTTGGACATTGAAATTCCCTCGGCTATGCAATTGCTGGTTTAATACAAAGAATATCAATCCACTCTGAAATCTTAATAGCATTTATATTTAAACAACATGACACGCTACAATTGACACAATTACACAGGATTTATAAACCACGACTAAACAAATCAGAATAAATAAATAATTACTCAATCATCATTGAATCTACTTTGATTACAACACTACAACCTCTGCGGCCTGATTACACACAATTAAAATGACTTCTCTCACTCAGCATACTCTCACTCTCTTAACTAGCCAACCTCAGTCCAACCTCAAGCCAACCTCTCTATCCAACCTCGTATACCTCTATTGTTTCAAAATTCTTACAAATATATAAAAAAGGAATCATGAACCAATTACAGTTCAGATCCAAAAATCTCTCAATATTCCCTGAGGCTTCTCTCAATTCCACTCTTTACTCAACTAAATCCTATATTAGACCTCTAGATCTCTAAAACCCTCACTCTTCCTAGGATTGCTCACTTATCCTTAAGATCTCTACAACTTTCAAGATATTAATCAAATTACATTTAAATCTCTTTTAAAACTCAACTAAACTTAGGAAAATAACAAAATAATTAAGGGAACCCACTCCCTTTAGTAAATGTGTGATAAGACTCTTAAGTCTTATAAACTTTGAAGAATTCTCTTGCATCAGACTCCCCAGGTTGAAATAATTCATGGACTCTTGTTCATGAGTCTTCCAATTTCCTCTGTTATAAACTTCCTTAGACTTCATCTTCCAACTAGTTGTCTGACCTTTTCCAATTGTAAGTGTATTTGCTACATTAGCTCCTTCTCTTGGATGCCAAACCCTGTATTGTGGATGTCCATTTGCTCTACTGTCATGAGCATCTCTAGTGCATAGTGTTTTGATACTGATATTCAACATGAATATCTCTTCAAGAAACATAAATTTCTGTACCTCTGTGTGCTGCTGTCTTGTCATCATCTCAACAGAATTTAACTTCAACTTCATGTCTTCTCCACTAGTTCTATTGTCTTGTACTTGACCATATATTTTGATTTCAAAATCTATCACCAGCATCCTCTTCTTTGTCCAAACCATTTTATTTATACATTCCTGCATATCCTTCCATCTCTTCTTGACTTGTTGACTTTGAAAAATTCCCATACCTATCACCTTTTTCATCATCCACTTATCCAATATCTTGAGTGGAATCTTTTCAATTTCAAAAGAAGATTGTTCCTTGTTTGACACAAGAACATATGGACTTACCACTATACACTGTCCATTAGCTACAAAAATTTCAGTTATTGAACCTTGTTCAATTGTCTCCATATTCACATTAAATTTAACTGAACTTTTCATCCAACTTCTCATTTGTAAACTCAAGATAAAATCTTGAAATTTAAATATTCTTTGGATCAAAAACAAAATTTGTTCATAGACTATAATTTCACATCTTCTGCAATCTTATTTCTCTTCTGCACTGACTTGTGTAAGATTTATATCAACTCTTTTTCCTCCATTCCAAACTTCTGAATCAACTAGTTTATTTCTCTCATATTCTTGTTTCCATACGGAAAACTGATTTTATGCATCTCTAGAACTTGTATGCTCCCTCATATTTGCATAAACAAATATATCTCCTCAAGAAGTTTGTCTTCTATCTTGAAAAACACATTCAACTGTTAATAATTCAAAATCAGAAAACATATTACATTTTTCACCTTTTTCCTCATTACCTCTGCTCCAAGGTTTCTCTGATGTGTCATCCCCTTGATATGCATATGAAATGTCCGACTTGTCATATCCTCCTTCATACGACTTGTCTTGGAAAATTCTTCTTTGTTTCTACTTTGTTCTTAGTGCTGTCTAATTTTTGAATTATGTCCTTTGTTCTTCTCTTTGGTCTTCCTTCCTTTCACATTTCTTTTCATTCTTCCCTTTTATTCCTTACAAATCTGTAATCCACTAGGTTTCTTTTTCCATCCCTCTTTCTTTTCAATAAAAATATGCCAATCTCTAATTCTAGAAGCTAAAGTTCTCTTTGTTTATCTACAGGAAACGAAATCACCATATACAACAGCATTTCCATTCCACTGTAAATTCCCTTTTATAACAGTAAACATTATTGTTAACACCATAAATATTGCACTCCATTGAACCCCTTTGTTGTTCACTGCAAATGCATAGTTCATGAAAGAATCCTCGCCTTCATCTTCTGAGATTGCCTGTCTCCTTTAAGTTTGCTGATTATATTCACCTTTACTCCTTTCGCAATTTGTACAGATAACACTATCTTCAATTTTATGCTGTGTATTAGTCTTTGCCAACCTATCCTTAAGTTCCCTACTATCCTCCTTTCCTTTCTTCTTCATTTACTTTACTGGATTAATTGTACCTCCTTGGACCCAATTCTCCTTATAAATTTATGTTCTACTATCTTCCACAATGCAATATTTATTAAGATCTCTTTCCATTGGTGCTTGATTATGTCCTCTCAAAACAATTTCTTGTCCATCAATTATTAATACAGGTTCATAATTTTTGAAAAAAAATTGAAGAGATAATCCCATTACCTCAAGTGTTTGCACTATACATACACTCTCGTTTAACCCTGTCATAAGGCTATCTTCATACTTATTTTTCTACTCCTTCTTTTGCAATCTGCAATTTCCTTTTGTCTTCAGACTGTCTGCTATCAATTTTCCATGTCTTACTAGATTCATCATTTCCAGTAGGGAAAATTTTAAGGGTGGAAAATTATCTTGAAGTTTCAAAAATTGGCGAATCTCACTAGTCCCTGATATGCAAACTATAAAATGTTTATTAAAATACTTCTAAAATTATTCAAATTTATAATGATATTATATATACTCTATATAATGTTGGCGATTTTTAATGTAAAATAATTTTATAGTGTAAAATTTTGGCGAATCATTTTTATAAAAAATGGAAATTGGCGAATCTTTTTTTTGGAAAAATCATTGAAAATTAGCCCACCTGCGAATATTAGCCCCTAAAATTTTCCATTTCCAGCTTCCATAGTAGTCTTCAACAGTTTTCCACATTTAGTGTCTTTGAACACATGTTCAATCAATAACTGTTCTATTACAACCATCTCTTCCAACATCTTCATTTCTTCATCAACCTGTACAAATACATCTTCTAAAGGTTGTTCATCACTTGCATACACACACAAAACATTAGGTTCAAAAATACAAAGTTATTCTTCCTTAGATGTATCCTTCATCACATTTCTCAGTTGTTTCGAACTTGTCCAACAGTTCAGAAAATCATTAATAATTCCTTCCTCAACAAGGTAAAATTCTTACTCAGGTCTACAATAACCATCTTTCACCTTTAAATCAACCGCTCTGAGTTATTCTCTTAATTTGATGTACATTCTCCTCTTTATCTGTTTTTGCAACAACTTCCATTTTATCTTCTTTCTTTTCATAGTCCAACCATATCTTTGGCCCCTTTTACAGTATTCAGGCAACATTATTATTGCATCCATAATTGATTTCAATTCAGTAATGTCTTTATTAATTTCTTCTTGACTCATCTTCTTTCCCTTTCCATTTTCCTTGGCATCTTTCTTTCTTCTATTGTGGCTTCTCTCATGACCCTTAATAGTCATCTCAGCTTCTTTATGTGGACTCCCTTTGCCCACTGTGAGCTTACAATAATCCTCTTTCATTTCTTTGTAACAAGTATTTACTTGTCACTTACACCAAGTCATCATCTTGGTATACATCCTTAGGTTTCTGCAACAAAACCTCTTTCGAGCACTCCTGCTCCTCAGCTTCCAACGCTGTCAGGACTTTGTACCCAATGCTCACTTTCCCCTCTCTCTGTTTGAGAACTCTACTATTCTCTTCTTCTCTACAACAATCTCCTTTGCTGGACTTGCCATTAACACAAATTCTCCTCCCTTTACATAGTCTGTTGCTATGTGTTGGCTGCTATCATTCTCTTCACTTTGAAACTAATTCAAATTAGACCAAATATTTAAATATAACTCATATCTGAGAGATATTCCAATGACTTTATCTCCTTAAGCTTTCCTGGGCTTGGACAATAAACATGTTGCTCTACTTTTCACTGCTTGCAATTCTTCACTTGCTCCCTTGTCCTTTGTCACAGTTCTCTGGCTGCAATTTATTGTTGCTACTTACATTCATAGACATATATCAACAAAATTTTTATAACTTACAAGATCCTTCCCTGATGCTATCTTCCTCAAACCTTTTCCCACAGTCGGTCTTGAATGAAATGGCCGAAGTCTCCATTACCTGTAACATTTCAATATTCTTCTATGCATAAAATATTTTTTGTTCTGATCTCCCAACGACTAATTTCTTTCATACCATATCCTCCTGTATCTGGATAAATTACCAATGCAACTCTACACATACTGAGAGTAAAATTCAATCCTTGAAAAAAACCCCAAAGAGCACTAATCCCGCTCCGATAACAAATGATGTAGCCAAAACTGCACTTTAGCATAACACCTTGGACCCTGTGGGTTATAGGCCCACTAAAATCCTTAAACAAAAATCAACAACACTCACCTTAAACATATTATACATACCCAAATCCTTTACATGCACGCGGAACAGGTTATCGGGTCCCACATCATGATAGCCAATCAGGGCTCATCGCATCTTGGTAAACTTAAGTTGCAACTTACATGGAAACCAACACAATCACCGATGCGAAGCTACGACACAATCTCTACCGTAGATCTTCGTCAGATCCAATGGTTTGTTGTACCTCTTCATCTTATCATAATCGCTTGCCCACAAACTTAATCCATTACCGGTAATGCTAAACAGTAAATCTTGTGGTGTGCGGTCTTGCGCTGCGCCGAAACGTGTTCGCCCCACGCCGCATTGCCCCATGCCCCACGCCCCCATGTCGCATGATTCCCTTCCCCTAAACAACCCCCACCCCTCCCCCTTAGAGCTATGGTTTTACTTCCCTATATAAAAGAGATCACATATCACATCTCTAAAATTTTAGCCAAGATAAACATTAAAAATCTTTTCAAACCCTACAGGACGTTAAAGCAATTTTTCAAATCTCCCAAAGTTCATTTGGATCCATTGACGAAAATTGTTATATAGGCCAAACAAGTATATTGTTTAAACTCGATTGAAAATACACATAACAAATACATATCGTAATCGTTTTTCAAAATAAGCCCTTGTTGAACAATCCTATAAATATAAGCACCTTATATGCTTTGATTAAGCAAAAATCCTTGCCTCTACTCCCTTTTATTCCTCCCGAGTCATTCGCGAAGCCCTCAATATCGAAAAGCATCTGAATAATTTTAACTAAGAAGACGGCTACAAGTTAAACCGTTCATGGAAGCCTACCATTCAATTTATTTCCACCCCTGCCCCTTTTTGACCTATTTATTTCCTCGCATCACTTATTTTTATTTTTTACCTCGATGTTTGTTTTCATCATATATGTTCCTTTATTAAATTTCCCTTCCCCCTTCTCCTATCATAATCATAAACTTAATCTAAAATCCCCTCCCTATCTCCCTATCAGTTTAATCATAAACATAACCTACAATTTCCCCTATCCCACCACGCTTTCTCCCCCTCCCTCTCTCCTTAGCTAACCTCTTTTTAGCCTAAACCTATAACCTATTTTATTTTCTTTAATTATTTAAATTAAATTTTTATATCAATTTAATTTAAAATTTTTATTTAATTATTCTTAACCTTTAATTTGAAAACTATATTTCAATGATTCAAATAGTCATTTTCATTGACCGAATTAACATTTTTCAGTTCCATTTGACCTATGAAATCTAGCATTTGCACTCTTTTCTAAACATTCTGCTTTGGTTGGTCCGTGAGGATGGGTGGAGTGTCCAAACAAACATTGCACACAATATTCATACCATGCACAATAAAGATATCTAGAAATAGCATTACTATAATTTAGTTAGTTCATGATACATCTCATGTTGCTAAAAACAACCTAGATTCATCTTAAACCCAAATCTACCAAGATCCATGAGGGATCAAGTTCGAAGTTAATATGGATCTAATTAGGTACTCTTGCATTCCATAATGTATTTCCTCAAGTATTTAAATAGGTTTCATCATATCAAATACCATGGAAAAGTACCATGGGCTTGTAAGCCACCATCGGTAAATCCATTAAATGACTAACTAAAACTTATCTTAACTAGTCTACGACCTAAACATTTTTTTTTTTTTTTTTTTTAATAATTTGATTTAGTCGAAATAACATTATATTACATTACATAACGTTTTCTAACGTGACTACCATACTGGGTTGTAGAGCGCCTCTCAGTGCATTAAAAAAAATTCATAAAGATCACTATATTATAACTTTATTTTAAATTTCATTCATTATAAAATTGATTCATATATGAGTTAAATATACATAAATATAAAAATGGAACAAATTCTTAACCATAAATATTGACCCCCACTTTACTATGGAGATTCTTAATTTGTAAATAAGTTGTGTTACAATATTATGGGCTAGTAACATGGCTTAGCAATACTATATGCCCAAAAAATTGTAACTCATTTCATATAGCACTTGTTCATATGATTTTTTTTTTAATTAATCAATTTAATTAAAAGAGTAAAAAGGGAATAACTGCTTTGGAGATAATTATCAACCATTGATTTGTGTATACTACTAAGAATATTCTAAAATATTCCATGGAGGTTAATGTTGGAAATACTGAGAGGGGGGAGACTCAATATTTCACTTCAATGAGTTAATGCTTAACCTTTTAGAGCATTAAATTTTATAAGATCAAACATAAATTAACATCACTTCATAAGAACAATGCCGATTTTTTTTTAGGTGGAAACCCTTCCACGAAAAAAACCACCAAACACTTTTCTATTATGATTTACGAGTACAATATTTATTAGTTGCAACTCAAAATGAAGCTTCAACTTCCTAGAACTCTAGAAAATCATTCTATTTATCAAGAAGCAACAAATCCAAAAAGGATTCTCCAACACCCTAGTTTTACCAACTCCAGCTAGAAGAACACTCCAATGCCCTAGTTTTATCAGTTCCAACTAAAAGGATTCTCCAATGCCCTACAAGCTAAAACTTGCTCTGGCACCACCATGCCACCCAGAAATATTTTTAGGCTCCAACCTGTAGGAGACTTCACTCTCTACCTTGCACCACCCAACCACCCTAAAATAAATAAATAAAGGAATAATTGCGGGCTCTTGTACCAGGGACAATGACCCACTTACAAAGATAGTTAATTAAACCCTTATTGCTGATGTATGTTCCAGATATGCAATGGTGTGCTAAACTTTGCCAAAATTCAAAACTGCTTCATGTATACTACTCTAGGTCATACATACAACAACTTAAACATATACTGAAACAATTTAAACAAATTGTCTCATACCTCATTCTGTTGATATGAAGAGTGATTTTGCTGCCACTCAATGCTTCAAGCTTTTTTCAACTGTTATTTTGTAAAGAATGTGTTTTCTCAGCCATCATTTTCTTCATAATTAGATAAGGGATCCACTCTTGAGATTCCTTGTCCACGATATTTAATTCTTCAACTACAGAGAATGGGAAACTTCTTGTAATTTCTTCAAATTAAAATGTCAGTCAACCCTTCAAAACAAGTCATGATTTGATTTACAGCAGTCGTTCCCTTATATATTTTTGTCAGCGCTTTGAATTAATCCCTTGATAAAACCTTAATGATATCTTGATGCAACTTCAGAAAGGCCTAGATATAATTTAATTTTCCATTACAAATATTTTCTCTCCACAAGATGACAAGAAAATTTTAGCTCAACAAACCCTTCATCTTTGGAACAAATGATAGATCTCGGTCCAACCTTAGAAAAGGTCCAAAAAGTGTGGATAAAGCCTCAACCAACGCCCTTGGAAGGCTTAGAAAGGAGGAAAGATGTTCTTGTAAATATCTTGAAAAGGTGCCACAAAAACAGGGCTTAGATTTCCCTTAATCCACCTCAGAGACAGATGCAAATAAGTGTCACATATGGGCCTCAGGGAGGTTGAGATTAGGGCTTTTGAAAAATGTTAAATAATCTGGAAACAATCCCTTAAATGAGCCTTATAACAAATCTATGATTGCCTCCAAGTAGCCTTACTTCAACCTCTAATAAAAAAATAAGCTTCATAGAAAAATAACATAGTGATGCTTTGGCTCAGTGAGAAGGGTTGTTGAAAACGTTGGCATTGATGTCAGGTGATCGTGTTAATTGTGTTATGGTTGGTTGTTTCTTACTATGTTATGATTGATTTATGTTGATTTCTTGGAGTGCAAAGGTTATGTTGATCAATGTGAAAATTGAACATTGTTAAATAAAGATGTTGATTGATTATCCTAATGTATGGATTATAAACAAAAAGGAAGATGTCACATGATGTCTTGAGACACAAGTTGGAAAATGTATGCTTTTATTAATCAGAATCCTCAAAGGCATTAATATGTGGTTGATATAAATATGAAACATATAAATGATATGAATATGAAAAGATTTCATGATTTGTCTTTTGCAATCATTGTTGTTGGCATATATTATTACAAAATTCCAAATTTCAGATTTGAAAATGGAGAGGAAGATTGTGAACAACCTTAGAAGACCAAGAGACAACTCCTCATTCATATCTACATAGAATACAAATAGTCAATAAGCTATGCTTATAAAATATACATTTTTGAACGAGAAAAGGATTTTTTTTGGTGTTAAGAAGTTTGTATGAGAGGGTTCACGAGTAACATTCTGGTGAGGAAAAGAAGATAAAAGTAGCAAAATAGGAACAAAATTGAAGAAGAGAAGTAGAGAAGACGAGTAGCATACTTGAAATAAGAAATTGATATTAGGTAACCAAAAAAATTGACTTTGTATTGTAATCGGGAGATTGCAGTCTCCTATCGGTTGTAGCATGTAGAAAAATTTGTGGAAGTTGGAGCTTCCTTGAGGTAGAAACTTCTTTTAGGTTGGATCCTATAGAAAATCTGATGTAATTTGGGATTTGGAGCTTGATTCACATCACTTCCAGCCAAAAATTTGTGGTTTTCTCCCTTATGTGTTTCCACTTATATATGGTGTATTCATCTGTTTTTTATTCAATGTTGTGTGAATGCTCTTCAATTATGAATACATATATCTGCAAATGTCTCTCTCTGGTAAATGTAAAATAAACCATTAATATTTGAACATATATACAAGTCGTTAACCGCATAACAAGGTAATAGAAAAATAAAATTAAGTTGAGAAAATATTGGAAACTTGAAATTACTAATTCACCTCCCCTCTCAGTAATTTCCCAGTGTTTATCAATTGATATTAGAGCTGGTTCCTTTAGTATTAGTCTAACAACTAGAAGAAGGTCCTGAATCATTACAATGGCTAGTCAAAAAGGATGCTCAAGAAATAAAGCCCCTTTATTCATTGGCACAAATTATGCATTCTGGAAAGTGAGGATGAAGACATATTTAATGTCTCTTAGAGTAGAAGTTTGGGTTGCTATGTTGATGGGATATGAAAAACCAAAGACAATGAGTAGCGACAAAGATGAAACACTATAATTTACAGATGAAACACTATAATTTACAGCTAATACAAAAAATATGAATGATATTCTTAGTGGATTAAATGAGTCAGAATTTATTAAAGTAATGCATTGTAAAACAACTAAATAAATCTGGGATAAAATGCAAAATATTCATGAAGGAGATAACAAAGTAAGGACGACCAAATCACAAGTATATATCATGTAGTTTAAGACACTAAAAATGAATGAAGATGAAGATATTGCTATGTTCTTTCTAAGAGTAGATGAAGTTGTTAATGTCATGATTGGTCTAGGAGAAACAATCAAGGAAAGTGTAATAGTTCAAAAAATATTGAGGTCATTACCCTCAAAGTTCAATCCTAAGGTTTCGCTATAGAAGAGACAACAAAATTTGAGACTTTGAACATGGATAAACTACTTGGTTCCTTGACAACATATGAGATGATAATTTTAAAAGGTAAGTCAACGACCAAAGATGAATCTTTTAAAGCAGACAAGTCTATAGAAGACAAATAATGTTCATGCTCAGGTTCCAATGAGGAAGAGGTAAAATTTGTTAGAATAATGAAGAAAGGTGCATGTAAGTAGATATGAAAACTCCCATTTAATTTCTTCAATTATGGAAGGGTGGGGAATTATGCTTCCAAACGTCCTTGTGAGAAAGAAGAAAATACTTCTAGAGGAAAATAAAATAACAAGTCTGATAAAATGTAGAAAGATAAAATTTTTAAAAGGAAAATATTTTGTGCTCACGAAGATAGCAGTGTATCTGAAAGCTTTAATGAATCCTCTAGTGAGGATGGAACTAGTGAATTCATGTTGATGGCCTTAGAAGAACTTGAAAAAGATTTCAAGGAATATTAAGAAGAAGAGGAAGGTGACGTAGATATTGAGCGGGAGTTGATCATTGCCTTGGAGGAAATAGATAAAATTAAACAAAATAATAAGAAGCAAAAAGAGATTTTGTTTAAATATGTAAAATAAGAATAAAATTCAGAAGAAATTATCAAGTTGAAGGTTTTACTTGAAGAAGCAAAGAATGTGGAAGACATTCAATTGCAACAAATAAAGGAGAAAAGTCAAGAGTGTGAAAGATTGGAATAAGAGGTGGTAACCCTGAACGAAAGGTTAGAAAAGGCACAAACTTATTTGAACATGAATTTTCAACATATAAGAGGATATGAAAAACTAGATGTGATATTAAATTCTCAGAGGTATCCACTCATGAAGGTTGGGTTAGGCTATGAAGGAGAATCCAGTGATATTAAGCCAGAGGACAAAAAGACAATTTATTTTGTAAAATTTGTCAAGAGAGACAATGATAGTTCACATCCAGTTGAGAACAAAAATTTGAGAAAAAATTCAACATCAAATGAGCAGTAGCAAAGAAACACTACCAACAAAGTGCAACGAGAAAAATGAGTGGACAATCAAACAACAAACTATCAAAGACCATGCTTCTTCAGGATACAAGATTATCAAATTTCAAAATGGTTATATCCACAATGTCATCCACTACGAGGTACAAAAGATTTTTCTATGGGTATTGTTAATGCTGTAAAAATTTTGGACCTAAAGCCATAAATTGTTGAGCTTATGTCAGAAGAAATGATCTAAGGAATCTTAATAGAAGTGATACTAACTATAGATTTGCAAACATCAAAACAAACATGAATCTAGATAGGAATCCATTTTCTCCCCTCTTTGATATCACTAGGTGTTTCTACTGTCATAAATTTGGGCACAAGTGATATGGATGTTAGCTTAAAATCAACAGATTGCCATCTTAGAACAATTACAAAATAGATGAATGCATGTAGAGGAGAAAGAAGAATGAAGAGAATAAAGTTGATAAGTGTGGCCTAGTTCTATATGCTCAATATCAAAATAGTAAATGATATGTGGAAAATGGATCCTTTAGACATATGATAGGAGATACAATAAAGTTTGTATTCGTAGATAGCAATAAAAGTGGAAATGTTACATCTGGAAATGATGAAGCAAGGAGAATCAGAGGAACGGGCATAGTTAGTCTGAATAATGGAAAAGGAAAGGATCAAGATGCATTGTTTGTAGATGGTCTGAAACATAATTTGCTGAGTGTAAGAAATTAGGTCAACAAGTACTGGGAATAATTTGGCTAAAGGAGTTCGAACAGAGAATAATGTATACATTTTGAAGGAATATAATGAAGAGTGCTACATCAACAAATAATATGAATCTTGGATATGGCATAGGATATTGGGACATCTCAATTTTCGATCACATAATTAGGCTTAGTAAGAAGAGAGAAGTTAGCAATCTACCAAAGATAAAGAAACCTCAAAATCCTATATGTAAGTCATGTAAAATGGGAAAACAAACTCAAACTTCATTCAAAGTCAAGGACAAGTTATCAAGTAGTAAGAATTTGTAGTTAGTACATATGGATTTGTGTGCTACTTCCATAACAAAAGCCCCAGGAGGAGAAAAATATTTTGTGTTGATAATTGATGAATATTCTATATTGACAGGGGTAGCATTCTTTAGAAATAAGTCAGAAGAATTTGAGAGGTTCAAAATCTTCAAGGCACTATCAAAAAACCAAATAGGGTGCAAGATAAAGTGCATAAGGTCAGAAAAAGGAGGTGAATATAATTCATATGATTTTGTACAACTGTGTGATGAAATTGGCATAAAAAGGAAGTATATTATTGTAGACACACCACAAAAGAATGGAGTAATAGAAAGACAAAACATACCTATTCAGCAAATAGCCAGAGCCATGATGCAAGAGAAAAATATTCCTCAAACCTATTGGGCAGAACAAATATACACAAAAATGCATATTCTTAATAAGCAACATCTCATACCAAGTTGTGACAATACACCATATGAATTATGGCACGGTAAGACAACTTCAATCAAACATTTTAAAGTGTTTGGAAGTAAATTCTATGTCAAAAATAATGATGAGAAGTTAGGAAAGTTTGATCCTCGATCAAACGAAGAAATATTTTTGGAATATTCCTAAAAAAGTAAGGGATACAAGTGCTATAATAAAAACCGCATAATATTGTGGAATGCATAGATGTAAATTTTGATGAAGAGATACCTGATAAGAACAAGAGCATAGGTTTTATCAATCCTCTAGATCATAATCATGACAGTAAAGAAAATTAACTACCAGATGAAGAATTAAAAAACACAAAGACTCATTCAAAAGGTCCTTCAATACATACACAAAAGAATCATCCTGAAAGTCAAATTATTGGAGATAAAAGTGAAGGAGTACAATCAAGGAAGCAACTTGTATTGAACTCAGACCAATATCATATTGATATGTTGTAACATATTGAACCAAAGAACTTTGATGAAGCAAGAAAAGAAAAAAATTGGATAGATGCTATGAACGAGGAGTTAGACAAAAATTAAAAGAACAAGACTTGGGAACTAACACCAAGACCAACTAGAAAGAATGTGATTGGAACAAAATGGGTATTTAAAAACAAGAAGAATGAACAGGGGAGAATTGTTAGAAACAAATCTAGACTAGTGTGCAAGGGTTACTCACAAGTAGAAGGTCTTGACTATGAAGATACTTTTTCACTAGTGGCAAGATTGGAAGCAATTAGGATGTTTTTGGACATTGCTTATTATAATGACTTCAAAGTATACCAAATGGATGTGAAATTTTATTTCTTGAATGGATAATTTGAGGAAGAGGTATATATAGAACAACTTGAAGGATTTTTATTATCAGATAATCCTAACTATGTTTTCAGGCTAAAGAAGGCACTGTATGGACTTAAACAAGAATCAAGGGCATGGTACTCTAGGCTGGACAAGTAACTTCAAAAACATGGATTCAAGAGAGGAGGAGATAATAGTATTTGTACATAAAGGCTGATGGAGATGAATTACTAATTGTGGTTGTGTATGTGGATGATATTATGTTTGGCAGCAATAAAGATAATATAGTAAAATGGTTTGTTGAAGAGATGAAGTCTGAATTCGAGATGTCAATGATTGGAGAACTTACCTTTTACCTAGGACTAAAAATCCTACAAAAGTCAAGAGGCATATTCATTTCTCAATAGAAATACCTAATATATATGTTGAGAAAGTTCCGAATGGAACACTATAAACCTGTCTCAACCCCCATGGAAATTGGATGCAAGTTATGTGCAGATGATGAATCACATGATGTTGATCAGAAGCTTTATAGATCTATGATAGGAAATTTTCTATACCTAATAGCCTCTAGAATATATACAATATTGGCAGTCGAATTGGTGGAAAGATATCAATCAACACCTAAACAAATTCATCCATTAGAAACAAAGAAGATATTCATATATTTTAAAAGGACTACAGATAATGGACTATGGTACCGAAAAGGTAAGAAATTTACATTGACAACATACACAGATGCAGACTGGGCTAGTTGTGTGGATGACAAGAAAATTATTTCGAAGAATCATGTGCTTCACTCAAAGAATAAAAATACCCATATAAAGTACCACTTCCTCAGAGAAAAAGTGGTTGAGAAAACTGTGAAGATGGAACACATACCCACAAAATAACAAATAAAAAATATATTTACTAATTTGATTTCAGAAAGAAAAACCTAAAATAATGGAGAGAATATGAAATGAATGCACTATCTAAGGGGGAGACTACAAAGAATCAAGAAGCATATGATTGTGACAAGTTTTTGAAGTAGTAAAAAAGAAAAAAGAATAAAGGACCATCCTACAACTACAACATCAAGTTATCTTCCCGATGAATAGCCAACATCAGTCAGGTTCATCATTCAAAGGTTCATCCTTTTATACAAAAAATTATGAAAAAAATGTACATATGTATATATCATGTATATAATCATGTAAATAAACATTCTCAAATGTACATAGTCCAGTTAAAAATTTGCATATCTAGTCAAAACATGTTGAAGATGAGCCTAACTCAATGTATAATTGCATCATTAGAACATGATGTTTGAAAAGGATGTACTTTTGGGAAGTACACAAAATCCACTCCATGATCAAGACAACAAGGCATATGCAGTCTTAGAAATAATCCACTTTAATGTCTATATACCTTTCTCAACAACCTCCACTGCCAGGCACATGCATTTTGTCATTTTCATTGATGACTATTCACGGAAGTGTTGGATATTCTTCATGCGGAAGAAGGAGGATACTTTATCCAAGTTTGTAGAGTTCAAAGCACTGGTGAAGAAAGAAGCATGCAAGAAGGTGAAGGTTCTCAGGATAAATAATGGAGGTGAGTACGTGTTGAATGAGTTTAAAAATATTTGTGCAAAATAAGGGTTCGATGAGAGTTAAAAACACCCCATAACCCATAGTAGAATAGGGTGGTTGAGAGGAAGAACCACAACATTGAGGGAGAAGCGAGCTGATGTTGCATGAATAATTCCTACATATGCACTTGTGGGACGAAGCATGTAACACAACATTTTATTTTTAGAATCAAAGCTCACATTAGATTTTGGGCATGATTACACCAGAGGAGGCTTTCTCAGGGAGGAAGATGGATGTGTCATACTTCAGTATATTTGGAGCCTTTATCTACTTCCATGTATCCAAAGATGCCAGGAAGAAGCTATAGACGACAATAGAGTTGGGGATATTTGTGGGTTACACAGAAACTTCCCAAAACTACCGTGTGTACCTACCATCCCTCAGAATGACAGCTATACGAAGGGATGTAAAATTTTATGAGGATAAAGCAATGTGGTACTCTACTGAGAGGGAACTTCATATCCCATAAGCAGAGGAGATTTTAGCTCCAAAGGAGAAACCTAAAGAAGTTGTGGGGCAACCAAAAATTGAGGAGAACAGAGTGGATACAACTAATTAACTAGAACCATTCAGAGAGGGAAGGAAACAAACCCAAGAAGCTGAGATAATTGTGTAGGATACAAGGGAGAATGTGGGTGCTCCTTCAAATCAGTGCAGGCAAAGAAGGTCACCAAATCGGTACACTGGCTACATGGATTTGATGATAGAGCTTGTAGATATTGAGCCATCCTCCTTCGAGGAAGCAATAGAAAAACCTGTATGGGTTGATGCAATGGTGGAGGATTAAGAATCCATTGCAAAGGATAGTGTTTGGGAAGTGGTACCAAGACCAGCAAACAAATCAGTGGTTGGGCCGCGATGGATCTTCAAGGTAAAGCACGCAATAGATGAAAGCATAGAAAAGTACAAGGACAATTTTTTGGCCAAGGGGTACTCTCAAGTTGAGGTGATTGACTATGAGGATACCTTTTCTCCTGTAGCAAGGTACTCATCCATCAAGTCAATCCTTGTTCTGGCTGCAAAAATGGGGTGGAAGATCCACTAAATGGATGTGAAAATATCATTCCTCAACGGAGTTGTTGAGGAGGAGGTGTATATCGAGCAACAATAAGGCTTCGATAATTTTGATCAAGATTCTCATGTTTTCAGACTCAAGCGAGCATTGTATGGTATCAAGAAAGCACCTCATGCTTGGTACACCAGGATCAATAGTTATCTCACCAGTTTGGGCTTCACCAAAAGTGAAGCAGATGCAAACCTATATCATATTTTGGTAGAAGGTAAATTGTTGATTATTGTATTTTATGTAGATGATTTGATTTTAGCTGGTGATGAAAAAATGATAAGATATTGCAAGGAGGACCTTGCAAGAGAGTTTGAGATAAGGAAATGGGTCTCATGCACTACTTCCTAGGATTATAAGTGTGGCAAGGAGATAGGGAACTGTTTATCTCTCAGGGAAAGTATGCCAACGATATGCTTCATAATTTCTGTATGGACATATGAAAATCCATGGAGACTCCTCTAGTGACCAACTGGAGGAAAGAGGATGCCACTTTAGGTGTGGAAGTGGATTCTACCATTTACCAATAGTTGGTGGGGTCACTCATGTATCTCGTGAAAAAACAACCAGATATGTGCTATACAGTCAATTAGTGGAGCCAAACCATGGTTCGAACAACCAAATTATTTTGGAGGGAAGTTAAGCATGTTCTACGGTACCTAAAAGGCACTACCTAAATTGGACTATAGTATAAACAGGCAAAGGGAGTGAAGTTTTGTGGCTTCACAGATGTAGATTGAGTGGGATGTCCATAAAACTAGAAGAGTAAATTAGACGACATTTTCAGCGTTGGGTCGCAACAGTTTCTTGGTACAACAAGAAACAAAGATCAATGGCACTCAACTCGGAAAAATCATAATACATGGTTGCCAGTCAAGCATCTTGTGAGGCTATCCAGATGAGAAAGATACTTGTTCGCTTGTTTGGTCAGATGATATATCCAATTGTGATTTACTGTGATAATCAAAGTTGTATCAAACCCTCTAAAAATCCTGTATTTCACGATTGATCCAAGCATATTGATATTCGGTATCACCATCTATTGGATTGTGTGCAAAGCCAAATTATGTTTTTGCAGTAAATTCCGACAGAGGAACAAGATGTTGATATTTTGATAAAGGCCTTGTCAAGAGGGAAGTTCAAGTTCCATAGGTGTAGGATAGGGGTGGTTGATAATCTCTTTCTTGCTGAGAGGGAGTGTTGAAAATGTAGCAAGAAAATATCAGTTTGACCTTGCCTTGTTCAAACTAGAGAAAATTCAAATTTAAATTTCAACATAAATATTGGAGGTAGTTAACTGAGGTGACATGGAACTTGTCACTCAATTAGCTAAGTTAAATCAATTTGGGGAAGCTTGAGTTCAGTTCAGTATGATTGATTGCTAATTTTTAGCAATCTGTTTTAGTTAATTTGAGTTATTTTCAGTTAAACTAGTTCCAACTGTCAGAAGAACTAGTGGAGGTCAAGTTGTGGAAGTGGAACTTCAACCACACTTAGTGATCAACCAGTTAATTGATAAATCAACCCAAAATAATTGTTTCATGCAGAGAATTGAGTTACCCAGTTGAGATGGAGATTCCAAGGCAGTGCACTATCAATTGTAGCATATTCACATGTGTACACGTGGTGCATGCAGTCAGAGGAAGGACCTAAAATAATTGCACAATTCAATAGTGGGAAAATTCTAAATAATAATGGCCAATTTTCTGGAGGAACAACACAAGGAAATAGGACATTGGAGGGCTTGAAAATTGGCTAAGTTTTTTCCAGATTCAGTCATTCAGTCAGAGATATAGACTATGCACTTGCAGGTTGTGCTCAGGCTTGAGCAAGCATATGTATTTCATCTCTATTCTCTAATTAATGAAATACAGATAGGAAAGGGGTTTCGAGAAGTTTCTTTCCCCTAGATAAATCTATGTGCATGTGTTATGTTTCCTTTTCAATGTCTATGATTTGTGTTCTATATGGTGAATTAACTTCCGTATATCAGTAGAGTAACTTCAAGTCTTGTGATTTAGTAAATTTCATGAGAAATTTTGAATCTACAACATAATTTCTACATTGCACCTAAAAATAACACATTCAAATGAAGAGAAGTACACTTGAATGATCTATTGTATCTTTCCGATGTAACCTAATGTCCCTTGTATTAGGTTTTGATCACGATGGACTAGCACAACTATGTTGGTCGAACTCGACTTGATCTCCACAGTCTTGTGTAATGCATCCATCATTGACATCCTCCGTGCAAAAATGATGTCCATATGCTTACATATATGGGAAAAAATGCACCTAAAAAAATTAAAAAATATAAAATATAGATGTTACAATTCAAAGGTGCATTATGAATTTAAAAATGTACATAAAGATATTATTTCTTAGTTGTTGCACCCAATCCCTTTGTTTAGCTCATCCTCTTCAACACACGAGTAATGAACATATGCATCATATTTCTCTCTTACTTGATCAAAAACCCAACTTTTATGACATGACATTGGCATATTTGATTTTAAATGATCAGGATAAGGAATGCTTCTACCATTCAAGCGTTTGAATTCTTTCTGTCATTGTCTTGTTTCCTCCTCTTCTACTTGTGCAATGCGATCCACGGTTGTGTCGCTTCCATATTGTAAAGAATAAATTTGTTGATGGCTTCAATTTCTAAATTCGTTGATGAAATCTAAGCAACATATATAGTATGTATGAGATCAAAATATGCATTAATATGAAGTACAACGTGAATAGTTACAGTGCATAAATTTGAAAAATGATAATTTACTTACTCTTTACCATGCACCTCCTTCCATTCGTTTGGAGAATATCCCCTTCTCTATTTTCTTCATCCCTTTGGTCGTCCCAAATTTCCGCACCTAGTGTGTTGTCAATCTACTTGATGTATTCACTGGAATAAATAATGACTCTTTCAATATATACTCCTCTTCCATATACCCCTCAGGTTTTGCCCTTTGTCGAACAAAACCTTTCAATTCCTTCATGTACCTCTCTAAGAATAACATCCAATGACAAGAAACCACCCCAACTAATTCATCTACTAGGTGAATTAGAGGATGAAACTGAAACTCCATGAAACTTCTCGATAGTTCCTTATAAAACATACAAACAATCTCATCTATCTCTTGACACCGCCTTGGAATGATATCCGTATGAATCTCCTTTGATGTGATCCAACATACAAATGCAAATAATTTATATATGGAACATCGTATGTCTTGGAGGAAGTCATGGTTCATACACCCACGCAAGAGAAAAGGATAATGACACTGCACAGTGATAGTACATTATACAAAAATTAATTATAAAATATCCCATTGCATAAAATAAATAAATAAATAAAAATGTTTTTGACATACGTACTCTTAGAAGGTTCAAATTTTTATTCTATTTCAATCTCGACAAATGGTCTTCCACAATGAAGCAGTGTCGTAGTGAAGACCCATATAAATAAGGCACCCTCACACTCATTATAAACTCCTTTTCCAAATAAAAATAATCTTTCTTTACAATCCACGGGACATCACCTTCTTTGAAAGACCAAGAGGGACTAGACTCTCCTCTAGTTTCTTGTCTTGGACAATGTTTCTTTTTAGTTTTGAAGAAATAATATCTCTCCTAACAACCAATGTCTTATTTTATTTCAATGATATATGCCTCCATAAAGAAGATGAAACATTTTTAAATATTTGTGAGGGATCTAGTAAGTGGACAAACTTAAGAAGCTCCCAATATGGCAGCTTATAAAAGACAAATTTCCTTTTCATCCCACTGGGAAATTTCTCAACATAGGTGTCGAATAATTCTAGATCATCGAACATAGGCTCCCCATTTGAATCGAACATTTTTGCAAAATCTTCCTTCTCTCTCTCATATGCTCTAAGCCATTCAACTGTCATCAATATTGCAGGCCTTTGGGTTCTCTCTCATTTACCATTGAAAGCAAATGTTGCTCTTCTGTAAGGGTGTTCTTTTGGGAGGAATAACTTGGAGAAGTCATTCACTTCTTTTCGTAGGTGGTTAGATGACCTAAAATTTATAGAAGGTCCACAAAATTTAGAGAAGGTCCACAAAATTTAGAGAAGGTCTCATGTTTATTGATTTATTTATATACATAACAATATTCTTTCTCATATTAGTTATTTAATTCGTTTTAATTGTTCTAATCTTTGTGATATTCTTTAACGTGCCATGCATATAAATTGTATACAATAATCTCGCAGGTCTTGTAACAAAAGGTAATTTTGGATGTAAATGTTGTGGACCTTCTTTGAAAGCTAGATGGTCCAATGACCTACGAAAGCCAATGTATGGTCGCTCCAGGGTATTCCTCCCAAAAGAAAACCCTTATAGAAGAGCAGCATCCACTTTCAGTGGTAAATGAGAGATAACCCAAAGGCCTCCAATAATGACACCAGCTGAATGGCTTAGAGCATATGAGAGAGAGACAGAGAAGGAGTTCATAGAAATGTTCGATTCAAATGGGGAGCCTATGTTCGATGATCCAGAATTCTTCGACACCTATGTTGAGAAATTTCCCATTGGGATGAAAAGGAAATCTATCTTTTATAACCTCCCATATTGGGAGCATCTTCAGATTACCCACTTATTAGATCCCATGCATATATTTAAAAATGTTTCATCTTCTTTATGGAGGCACATATCATCGAAACAAAGTGACACATTGACTGTTAGGAAAGATTTTACTACTTCAAAAACTAAAAAGAAACATTGGCCAAGACGATTAGAAAGTAAAAAATCAGAGGCAAGCGTTGGTCTCTCTAATTCATGGTATTTCAAAGAAGGCGATGTCCCATGGATTTTTAAAAAAAGATGATATTTCTTTAGCAAAGGAAGTTATAATGGGTGTGAGGGTGCCATCTTCATACATGTCTTCACTACGACTGCTTCACTGCGGATGACCATTTGTCAGGGTTGAAATAGCATGACCATTTTAATCTTCTAAGAGTACGTATAATTCCAAAAGCATGATTTTATTATTCGTTATATTAATAAATTTTATCCCATGCAGGGATCATAAAACATAACTAATTTTGTATATTATTGCACGTGTTTATAACTTTGCAGTGTCATTATCCTTTGTTCATGCGTGGGTGTGTGAAACATGAATTCCCTCAAGACCTAGGACATGCCATATCTAAATTATCTGCATTTGTACGTTGGATCACGTCAAAGGAGATTCATGTGGCTAGCATTCCATAGTGGCGTCAATAGATAGTTGAGATTGTTTGTATATTTGAGAAGGAACTGCCAACGAGTTTAATGGACTTGCAGGTTCATCTTCTAATCCACCTAGTAGACGAGGTTGAATTAGTTGGGGTGGTTTCTTGTCGTTGGATGTTCTTCTTAGAGAGGTACATGAAGAAATTGGAATGTTTTGTTCGACAAAGGGCAAAACCCGAGGGGTCTATGGTAGAGGGGTACATATCGTATGAGTCATTCTATTATATCAGTGAGTACATTAAGCAGATCAACAACATACCAAGTGCGGTGATTTGGGATGATGAAAGGAATGAAGACAAAAGAGAAGGGGAGTTTCTCCAAACGAATGGAAAAAAGCGCTTGATAAAGAGTAAGCGACTTATAATTTTTCAAATTTACAGAAAGTAAATATTCATGTTGAACTTTGATATAATGTATATTTTGATCTCTATGTAATATATAATGTTGGTTTGATTTTATCAACGAATGTAAAAATTGAAGCAATCAATAAATTCGTTCTTTACAATTCTGAAGTGACACAACCGTGGGTTGCATTGTACGAACAAAAGAGGATGAAATGGGATAGTGACAGGAAAGAATTCAGACGGTTGAATGGTAGAAGTGTGCCTTATCACGATCATTTAAAAGAAAATATGCCAAAGAGATGCCCCAACAGTTGGGTTGCTGACCAAGTCAGAGAGAAATACGGTGCAACCGGTCGTTACCCGCGTGCTGAAGAGGATGCGCTAAACATAGGGATTGGGTGCAACAACTCGGTAATAATATATTTAATTTATATGTACATTTGAAACTTAATAATGCACATTTCAAATGTAATTACATCTATATTTCATATTTTAACAGTTGGGTTATTATAAGACACATGAAACTATGATTTTTTAACTTTTTTATAGGTGCATTTGTTCCCATCTATGTGGGCATATGGACACCATTTTCACATAGAAAATGTCGATGATGGATACATGACACAATATTGTGGAGTGTAAGTCGAGTCCGATCAATCTAGCCGATCTAGCCATCGTGATCAAAACCTAGTACGAGTGATCCAGGGTAAATTCTTGATACCCTTAGCTAAGACCTTTTACTTCGGCTGATAATTAGAATTGAATTTAATTAAGATGTTAATGAACTGAAATGAAAAATTGTAGCTGTAAATAAGAGGAACATAAATGAACAAGATCAGCAATCATAAGAACATGTCATTTGATGACGGAGTTCGTCCAGGAGGGACTACATCTCCGGGCCTCGGTGTCAAGATGGTGTAGGCCGCTGCATTATGTGCTGTAAGAAGAGATGTACATGGTTGTGTTTCTCTATGACATACAAGGAAAATTTTCCCTCACGCAGGAGTGGCTTGACTTCTTTAAGAGATGTTCCATTGTGGAAATCTCATACATAAAGAAAGACTCCTATCAGTATGACCATAGCTGACATGTAGCAAATAAGAGTATCTCGCCAATCCTAGCAAACAAGGGATCTCAACAATACATATATTAAAAGGAGCATCCCACCAATCTGGCATAAAAGAGACTCATACATGACACAAATCCATAGCTGAAAGTACATCAATAACAACACAAAGCAAGATCACACGACTCCTGTATCAACTGGGATCTGCAAGACATAATGCATCTCAAAGCGAAATAAATGAAGAAGTACATGGAATCCACCTCATATACCTCATGCTGCCATTTGCTGAAGGTTGAGCTACTTTGCGGCTGAATCTGAAAACACCATCAATCTTGTGGCGTTGAAAAAGGTGAAAACGATTGCTCACATGCGGAAATCTGACACCTGCATAACCCACTTCCAAAAGTGGCTGAAAATTTGAAAACTCAGATGCAGAAACTGAGCACGCCATCAGACTCGTGGCGTCGAGTAGTGCTGAAATGACATAAAATTTGTCCCATTTGGACAAAGTCAAAATTTCACCCTCCTCAAAATTGACCTTAATCAAGGTTCCGCCTGCCTCTTTTCTGGCTCATGGTTCCACTGCACCTGCAATAAAAAATAATAACCTCGAACTACGTGCACGCTCTCTGCTCCTCCATGGCCTTTTCGCACTTCTGAAAATCTGAGTTTATATAAAAATTCGTGGGCGGATTTACCAACAAAATTCGTTGGGTTGTTGGTAAAACTTAGTAATTGGTTAAATGAGGCCGGGGGATCAAATCCCGCCTCTCCAAATCCGCACTGTTTTTAAACTCAATGTTTTTATATTTAAAAATTTGTTGATGTTGATAGGGGGGCCAGACCCATATTGGGCGGCCCACCCATATTGAACTGTGCCACGTATGCGTCGGCGGGCGATGGGGTTAACAACCCCCCGCCCTGTTTAAATATGTATCAATTGTACAGTGAAGACCGCGGGGGTGGCGGGGCTGACCACCCGCTCCCAAACAACATTCCCTTTTTTGAAATATATGTGGATTTGCATGGGGTGGCGGGGTTGGTGGCCTGCCACCCATATATATATATATATATATATATATATATATATTTTGTTTTTATTGTTATTTAAACAAAATAGTTATTTTTGAACCTTCGGATTTTTGACCGAAGGAGTGCAATAAATGGTCCCACAAATTCACCCGAAATCTGGCCTGAGCTTGCCGGAATCCGGTGGCTGGAAAAATTCAAATTTGCATCCTCCTTAAGGCTTCCCAGTCGCCAAGTCAACCCAAAACTTTGACTGCTCCTAACTCCTTCATACGGACTCAGAATTGAGTGCCGTCTGCGCCGTTGGAATAAAAAAGACGAGATCTACAATCTGAACCTAGTTCGAGAGATTTTTGAACACTTTGAATTTTGAGCCCTTTGTGCTGAGCCACTTATACTTGTACCTGTTTAATCCACCTGGATCAATTCTCCCCACTGAGGAGCTTTTGGTCCTCCAAAAGCATCAGGCTTTACCTATCATCAACTATCTGCAATTGTCGTTGAAAGGGACATCCTCACATGACTCCTTCACCTGACGTACTTCATAATCAAGATGCAACGCCATCAAGCACAAATGCTGCAATGCAATGTCTGAAAAGGCACATCCCTTGAAGACTCCTTCACCTCACGTACTTCGGAATCAAGATGTAAAGCCAACACCTGCAACTGCGGAATGAAAATGTCTAAAAAGGCACATCCCTTGAAGACTCCTTCACCTCACGTACTTCAGAATCAAGATGTAAAGCCAACACCTGCAACTGTGGAAATGCAAATGTCTGAAAAGTCACATCCCTTGAAGACTCCTTCACTTTCGTCCTTCAGAATCAGAATTCCAACACCTGCCTAAAGCTTCCATGAACATTACATTCTCAATGTGACCAAGAATGACCCAAATATTTCCCTACTTTCCACGAGTTTATAACATGTACTCGGTGGTCAAGCTTACAGCAAAATGGGAATCATACCTCAAAAAAATTACAAGACCAAACCTGGCCTGAGACAATTCACTGGAATTTGGCTTGAGCTTGCCAGAATCCAGTGGCTGGAAAAAGTCAAATTTGCATCCTCCTTAAGGTTGCCCAGTCACCAAGTCAACCCAAAACTTTGACTGCTCCTAACTCCTTCATACGGACTCGGAATTGAGTGATGTCTGCGTTGTTGGAATCAGAAAGACGAGATCTACAATCTGAACCTAGTTCGAGAGATTTTTGAACACTTTGATTTTTGAGCCCTTTGTGCTAAGCCACTTATACTTGTACCTATTTAATCCACCTGGATCAACGAGGGACGTTAGGATACGTCTGAAAGATACAAGAAATCATTGAAGTGGATTTCTCTTCTTTCCAATGTGTTATTTTTAGGTGCAAGTGGTTGGACACCTTTGATTGGAATATTGTAAAGGAAGATCGTGATAGTATGTTGATATGTATTACCTCTAGAAAGATGTGGGATGAAGCTAAAAAGCCCTATGTTTTCCCCAAACACTGCAACCAGGTGTTTTTTTACCCAGATGTGTTGGATAGGGTTTGGTGGTTTGTATTGAGACATGACCCTAGATCAAAACATATTTTTGATAACAATAGTGTTATCATGTCATGCGAGCTGGAAGATAATGAGGGTGATCATGAGAAACAAGAGTGATATGGTACATATGTTATTTCCTCAATATTTATACTTTTTAAGATGGGTTTTTATAAAGAAGAGGACTTAATTAACTTATAACTTATAAGACTCTTTTTTTCGAAACACTATAATATGAATTTTGAATTAATTGGTGATTTGCATTGTGTTAATGTTAAAATCAATATTTCACTTGATAATTTGCAATTATGTTGATCTAAAAAACAATGGCGTACTAGCATGTAAGATCATAATAAAATAATGATAATTCTAAAGTACATGAATTTATTTGCATTATTTTCTAAAATTTATTATGTTACAAAAATTCATATTATTCTAGATTTATTATTTTACAATTATTTACAGTTTTACAAATTTACAAACTTAAAAATTTTAATAAAATCATTTCACATTAATACAATTAAAATTTTACAAATATTTTACATACAATTACAATTAAATTTACAATTAGAATTACAATTGTAATTATAATTACAATTACAATTGCAATCACATTTCACATACAATTACAATTGCAATAGAATTTTACATGCAATTAGAATTACAATTAAAATTTTACAAATATTTTACATACAATTAGAATTAGAATTACAATTACAATTACAATTTTACAATTTCACGTACAATTAGAATTTTAGAATTTTACATACAATTACAATTACAACTTTAGAATTTTACATAAAATTTACAATTACAATTACAATTTTACATATATACCATTACAATTACAATTTTAGAATTTTACAAACAATTAGAATTACAATTACAATTTTACATATATACAATTACAATTACAATCATTTCACAATAAATTAGATATTACAATTACAATTAAATTATTACAAATATTTTACATACAATTACAATTACAATTTTAGAAATTTACATACAATTACAATCATTTCACAATAAATTAAATATTACAATTATACAGTTTTACACACAATTAAAATTAAAATTTCAATTACAATCACGACATAATAATTAATAAATATCATGATCATCTAATATTAAATTAAATAAACATCATGATCATGATAACCATCGTACAAACATCATATTTGACTTAAAAACACATTCAAATTCACTAACATCATTAAATCATCGTGATCATGATCATCTAACAAAACACAATTAACATTGTATAACATCATCACAATACAAACATCAAATATACATCTCATTTCAAATCACTGCTATCACATACACATCTATCTGCAAGCTGCACATTAAATGAGCATATCTAACACATGACCTAACAATATACACATCATGATGATCACCAACATGTAAATTAAGTACAATTGCAACATGAACATAAAATACATGGACCATATATATATATATATATATATATATATATATATATATATATATATATATATAATGTAAAAAAAATACAACTGTAATATAAATGTCAAATATCAGCTGGTGGTACATCATCAATAGTAGTACTAGTCGAGGCCTGCTTAGTCAATGGTGCATCCTTGACAAGCTCAAATACATGCCAATCATCACGTGCCTATTGATTTGGTGGTGCCTCATGCTAATCAAGATCAACTATCGATTGCTCATCATGATGAATCGACATGGTTGACGATTGATTTGAAAATGGAAGTACTTGAAAATGTGTGCAAGGTATCCATATTCATTAAATGAAATGTGAAAACTTCTTAGATCTATTCCAGAGATTGACTGTAGGGGCATTTACTGGATATATCACCTTTGATAAAAGGATGAGATCCAGAGGCTACCTGGCCCTTTACAGACTCTTTCTTTAGAACTTGAAGAAGTTAACACTCATAATCTGAAAATGAAATTACTTGTATTTGTTGTTCAAGGTATTAATTTCCATAAAATTATATGTGCAAATTGTCATTCATGTTTTGCAATTGAAACAAAGTGTTTTTGGTAAATTTCTGAGTCTTATGGGTGAAGGAGAGTTATTTATTTTTACTGTTTAACATATTAGATCTATAAAACATAGCAAGATAAAATCACATAATATAACACAACATCTGATGAGGCAGTTCACCCCTCCTAGGCTACATCTGCCAGGTCCAAGGCCCCCAAATGGGCATGTCCTTGATCTATTAGATGCTCAAATTGGTTATATAGTGATAAGAAATGCTAAACAGGAAAAATAAGCTGTGGAAATGAGTTCAAAACACAAAAAACAATAAAGATAGGCTTTTGTTTCACCTCCAATGGTTAACCATAACCCAATACAGCTCCAACACTCCCTAGGCCTTGATGTCTCTTCAAGCTTCTCTGCTAAAAAAGAACCTGAAGATGAGCTCTGTTGCCTCTGAAACCTACACCATTGGCTCTAGAATGCTCAAAATACTCGAAATCAAAAAAATTTCGTTCCAAAAGGTTCTGTCTAGTAAAATTTATGATCAAAAGAATATTTTGTCTAGTTTGGCCTCAACAAGCTCCACCAAATCTGGGCTAACTGGAGTTAAGGCCGCTAACTTTGGAAACTCTGCCCAGAATGGCGCGCTCCGCCAGTTTCGTCAGAACCGTTAGGGGTGATAATAAATGTTATATGCATGAGGTCAGATGTGGACCGCGCCCGTCGGATTAACCGTTGGAGCCAACGGTTATGAAAACCATGGCATTGACATTTATCGTGACATCCGCTGCATATATGTGAACATATCCATTTAAACTGCAACGGTAACCGCCGGGAATATAGTGCCATGGTTCCAGGATCTGGGGCATATGGATAGGGGGCTGGCCCCCTTTGGCCGCCAACCAAACTTTAATGAAACCATATGTATGCAGAAAAACCTTTATGATTAAGAACTAATATGCGGGCGCAATGGTAAGGCATGACATTTGTGCATGAGAGGTCGGAGGTTCGATTTTTTCGGGCCATAAATTTTGTTATCACCACCATTTCTTCGTGTAGGGGGCCACGTGGCGGCCTATGGGCTTGCCACGTGGCAGCTCTTGATTGGTCACAAAAACAACAAAGTCAACCAGTAAACCAATCCGAAAATGTCGCTTGTCGAACCAGGATTCGTTGCAGATGGAATATTCCATGGAATATTCTTGGAATATTCTCTGGAATATTATTTTTTAATATTTTTTAAAATCAAAAGTCAACCATGGTCAAACTGGTCTTTTGCATGAAATTTTGAATTTTCAAACTTGAATAACTTTCACGTGCAATGTCAGATTTGAGTGTCGTTCGTGGCACCAGGATCGTATCGACGAGGCCTATTCGGTCGCTCAGGTTCTAAATTTTTTTTAACAATTCCAATTTTGAGCATTTTTACAACTTAGAACATGATCACCTGATCACACCTCCCAAATGGGAAGCTTTTCGACCCACAAAAGCTCTTTGATTACAGAAAATGAAGATGAGGAGACTGATTCTCCACTCTTCCAACTTTGAACCACTGAAATCTTCCTAACTTCATCAAATTGAGCTTCTCATGAAACGATAAATTGTTCTTTGAATCCGCTGACCAACTGTTGCTAACATTGATTGAGTCATGACGCAAATTCTTGAAATTTGCAGAACAACAACTATAATTTGCAGAAAGCATACTGTTTCTACAATAGTCAAACTTCAAAGAAGACTGAACATAAGATTCACCTTGCCAACTGTTCACATGGTGAATTTTTGCTGTGTGAGCCATGCACTTGTGCCGAATCCCCACCAAGTTTTCTCACCATATCAATCTGCCATTATGAAACTAACATTGACCCTTGCTGAACTGTGTGCCCTCTTTGCTTGCATGCCTTTCCATATCATGGATTCTTGCACTGCTTTGCACCGACACTTCGTTCTCTGAACCGATCAACACCAAAGGTACCTTGTGCAACATATTGTCATCTTCTTTCAAAGACAAACTGTTATCAGACTGAAACATACCATCAGTTATATCAACAATATCACGAAAAGGAAAATGTACAAAATCTTTTTGTTTAACCATCAACAAAGTCAGATTTTGACTTGCATTAACTAGCCTTTTCAATTGCCCTACGTGGACTAAAGAAGATTCTAGCTTCTTCTTATGTGCTCTCACAATGTACTCTTTTCCATCCTTGAACAAGTGATACTTATTCTCATGGCGATAGAAGATAGCCTTTCTGTCACATAAATATGGACTACCCAACACAACACATGTAATGTTAAGCGGTACTACATCCAGTTCAACCCAATCAACATATTGAGATTTTATGGCGAAGCGCAAGATGCACTTTCTTGAGACTTGTAATTTTGCATCCTTGCATATCCACCCAAGTGGATAAGGCTTTGGATGTGGAATTGTCCCAAGTTTCAGCTGTTTGACTAAGTCTTCTGAGATGAGATTAGCTTGAGACCCACTATCAAAAAGTGTGTTTATCTTTGTGTGGTTTGAGATTATACTCACATGAAATAGCTCTATCCTCCTCTTTTCATTTTGAGTTTCTTTGTGACAGTTTAATGTGCTAGAACTGGGATTTGTTTCTTGTACAACCTCTTTCCCATTTATGTTCTTTAATACCATGGCGATACTTTTAGTCTCATCACCTGATTCTGACCCTAAGTCTTGTTCAACAGTTGCAATAATTTTTCCCTTTTCTTTGGTTTTGTCTTTGTTTTTGTCTTTGTTTTTATATTTATCTAGTTTCAACTCTGGATGAAGCTTCCAACAATGATCTTCATCGTGGCTTGTTTTTGAACAGTTCTTGCAAAAGAATTTCCCTTTTTCCTTTCTATAGTTTGCAATCCTTTTTCTTCATTTGCCTTTAAAATCACTACCCTCATTCAGTGCATCAAAAGTGTTTTTTCCTCTAGCCTCTAAATGCGTAGCTTGTGCACAAACTTCATCTAGACTAGTAGGATTAAACATAAGGATAGTATGTATAAGGTAATTATGAAAACCACCTATATACTTCAACAAATTATCTTGACTTTGTAAGTCTACTCCTAACAACAGTGCTCTTCTCCTAAAATCTTGAGTGTATTCTTGAACACTTTGACCTTTAAGCTGTCTAAAATTTTTCCATTTCATTATAGCCTTCTGAAGATGAGAAAGAGGATAAAATTACTTCTTGATTGCAGTAATAAATTCAATCCACGATAGTGTAATCTTACCATGATTTTTGATTTCCTCCTTGGTCTTGGCTTCCCACCATACCAAAGCTGCTCCATCCATCCTTAGCGAGGCTAGTTGAATTTTAGTGTCGTCATCATGCAGATTTTGAATCCTTAAATAGACTTCCAGTTGTCTGATGCAATTATCTAATTTCTGTGCATTCACTTCACCATTAGACATTGGAAATTCAAATTTGACATCTTGCTTTAAAAAAGGATTTTTACCAGTGGTTTTCGACTTATGTGATTTATTTACCGAAGTCGAGGAAGATGATGACGAGGAAGAGGATGACGATGGAGATGATGGTTCACCATTTCCTCCATTCCCTTTCTTTGACTGATCATTACCCTTCTTTCCTCTTGAGGAATCCTCTCCTTCTTTTTGGTTTTTATACCCTTCTCCAGCAATCCTATCATTTCTTTCTTGATAGAAGATCCTTACCATTTCAGTCATATCCAAGAAAGATTTTCGAAATACCCTTTCTTCTTCCTTGGGATACATCTCTTCATGAGCTTCACCTTCTCTTGAAGACATGCTTGTATTTGCTTCTAGGGCTCTTGGAGGTGGTTCTCTAACCCTTCTTGGTTGTGGATTAGTTTGTGCACTAACCAAGTTTCATTCACCTCTCTTGAGTTTTAACCTAGGAAGCATCAAAACTTGCAAACAAATGACTTAATATTTGCACAAAACAAATGCTGAGTAAAAAATCTAGCTCAAAACCATAGCTCCGATACCAACTGATATGAAAATGGAAGTACTTGAAAATGTGTGCAAGGTATACATCTTCATTAAATGAAATGTGAAAACTTCTTAGATCTATTCCAGAGATTGACTGTAGGGGCATTTACTGGATATGTCACCTTTGATAAAAGGATGAGATCCAGAGGCTACCTGGCCCTTTACAGACTCTGTCTTTAGAACTTGAAGAAGTTAACACTCATAATCTGAAAATGAAATTACTTGTATTTGTTTTTCAAGGTATTCATTTCCTTAAAATTATATGTGCAAACTGTCATTCATGTTTTGCAATTGAAACAAAGTGTTTTTGGTAAATTTGAGTCTTATGGGTGAAGGAGTGTTATTTATTTTTACTGTTTAACATATTAGATCTGTAAAACATAGCAAGATAAAATCACATAATATAACACAGCAACTGATGAGGCAATTCACCCCTCCTGGGCTACATTTGCCAGGTCCAAGGCCCCCAAATCGGAATGTCCTTGCTCTATTAGATGCTCAAATTGGTTATACAGTGATAAGAAAGCCTAAACAGGAAAAATAAGCTGTGTAAATGAGTTCATCACATAGAAAACAGTAAAGGTAGGCTTTTGTTTCACCTCCAATGGTTAACCATAACCCAATACAACTCCAACACTCCCTAGGCCCTGATGGCTCTTCAAGCTTCTCTGCTGAAAAAGTACCTAAAGATGAGATTTGTTGCCTTTTCAATCTACACCATTGGCTATAGAATGCTCAAAATACCCGAAGAAAAAAAAATTAATAATAATAATAAAAAATAAAAAAATAAAATAAAAAAAAATAAAAAAATTGTTCCAAAAGGTTCTGTCTAGCAAAATTTATGATCAAAAGAATACTTTGTCTAGTTTGGCCTCAACAAGCTCCACCAAATCTGGGCTAACTGGAGTTAACGCCGCTTACTTTGGAAACTCCCCCCAGAATGGCGCGCTTCGCCAGTTTCGTCGGAACCATTAGGGGTGATAATAAATGTTATATGCATGAGGTCACATGTGGACCGTGCCCGTCGGATTAACTGTTGGAGCCAACGATTATGAAAACCGTGGCATTGACATTTATCGTGACATCTGCTGCATATATGTGAACATATCCGTTTAAACTGCAACGGTAACTGCCGGGAATATAACGCCATGGTTTTAGGCTCTGGGGCATATGGATAGGGGGCTGGCCCCCTTTGGCCGCCAACCAAACTTTAATGAAACCATATGTATCCAGAAAAACCTTTATGGTTAAGAATTAATGTGAAGGCGAAATGGTAAGGCGTGGCGTTTGTGAACGAGAGGTCGGAGGTTCGATTCTGTTGGGCCATAAAAAAATTTATCACCACCATTTATTCGTCCAGGGGGCCATGTGGCAGCCTCCAGGCCTGCCACGTGGCAGCTCTTGATTGGTCACAAAAACAACAAAGTCAACCAGTAAACCAATCCGAAAATGCCACTTGTCGAACCAGGATTCGTTGCAAATGGAATATTCCATGGAATATTCCTATAATATTCTGTGGAATATTCTTTTTTTAATATTTTTTAAAATCAAAAGTCAACCATGGTCAAATTGTTCTTTTGCATGAAATTGTGATTTTTCAAACTTGAATAACTTTCACATACAGTGTTGGATTTGAGTGTCGTTCGTGGCACCGAGATCGTATCGATGAGGCCTATCTGGTCGCTTAGGTTCCAACCAATTTTTAACAATTCCAATTTTGAGCATTTTTACAACTTAGAACATGATCACCTGATTAATGGTCTAGCCTGCTCATGATCATAAGTACTGTTGGATGCTGACTCGACGTGGCCGATGGTCTAGCCTGCTCTCCATCATGGTTGCTGGTCAATGCTGCAGGCTGCTCATTTACAGTGCGAGGCGAACGATGATCACTCCCATGATCGTGATCATCAGATGATATGTCGCTGCTCGTAGACTGTCGACGTACTGTGTCTCAACCACGCTTACATCAAAGGGCCCTCCTCAAGTGCGTAAATAAGCTCGTAGCGCCTACGACATGTCGCATCAGGGTGAACATGTCACACGACATGCCTCTCCACATCTGTACCGGCCTAGCATCGGTCTGTATCTCTCTCATAATGGTGGGCCTGAGTCCCACCTCTAAAAATAGTGCACAGAGTTGGTCGCCCAACTCCACCCTCAATCTACTGTTAGGCCTACACCTAGAAAAAGGCGGTACCGACGCACCATGAGGACTAGGTCTGTCTGCACCGGCTTGATCCTCGACATCTTACATATCCTGATCGTCATCAGGATCTACACCTAGACCATTTGGTGGCATTGACATCTCATCGCCATCAAATGACCCAATGTCTGCAAAATATATATAAGTACAGAACAATAATTAGACAATTTAACTAAACAATTTAATAAAAATAAGTTAAAGAACATGTTATAATTAATTTACATTTTTTGGCCAAGGGGTACTCTCAAGTTGAGGTGATTGACTATGAGGATACCTTTTCACCTGTAGCAAGGTACTCATCCATCAAATCAATCCTTGTTTTGGCTGCAAAAATGGGGTGGAAGATCCACTAGATGGATGTGAAAATAGCATTCCTCAATGGAGTTGTTGACGAGGAGGTGCATATCGAGCAACAATAAGGCTTCGATACTTTTGATCAAGATTCTCACGTTTTCAGACTCAAGTGAGCATTGTATGGTATCAAGAAAGCACCTCGTGCTTGGTACACCAGCATCAATAGCTATCTCATCGGTTTGGGCTTCACCAAAAGTGAAGCGGATGCAAAACTCTATCATATTTTAGTAGAAGGTAAATTGTTGATTATTGTATTTTATGTAGATGATTTGATTTTAGCTGGTGATGAAAAACTGATAAGATATTGCAAGGAAGACATTGCAATAGAGTTTGAGATAAGGAAATGGGTCTCATGCACTACTTCCTAGGATTATAAGTGTGGCAAGGAGATAGGGAACTGTTTATCTCTTAGGGAAAGTATGCCAACGAGATGCTTCAGAATTTCTGTATGGACATATGAAAATCCATGGAGACTCCTCTAGTGACCAACTGGAGGAAAGAGGATGCCACTTTAGGTGTGGAAGTGGATGCTACCATTTACCAATAGTTGGTGGGTTCACTCATGTATGTCGTGAACAAACAACCAGATATGGGCTATACAGTCAATCAGTGGAGCCAAACCATGGTTCGACCAACCAAATTATTTTGGAGGGAAGTTAAGCATGTTCTATTGTACCTAAAAGGCACTACCCAGTTTGGAATATAGTATAAACAGGCAAAGGGAGTGAATTTTTGTGGCTTCACAGATGTAGATTGAGTGGGATGTCCATCAAACTAGAAGAGTAAATTAGGAAGCATTTTCAGCGTTGGGTCCGCAACAGTTTCTTGGTACAATAGGAAACAAAGATCAATGGCACTCAACTTGGAAAAAGCATAATACATTGTTGCCAGTCAAGCATATTATGAGGCTATCTAGATGAGAAAGATACTTGTTCGCTTGTTTGGTCAGATGATATATCCAATTGTGATTTACTATGATAATCAAAGTTGTATCAAACCCTATAAAAATCTTGTATTTCACGATTTACCCAAGCATATTGATATTCGGTATCACCATCTATGGGATTGTGTGCAAAGACAAATTATGTTTTTGCAGTACATTCTGACAGAGGAACAAGATGTTGATATTTTGATAAAGGCCTTGTCAAGAGGGAAGTTCAAGTTCCACAGGTGTAGGATAGGGGTGGTTGATGATCTCTTTCTTACAGAGAGGGAGTGTTAAAAATGTAGCAAGAAAATATCAGCTTGACCTTGCCTTGTTCAAACTAGAGAAAATTCAAATTTAAATTTCAACATAAATCTTGGAGGTAGTTAACTGAGGTGACATGGAACTTGTCACTCAATTGACTAAGTTAAATCGAGTTGGGGAAGCTTGAATTCAGTTCAGTATGATTGATTGCTAATTTTTAGCAATCTATTTCAGTTAGTTTGAGTTATTTTCAGTTAAACTAGTTCCAACTGTTAGAAGAACTAGTGGAGGTCAAGTTGTGGAAGTGGAACTTCAACCACACTTAGTGATCAGCCAGTTAATTTATAAATCAACCCAAAATAATTGTTTCATGTAGAGAATTGAGTTACCCAGTTTAGTTGGAGATTCCAAGGTAGTGCACTATCAATTGTGGCATATTCCCATGTGTACAGGTGGTGCATGCAGTCAGAGGAAAGACCTAAAAGAATTGCACAATTCAATAGTGGGAAATTCCTAAATAATAGCGGCCAATTTTCTGGAGGAACAACACAAGGAAATAGGACATTGGAGGGCTTGAAAATTGGCTAAGTTTTTTCCAGAGCCGGTCATTCAGTCAGAGGTATAGACTATGCACTTGCAGGTTGTGCTTAGGCTTGAGCAAGCATATGTATTTCATCTCTATTCTCTGATTAATGCAATACATATAGGAAGGGGTTTTGAGAATTTTCTTTCCCCTAGATAAATCTATGTGAATGTGTTTTGTTTCTTTTTCAATGTCTATGATTTGTGTTCTATATGGTGAATTAACTTCCGAAGATCAATAGAGTAACTTCAAGTCTTGTGATTTAGTAAATTTCATGAGAAATTTTGAATCTACAACATAATTTCTACATTGAAACTAAAAATAACACATTCAAATGAAGATAAGTCCACTTGAACGATCTATTGTATCTTTCCAACGTAACCTAATGTCCCTTGTATTAGGTTTTGATCGCGGTGGACTAGCACAACTATATTGGTCGAACTCGACTTGAACTCCACAGTCTTGTGTCATGCATCCATCATTGACATCCTCTGTGTGAAAATGATCCATATGCCCACATATATGGGAAAAAATGCACCTAAAAAAAGTAAAAAATATAAAATATAGATGTTACAATTCAAAGGTGCATTATGAATTTAAAAATGTAAATAAAGATATTATTGCTTAGTTGTTGCACCCAATCCCTATGTTTAGCACATCTTCTTCAACACACGAGTAATGAACATATGCATCATATTTCTCTCTTACTTGTTCAAAAACCCAACTTTTATGGCATGAAATTGGCATATTTTATTTTAAATGATCAGGATAAGGAATTCTTCTACCATTCAAGCATTTGAATTCCTTCTGTCATTGTCTTGTTTCCTCCTCTTCTGCTCGTGCAATGCGATCCACGGTTGTGTCGCTCCCATATTGTAAAGAATAAATTTGTTGACGGCTTCAATTTCTAAATTCGTTGATGAAATCTAAGCAACATATATAGTATGTATGAGATCAAAATATGCATTAATATGAAGTACAATGTGAATAGTTACAGTGTATAAATTTGACAAATGATAAGTTACTTACTCTTTATCATGTGCCTCTTTCCATTCATTTGGAGAATATCCCCCTCTCTATTGTCTTCATCCCTTTGGTCGTCCCAAATTTTCGCACCTGGTGTGTTGTCAATCTTCTTGATGTATTCACTGGAATAATATAATGACTCATTCAATGTATACATGTCTACCATATACCCCTCAGGTTTTGCCCTTTGTCGAACAAAACTTTTCAATTTCTTCATGTACCTCTCTAAGAAGAACATCCAATGACAAGAAACCACCCCAACTAATTCATCTACTAGGTAAATTAGAGGATGAAACTGAAACTCCATGAAACTCATTGGTAGTTCCTTATCAAACATACAAACAATATCATCTATCTCTTGACACCGCCTTGGAATGCTTTCCGTATGAATCTCCTTTGATGTGATCCAACATACAAATGCAAATAATTTATATATGGAACATCATATGTCTTGGAGGAAGTCATGGTTCATACACCCACGCAAGAGAAAAGGATAATGACACTGCACAGTGATAGTACATTATACAAAAATTAATTATAAAATATCCCATTGCATAAAAAATAAAATAAATAAATAAATAAAAAATAAAAAAATAAATATATTTTTGACATACGTACTTTTAGAAGGTTCAAATGTTTATACTATTTCAATCCTGACAAATGGTCTTCCACAATGAAGCAGTGTCATAGTGAAGACCCATATAAATAAGGCACCCTCACACTCATTATAAATTCCTTTTCCAAATAAAAATCATCTTTCTTTAAAATCCACGAGACATCACCTTCTTTGAAAGACCAAGAGGGACTAGCCTCTCCTCTAGTTTCTTGTCTTGGACAATGTTTCTTTTTAGTTTTGAAGAAATAGTTCTCTCCTAACAACCAATGTCTCATTTTATTTCAATGATATATGCCTCCATAAAGAATATGAAACATTTTTAAATATGCGTGCGGGATCTAGTAAGTGGACAAACTTAAGAAGCTCCCAATATGGAAGCTTATAAAAGACAAATTTCCTTTTCATCCCACTGGGAAATTTCTCAACATAGGCATCGAATAATTCTGGATCATCGAACATAGGCTCCCCATTTGAATCGAACATTTTTGCAAAATCTTCCTTCTCTCTCTCATATGCTCTAATCCATTCAACTGTCATCAAAATTGCAAGCCTTTGGGTTCTCTCTTGTTTGCCATTGAAAGAAAATGTTGCTCTTCTGTAAGGGTGTTCTTCTGGGAGGAATACCTTGGAGAAGTCATGCACTTCTTTTCGTAGGTGGTCGGACGACCTAAAATTTAGAGAAGGTCCAAAAAATTTACATCCATGATACCCTTTTGTTACAAGACGTGCAAAATTATTGTATATAGGGCACGTTATCAGTCATGAAGATCAGAACAATTGAAGTGAATTAAATTAATATGTGAAACAATATTGTTACATATATGAAAAAAACAACAAAATTTTGATTTAATAGAGGAAACTCCTAAGAATTGATAATCATGTATGGTGTAAGCACATATGCCATACAACATAAAACTCGTCTCTGTTGCAATGGGTCTTGATACATCATACACATGTATCCCTTCCCATAATTCCTTCAATTCATCAACCAATGGTTGTAAGTAGATATCCATATTCTTCACTTGTCTTCTACCAGGGAATATGAGAGCCAACATAAGGTGTTCATTCTTCACGGACAACCATGGGGGTATATTATTACTGATCACTACTACAGGCCAAACAAAATATTTGGTGTTTTGGAGAGAATATGGGTTGACACCATCTATGGCTATGTTGAGCCGTAGACTTCGTACTTTATCCTTACATTTTTCAAGTCATGTATCCTCTATGTTGATGCAGGAGCATTAGGCTCAAGAAAATTCTTTGTATTTTAATAGACTTAGGGGTTTTGTGTTTTCAAGGGAGTTGGTTTTTTATGTGATGTTTTGAGTGATTTTAATGAGAATTAATTAAATATTGTGAGGAATTTTGTAAATGTTTTCGAATGTTGGATAACATGAGAGAATTAGGCTATTTGAGAGTGCATAGGGATTGAGAGATATAGGAATTAATGGTAAATCCTAAATTAGAATTGGTTTCATGATTTGTGATGAAAGAGTTTCCTTAGGGTTTAGTTGAAGAAAATGAGGAGTTAGAGGATATTCAGGGTTTTGTTGAGAGGATGAAGGATCTGAAACCAAAAATAGTTTCAGAACCTTTTTTTATAAAAAATGATAAGCCTCAAGACATTAAGAAGGTAAGAGAGAGAACAGAGATAGAGATGTAGAGTTTGAATTGTAAGCCTATGAGAAGAATAGGAAAAGGCCACTGATACAGAAGATCAGGCCAGAGGAATAATTCCTATGTAAATATTGGTTTTAATACAGAAAACTCAATTTCTGAGTTTGTGTTTTGAGTGTATATTTTGTGCAAGTGAAATTGACAGGAACAAGGGAAATTCTGTCATTTTATATTCAAGCTAAATTTTTAAGGGATTGTGTGGTTTGAGGTGAATGTTCATTTATTGAATTATGTGTGATTGAGAAAATTAGCATCGATCACAGAATGGATCGATGCCATTAAAGAATTGCTTGAACTTCTAAATTGAGGTATAAATTGGCCTGGATGTATTTCGAAATTGGAGCTGACTTTGTGTAAAGAATTTCAAGGAGAAATTAGATGTTCTGTTGTGAATACACAGTGCAGTAAGATCCAGGTTTGAAGTTGCATTTGAGGTTTTATTGTATTTCTAATCGATGGATAAGAACCACAGAAATTGAATATAGAGGTTAAACCATGCATGGAATGAATGCCAGAGAGGGTTTGAAGACTCGTTGATATCGTAAAAATAGAACGATGGAGTAAAGGAGAAGTCATAGTGCAGTGAAATGAATCGATGGATTGTTTAAGTGCAGAGGTGTCATTAGGGGAATTTTGAGGTCTAAAATGGGCCTCCTAAGAAAAATGTACAACCAAAATAAAATTTATAAGAACCAATAGGATTCAAGATGATGATGTCATCCATAATGGATGATTCACCATTTTTGGAGTAAAAAAGTAAAAATATTAAAAAATAATAAAATAATAAAACTACTTTTTTCAACTCGTATTTTAAACTTATCTCCCAAAATTTTTACTCAAATTTCGAGCGGGAGTACTCGTTGGATGCGGAATTTAATTCCTCATCCAAGGAGTACCCATGTTGCATACTTTCGATGAACTCTTCTACACGAAAAATGAGAAATACATAAAAAAACGTGATTGTAATCACATTTTTTTATGTATTTCTCATTTTTCGTGTAGTAGGACCCATCGAAAGTATGCAACATGGGTACTCCTTGGATGGGGAATTAAATTTTGCATCTAATGAGTACTCCCACTCGAAATTTGAGTAAAATATTTGGGAGATAAGTTGAAAATATGAGTTGAAAAAGTAGTTTTTTCATTTTTCCCTCTAAAATTTGATGATGTCATCAAATCTTATTTGATTTTTTCCACTATTATTTTATAATTTCCTTAGGAGGCCCATTTTAGACCTCAAAATTCCCCTAATGCGTATTGAATAATTAGAAGCAGAACTGTGAGCAACAGCACAACAGAACAGTGAAGGCAGTTTCAGAAAACAACAGATGGTTTTCGCGCAGCCTTCGAGTGGTAAGTGGTTTTATTGAAATTGAACGCGATCAAATAAGATTGTGAAATGTCATGGGCGCGAAACCACTAGTTTCGCATGACTTTTGAGCGATAATTCGCTGGGGTTAATTGAACGTGATAGCCGTTCGATCATCAACAATTGAGATCTGACAGTGTTCGCACCCAAAGTTGTGTAGAGGTTAACGAAGGTGTGGACTCGACGGTAGAAAAAGGTATGTTGAAATAAATTTGTGGGCCCGTAAATGTTTATATGATTTATTTGGGGTTTAAATGTTAAATTAGGTGGAAGTTAAATGTTAAATGGGGTTGAAATTTTGAATGAAATGAAATGATAAAGTGTGGGCCGAATATATATTAATGTTTATTGGTAGTGGATCACAAGTGAATATCTATGGTGGAAGAAAGGCGAGTTTATTAAAGTTGTGGGCCATCATATTTTGGGTTTTAATGCAAAGTCGAATATTGATTCGATATTTTCATGAAATGGGTTTTGGTATATGGTTTTAACCATAGGTTTTAAGAAACGAAGCAAATATTTCACGTGAAAGGTCACCATATATGATGGTTGAAAATGGTTATATCCATCGATTGAAAAGGTAAGCTTCCGCTTATGAAGGCTACCTTTGTTTTAAGTTTATTTTAACGCGTGAATGAGACAAGTATTTTGTTTTTAAGGTGAGAATGTGGGTTTTGCAACCTTTGGTTGCATCATTTTTGGTATCAGAGCAGGAGAATCTCTTTTAAAGTTAAAGATTTTTTTTTTATTAAATCAGAATGCATGTGCAATGAGGGAAGAAAGAGGAGATCAGATATTAAATCTGATAAGAAACAGATACACAGAATTGAAGTGAACAGGCAGTTGCAGAAATAAATGAAGACAGTCCAATCAAAGTACAAGTGAATGAAGAGAACAAGGTCGTGCAGAGATCTTGAAGGTGAGATAATTTTAATCTTGTTTGAAAATTGTGATTGCAGAATTCTGGTTGCACACAAGATGAAGACAAAGATTTGGATGATGATGGCAGTGAACCTAATATTCCAGTTAAAGGTTGGATAGGGAGAACAGTTGAAGTGTTCTCAAGAGAAGGTGAATTTAGGATATAAGCGTAGAGAGAGCAAAAAAGAGTGCTCAAGAGGTTCCAGAGATAGAGAACTAATACTTGCCAAAAGACTAAGTCCAGAGAGGGAATTGGTGAGGTAAGTGGAAAGCAGGGAGGACTTGCTATTGCAGAGGCTTAATGCAACTCATAGTGAGTGAGGAGATCATGAAGAAGATGATCATGGAGGATCAGAGAAGAGGTTCTAAAGAATGCCACAGAGATATTGCAGTGATGAAGGTACAACTAGAGGTAATACAAGGATGGCTGCAAGAGACAGAGAACGAATGTCAAATACATGGATGGAAAATGAGGAAATGGGTTAGATGGAACCTATTGCAAAAGAAATGGAATGCTAAGTTGGTGAACAAGTTCAAAAAACCTGAACAAATACATATTTCTTTGTTGGAAAAGGAAAGACTCAAAGGAGTTGAGTCACAGAAAATAGGATTTTCCAGAAACTAGAAAGTACATTGTGGAAGATTGGTGCTTGAGGAAGCAAACGAGACTGAAAAGTATTGTTGTTTTAAAACTAATGATTTGTGTGTGAATGCAGGTACAACACAGGATGATGAACAAGCTTTATAGTTTGTTAAGGAGAAGAAATTGAATCTGAAATCTGTTCAGATTAATGCTGAGATAGCAAGATCTCAGTAAGAAATGAAGATAGAAGGGTCTCATGGAAATAAGCAGCAGAGTATTGAAACAGAGGAAGAAGGACCATCTGATGATTGGTCAACAACAAGTGAAGGTATGGAAAGTTGTGTAAAGTTTCCAAATTATACCCCAATTGAAATTGTTAAGTTATATAGAAAGTTAGATCTTCAAAGAAGAGAGTTGGAAAAGCAGAGGATCTATACTCAGGATAAATTGCTGAATGTGAAAGACAAAGAAATTGTCATGAATGACAGTCAGGAAACAGAGGATAAGGATGTAAGAATGATTTAACAAATTGAAGAAATTCATTATTGTGAACCAAAGCAGAGAGACATTCATGAAATAGATGATAAGAAAGAGAGACTAGCTGACAGTCTCATGGAGAATTTAAATCAGCATACTGATGTGCTGACAAAGGATTTAGAATAAAACTCAAAGCAGCATAATGAAATGTTGCCAGAGGAGGAAGAGGTATTGAAACCTTGTATTTTTAATACTGATAATTCATGTGTTAATTATGCAGGCAAAGAAGGACAACAAATGAAAAATATCAGAGAATTTAATGGAAAGGAAAGTATGTTAGCTGAAAACATAGTGAAGGATCATCATTCTATCATGGTGATTGGCACAATGGAGATAACCCTGGAAGCTGGGAAGAAAGACAGTGAAGATTTTCTGAGTCCTGAAAGAGACTTGGAACTACAAAAAGAAGATTTGGTGACTAGATCATCAAATGAGACCATTGGGTCTTGTAATTTTGAAATTGATAATTTGACTATGTTTACAGGTGTTGCAGAAGACAATCCATCTATTGGAGTTTTCTTGAATGAACATGAACTGTTGCAGAAGAAGGAACTCATAAATTCCAAGGACGGTGAGGCAGTCATGTCTCATATGAAGGAACTTGTTATTGTTGATGACAAGGAGGAGTTGGCTTGTCTAATTAGCCAAGAGAAGACTGTAGGACAGACTTTTAGAACTGCCACAGTGGTGAAGAATCAGAATTCTATTGTGATAAAGGATGAAGATATAGAGTTTGAAGAAGTTGATTTGATTTTCAGAATCAATCAAGGGGATAAAAGACAATCACTGAAGGTTGTCAAGGAAGAAGAAGGTTATGTTGGAACTAAATTGTAGCATATTGATGATGTGAAACAAGTTCAAAAGAAATGGCTGAAATGCTTGCTGGAAACAATTATGCCAGAGAAAGAAATTGAAGACACTAGAGTGAAAATTCCTGAAGTTGTGGAAGAGGCTAGGAGCAGATACTAGTTTGTCAAATTTGATTATGCGACTAGTATACAAGGAACAATGAATGATTATGTTGCTGTAATTAAAGAATTAGAAGATAATTTATTTTTTGAAAATAAATTTGCAGGTAGTGAGCAGAAGAAGAATGTTGCAAAGGGAGATATCTGAAGATGTATTCAGGAGGTTTGGTAGGTAGCAATAATGTTGGCAACAAAATTTACAACAACAAAAGCAACAAAGGAAACATATGCAGCAACATCTACAGCAATGTCTAAAGAAACATTTATAGCAGAAATTGAAAGTAAATGGACAGATTATAACAAAAGGCAGAGTGGTTACCCTTCAGAAGATAACCTGGATATAGAGATTGAAAGTATAAGGAGGTTGATGATGAAGGTGTCTCAAAAAAAGACAACAGTAAGAAAGCAAAGTAACAACAACAAGGAAAAGACAAGAAAAGAATGTGAAATCATAGCTAGTGGAAAGATGCAGAATAAAATATGGAAACCTGGAGAAGTAAAACAAAAGAATGATACAACTTATGGACAACAACAAAACAAAGTATGGGATCCAGGAGGCAAAAAGTTGGAAGCACATGATCAGGAGATCATGATAAATTTCTACTTTGGGAGTCTGATGCAGGAGCATTAGGCTCAAGAAAATTCTTTGTATTTTAATAGACTTAACGGTTTTGTGTTTTCAAGGGAGTTGGTTTTTTATGTGATGTTTTGAGTGATTTTAATGAGAATTAATTAAATATTGTGAGGAATTTTGTAAATGTTCTCGAATGTTGGAGAACATCAGAGAATTAGGCTAGTTGAGAGTGCACAGGGATTGAGAGATTTAGGAATTAATGGTAAATCATAAATTAGAATTGGTTTCATGATTTTGTGATGAAAGAGGATCCTTAGGGGTTAGTCGAGGCAAATGAGTTAGAGGATATTCAGGGTTTTGTTGAGAAGATGAAGGATCTGAAACCAAAAATAGTTTCATAACCTTTTGTATAAAAAATGATAAGCCTCAATACATTAAGAAGGTAAGAGAGAGAACAGAGATAGAGAGGTAGAGTTTGAATTGTAAGCCTACGGGCAGAATAGGAAAAGGCCACTGATACAGAAGATCAGGCCAGAGGAAGAATTCCTACGTAAATATTGGTTTTAATACAGAAAACTCAATTTCTGAGTTTGTATTTTGAGTGTATATTGTGTGCAAGTGAAATTGACAAGAGCAAGGGAAATTCTGTCATTTTATATTCAAGCTAGATTTTAAGGGATTGTGTGGTTTGAGGTGAATGTTCATTTATTGAATTATGTGTGATTGAGAAAATTAGCATCGATCACAGAATGGATCGATGCCATTAAAGAATTGCTTGAACTTCTAAATTGAGGTATAAATTGGCCTGGATGTATTTCGCAATTGGAGCTGACTTCGTGTAAAGCATTTCAATGAGAAAGTAGACGTTCTGTTGTGAATAAAAAGTGCTGTAAGATCCAGGTTTGAAGTCGCATTTGAGGTTTTATTGTATTTATAATCAATGGATAAGAACCATAGAAATTGAATATAGAGGTTAAACCATGCGTGGAATGAATTCCAGAGAGGGTTTGAAGACTGGTTGATATCGTGAAAACAGAACAATGGTGTAAAGGAGAATTCATAGTGCAGTGAAATGAATCGATGGATTTCTTAAGTGCGGAGGTGTCGTATTGAAGAATTAGAAGCGAAACTGTGAGCAACAGCATAGCAAAACAGTGAAGGCGGTTTCAGAAAACAACAGATGGTTTTCGCGCAGCCTTCGAGTGGTAATTGGTTTTATTGAAATTGAACGCGATCAAATAAGATTGTGACACATCACGGGCGCGAAACCGCCAGTTTCGCGTGAATTTTGAGCGATAAGTCGTTGGGGTTAATTGAACGTGATAGTCGTTCGATCATCAACAAGTGAGATCCGACGATGGTCGCACCCGAAGTTGCGTAGAGGTTAACGAAGGTGTGGACCCGACGGTAGAAAAAGGTATGTTGAAATAAAGTTGTGGGCCCGTAAATGTTTATATGATTTATTTGGGGTTTAAACGTTAAATGAGGTGGAAGTTAAACGTTAAATGGGGTCGAACTTTTGAATGAAATGAAATGATAAAGTGTGGGCCGAATATATATTAATGTTTATTGGCAGTGCATCACAAGTGAATATCTATGGTGGAAGAAAGGCGAGTTTATTAAAGCTGTGGGCCATCATATTTTGGGTTTTAATGCAAAGTCGAATATTGATTCGATATTTTCATGAAATGGGTTTTGGTATATGGTGTTAACCATAGGTTTTAAGAAACGAAGCAAAGATTCCGCGTGAAAGGTCACCATATATGATGGTTGAAAATGGTTATATCTATCGATTGAAAAGGTAAGCTTACGCTTATGAAGGCTACCTCTGTTTGAAGTTTATTTTAATGCATGAATGAGACAAGTATTTTGTTTTTAAGGTGAGAATGTGGGTTTTGCCGCCTTTGGCTGCATCATATATGCTTCATGGCTATTGAATATGTTGGGATTCACATAACTCTTGACTCAATTTTGTGTGAGGAATCCCATCCCTATTGTTGTTTCTCAACCTTGCACTTCTAATAAGTAAAAAAAAAAAAAAAAAAAACTCGAGCACAAGATCAAATTTGTAGAGTTTGATGATACTTGTAAATATTTGTTGGAAACTCAACAAAGGGAAGACATTCACGGTTTTCTTGAAGATAATAATAATGATGGAATACTTCTTGCAGTAAAAAGGTTTGGGAGCCAATCGATGGGAAAATTCCACCAAGAAAACATCCATAGAAAGCACTGAGATTAAGGGTTCACGTGGTCCAATATTACTGCTCAAATTATTAAAGCGATATGAAAATGTGAGTTCTTATATACGCTAATGAGGGGCTTTACAAAATTTATGTGGGACATTAATTTCACAATATATATATATATATATATATATATATATATATATATATATATATATATATATATGTGTGTGGTTTTAATAAATACGTATATAGGGTGAGGAAGATCCCATTGTATATGAGCTTGGAAAATCATGTTGTTTCTATATTTCTTTATGTAGAGTTTCATGCAAATAGAATCCCTATGTAATAAAGGGTGACCATTTGTGATGTTTGGAAATATTTCTCTTATGGAATGACATATGCATTTAGCCACTTTTAGGTCAAAATGGATGATATAATCTTCCCTAGATTACAATTTAAAGAGATTCATTTTGTTGGGCACACTTGAGGGAGGGTACTTATGAGGAGTTAAATTTTTATTTGTTCTTCATAACTGCTATTGGTATGACTTCATATACAAAATAAATATTTTGATCTGAGCATTGAAGAGTGTTTAAATGCTCTTGTTTGTTAAATTAATGTTGTAAATGAATGCAATTTCATAGGTGTTGTGCTTGAGGGATGATTAGAATTTGTAAAATTCCTTGAAGAGACAAATGTGAGCATAGGCACAAAGTGATAGAAAATTACTAAAAGAGGAATGAATATTTAGAGCTCCAACTCTTAGGGAAATAAAGTATGAAGGCACAAATATAAATCCAACATTTGAAAATGGGCAAAGCCCTTTTTTTTAAATGGATATCAAGGGAACTGAGGCACCTATTTTCTCTCATTCGAAATGTGAGACATCAGAATTGATCTCAGTTCCAAACCATTTGTCAGCATTAGCAAACTCTAATACAACTATAAAAAATGCTTGACATTGTGAGAATACTCATTTATTCAGGACACGCTCTGTGGGATTTTCTTTTGGAGTGAACATTTATGAGACAAATTTACTATGTCCAATAGTTCCTTTTGTTGGAAGATAATTCTTCCATACTCATATTAGAATTAGTTGCAGATTTTTAGGAGGATGTTGAGAGAATATATCAACCTCCCTATTTATATTTAGAATTGGTTGGATCTCACCAACACCATAAATATTGTGATGTAATTGTGTGATTTGTGGAAAATGTAATAAAAATTGTTTCTTTGTGTGTGCATCTCTGTTTTTTAACATGGCATCAGAGCTGGTAGCTATGGGTTTACTTCTTTCAGGAGAACCCGGGAGAATGAGAGGATTGGATTTGAATTTGATCTCGCACTGAAGTTTAAATAGGTTGGATCTGCATGAGAAGAGCATTCGCTATAGCACCATGTGAATGATAACTTTGTTTTCTTTAACAACAACATCCTCAATTAGATTCTACAAATAAAATTCATCTCTATTTTAGAAACAACGTCCTCGATTTGATTATGCAAATAAAATTCATCTCTACTTTTTTATCCTTGTAATTCAGTGGAGATTATGCATAGATGTTTATTTGTTTCTGAATAAATTTGATGGTGGGAACGGGGCAAAGCGATTCCGTTGATATGACCACAATATTATCCTGATCAAATTCCTCGTGAAAAAGGTAACAATAATAGAGAACATCATATTGTGGGCCAACCTATTGCATGTGGGATAGTATTAAAAGGTAATAATTATAGAGTAATTGTTTACTTTTTTTTTTAAATGGAGAAAATAGTGGTTGAGAAATTCAATGGGTCAAATTTTTATACATGGAAGGTCAAAGTTCAAATGAATTTTATGCATAAAAATTTGCAGGCCTTGGTAAAAGGACAAGAACCAACACCTCAAGATCCAAAACTATTAGTTGAATGAATGAGGAGGAAAGAGCGATCTGAATCTATTATAGGTCTCTCTTTGTCAGACTCACAACTTCATCTTATAGATCTAGAAAAATATTCTGCACAAATATGGGAAAAGTTAAATCAAATATTTAAGGAAAATTATGTGAATGCAAAATTCATTTTGAAATTATAGTTATTTAAATTTAAGATGCATGTGGGAGTATCATTGGCTACACATATAAATGATTTAAAATCACTCATAAGACAGTTGGGGGAAACTGGAATGAAAATAGAAGATGAAGATGCTAAAGCTATTTTGTTAAATAGTTTACCTTCCAATTATGATAATGCTATTTTTACCCTTAGTCAATTTTCTTCTAAATCATTAGATGAAATGGTAGCAGTTATTTTAGCAGAAGAAAAGAGAATGAAAACATGTGATGCAAAGGATAACTTACAACCTGATATAGCACTATTTTCCAAGGTCAGATTCCATAAAAACAAGAACTCAGTCGAATGTTTTTATTGCCAAAAACTTGGTCACACAACATTGTATTGTAAGACTCATGCCAAGGATCTCTTAAATGGGAAATTAAAAGAATCTGCTAACTTAGCTACTATTGAAGACTTTCCAAAAGAAAACTTTGAGGACTTCTCAGATTATGGTAGTGAAGATGAATTCAATGCAGAACCTCTCATTTTTTTTAAAGCTATCAGTGATGTATGTTGTATTTGGTGCAGGACCAATTATTGAACAATGAAATATACTTACATTAGTCATTCTCGACATTCTTCGGTGCTGAGAGAACGAATGGCTAATTTGATTGTGTGAATATGTTATACGTTGATGGGTCTTGTTGTGATTCAGGCTTCAAAAGCGTCAAATACAGGTTACAGTATGAAATCCATTTGTGTGAAGCAGGTCAAGTTGTTAGATCAGCTCTTGAACACATTCAATATTCAGACCATTTTGCTAGCCAGTGATGGATATCTGAAAGAGAAATATCCGTTAGATGGTGATTGGTCCATAGGATGGTTCATCACTTGTCAACTCTTATCACGAAAGCACTAACGAGTCGAGTTTTCAACACTACAAGGAAAAGACCCTCTAGCAGAGGTTAGAAAGGAGGTTTTTAGTGTTATAAAATTGCCCAAAATTGTTAAAAAAACATTTTATACAACATCCATTTTTGGCAATGGAGGTTTTGGCAGAGCTTTTAACGGAATTTCAACACAACTAAAAAAACTGGGCGGCCGGAGGTTATTACGGATGTTTTTTTCATTGGTGTGCTACTCAGGTGTCAACGCACCGGTGCGTGTCGTCTAGATGGTCGGCCCAGGGCAGTCGAAGGTGCATGCACTGGGCCGTAAAAGTATAAAACCGCACCAGGTGCACTGTAGGTGATAAAACGCACCGTGTCGTTCTAATTGGTATTGGGATTTATGTGGTGCCAATACGTTGTATCAACGCACCGGTTCGTAGTATTATAGAAACGCACTGGTGCGCAGTATCACACAAATGCACCGATTGTTCTAATTCGTATTGGTATTTGTGCGGTGCCCATAGGTCATACAAACACACCGGTGAGTAGTCTCACATAAACGCACCGGTGCACAGTATCGCACAAATGCACCGATTGTTCTAATTTTTATTGGTATTTGTGCGGTGCCCATAGGTCATACAAACGCACCAGTGCATAGTCTCACGTAAACGCACCAGTGCGTAGTATCGCACAAATGCACCGAGAGTTATAATTGGTATTGGTATTTGTGTGGTGCCCATAGGTCGTAGAATTGCACCGGTGCACTGTATCATACAAACGCATCGGTGTACAGTAACTAACACACACTGGTGTTCATTTTGTATTTTTTAGAAACATCGACCTGTGACAGTGCAATTATTGTGATTTTTAAAAATTCATTATTCATCAAAAGTCGACACATATCTTATATCAGTATTCATATTAATTAAATTTTATTAATGCATTTGAATGGGATGTTAGGATTAATTTCTTATATCGTATCATTATTATTGTGATTTTTTAAATTCATTATTTATCAAAAGACACATATCTTATAACAATATTCATATTAATTAAATTTTTATTAGTGCATTTGAATGTGATGTTTGGATTAATTTTTTATATCGTATCATTAGATTTCACATCTCTTCATTATAATATTTAATCATCCATAAATTTAATCAACGATGTTACATTTCATAATGACAATGGAGAATGCAATAGAATAAATTAAAACATATTTTATTATATATATGAATAAGACAGTATTTTTCATACAAAATGGGACAGTTATTGGTATCCCTTTGTCTTTCAATTGGGACACTATGTCCATTGCATTAAACAAAATGTCTGATTTCACAGCCAAATATTTCAAAAAATACAACGCCTTGTGTTGATATCCAAATATAATGATCACATTCTTCGCTTGAACTGTTGTCACTGCTCGAGCTACTTCCATGACTTGGGTTATTTTGAGGAATGTTTTGTTCACGATGTTGATTGTTTTCTTCTTCTTCACTTCCATCTACAAACATAAAAATAAATAAACTGTAATGAGTGTATATACATTAGTGAGAATAATGAAAATTGCAATATTAAATAATATACATCAAATTGTAAATCGAAAAGAAATGGCGTACCATAGCAATGATTGACTCATGAACTATACACATTCTTTCAAAACCTAATTTCATGCCATCTTTCAAGATTTCATCTGTTGGCGCAGTTTCATACTTTGTTTCCTGCAAGTTTTATACCCCATAAAAAATCATATATTTAATATAAGAGATTTTTTTGTTCTATTAATTATAGACAGAGCTAAGTAAAACAAGATCGATAGATGCTTACAAATTCCACAATTAATTTCTGATATGCCAACATATACTCACATCCCATATTTAACCCAATATCATTCAATTCGTCTGATTGTTCTTCTTTGTATGTTAGCACATGTTTGAAGACATTCAATGATGATTGTTGTAAAACAACTTAAAATATACAAAAATGAAATCTAGTTAAGTTGTTATAAGGAAGTATCAATTACTCACAAACTTAGATATCAACACTTTTCTTCCTTGTCGTCCCGTTTTATGTGCTGAATATGTTCCATTTTCTTTTCTTTTTTGCAAGAAAATACATGAAAATTAATATTTAGTGCTAAATTGTTTATCTATTGTACCTAATGATCGAAAAATTCAATGATTACATATTACATTTGAAGCACGTTGTTGTTGAGATGGCTCCTCCTGCGATGCAATTTTGTCCATTTCTTTGACCATCTCCTTGTACACCTTTTTGGACATTCCTACTAGCATATTTCTGATATCAGCTCGTTCATCTTTTGAGATTTTCATAATCTTCCTGAAAATGTAACATGACAATAAACTATTTAATTTTTATATTGATATATCAAAAGTAAATATAACAAAAGTGATATTTATAAATGATATATTTATAAATAATTCTAGAAAAACATTTAAAGGAATATTACTTTTTCATTCCTTCTTTTTTGTTGTTGTACGTTTTTGCTATTAAAAGTCTGACATGTCTCATTGACCAATTCTCTGGAAACTCTTCCTGTAGTTTAGGTAAAATTTGGTTCTTGGAATCATTGGATTTATTTTTGTATTTTAAGTGGAAAAAACATCTATGCATTCGTTCCACTAGATCCCTCAAAATTTTGTAAAAGTTTTCCCTCCTTTCGTTAACCTCCAATACCACTCCAGATGAGCTAAGGAGCAATTCATTTTCATTTGCATGTTCTATATTTTTTATTTTCTTAGAACAACATTCATTTTATGAGTTGTTAGTCAACATTAAAATTATATCGAATAGAAATTTCTTCAAAATCCAGCACGTTCCATAATATTTCTCAAAGTCCATCGCGGAGTTCTCCCTATCCATCTCGAGACGTACTATTTACTTTAGATTTTATTTATATTTTCATTATCTAATTGAATTTATGTTTTTTATCCATGTCAATCAGCTTAATAAAATTTGTAATGTGTACAAATTTGCAGGTTCATGCAGATTCATAATCGAATTCAGATGCACAAAATATTCAAACAGTTGCAAAACGTCGAAAGCTCTTATCAAGAGTAGCATACCGCAAGGCACATTTGGTAGATGAAAATGGACAACCGCTTCACCCTGCCAATTTTAACAATATGCATATTCTAGCCACAATCTTGGGACAATGATGGTAATAATAACTTTTTGGTATATTAATGTAATTATTTCAACGTCGAACAAATTAATCATGCATTGTAAACGTTCTTACTAATTGATATCCTTGATTTTGTACTAATCATGTTCAAATATATTTTTTGAAATTATTAGGATTCTAGTAATGATGAGTGACCTACCTACCATCTTCCGTTGCACCCCACAAAAATGTCAAATTGAGAGAAGGCTGAATTAAGAGAAAAAATCGGAGAGGAACTATACCAAGAATGGTTGAATCAACCACCGATTCAATTCCCGCTATGTCCAGATTCACCAATTAGGAATGACTACAAAAATAGTAGTCCTTCACAAGCTGGCAATGGAGGCAATCAAATAGAGGTTGGTATGGATGATTACTTAAGGGATATGACTGCCATGGAGACAATGTTGTTAGATGCATTCCAAAACGATGACCAGCTAGGGGATGATGCTCATATCGTTGACACCGTTTTCGAAAGCCTTAAATTTGCTTCCACCACCCCTCTCTTTGGACCTGGTGATCAGTCAAAGTCTACCCAATTGGGGACAACGATGTTACTATACAACTTGAAAGAAAATTTTGGCTTCTTGAATGCATGTTTCTCGAAAATTTTGAGGTAAGTTACCATAAAGTCCTCCCTTATATAAATTTGAGAAATATAATCACACAATGAACATTACAAATGGTCAATTTTACGAACGTTAATAATTATATCGACATTAATGTAAATTTAATATTTTCCATGATCACCAACTATAGGTTATTCAAAGAAAAGGTTCTTCTGAGTGATAATGCCTTGCCTGGTAGCTGCGAAAAGGCAAAGAAATTGTTGAAAATGTTGGGTGTTGAGTACATATCATATCATGCATGTCCAAATGATTAGATACTATATAGAGGAGAATATGCAGACAAAGAGATATGTCCGAAATGTGGGCATGACAGATATGATAAATCAAAAAACAAGGGTAAATCACATGGTCCTCCTTTTAAGATATTTAGTCACATGCCTATAATCCCAAGGATTCAGAGGCTCTTTCATTGCAAAGAATTAGATATGTTGCAGGGATGGCATGCCTCACACATAAGTGAGTTGGTAGTTATGTGAATCCCAACTGATTCAATAGCCATGAAGCATATAGAGGATACATGGCCCAAAAAATTCAAGGATGAAGTATGAAGTCTACGACTCAGCATAGCCATGGATGGCGTCAACCCATATTCCCTCCAGAACACCAACTATTCTGTTTGGTCTGTAGTAGTGATCAATAACAATATCCCTCCATGGTTTTCCGTGAAGAATGAACATCTTATGTTGGCTCTCATAATCCCTGGTAAAAGACAAGTGAAGAATATGGATGTCTACTTACAACCACTGGTAGATGAATTGAAGTAATTATGGGATGGGATAAATGTATACGATGTAACAAGACCCATCACAGCAGAGAGGAGTTTTATGTTGTATGGCATATGTGATTACATGACACATGATTATCCAAGCTTAGGAGTTTTCTCTGGTAAATTACATGTTTATTGATTTATTTATATACGTAACAATATTCTTTCACATATTAGTTATTTAATTCATTTTAATTGTTTTGATCTTCGTGATATTCTTTAACGTGCCATGCATATAAATTGTATACAATAATTTTGCAGGCCTTGTAACAAAAAGGCATTTTGGATGTAAATGTTGTGGACCTTCTCTGAAAGCTAGATGGTCCAACGACCTACGAAATCCAGTGTATGGTTGCTCCATGGTATTCCTCCCAGAATAAAACCCTTACCGAAGAGCAGCATCCGCTTTCAATGGTAAACGAGAGAGAACCCAAAGGCCTCCAATAATGACACCAGATGAATGGCTTAGAGCATATGAGAGAGAGAAGGAGAAGGAGTTCATAGAAATGTTTGATTCAAATGGGGAGCCTATGTTCGATGATCCAGAATTCTTCGACACCTATGTTGAGAAATTTCCCATTGGGATGAAAAGGAAATATATCTTTTATAACCTCCCATATTTTAAGCATCTTAAGATTACCCACTTATTAGATCCCATGCATATATTTAAAAATGTTTCATCTTCTTTATGGAGGCACATATAATCGAAAAAAAGTGACACATTGGCTGTTAGGAAATATTTTACTACTTCAAAAACTAAAAAGAAACATTTGCCAAGACTATTAGAAAGTACAAAATTAGAGGCAAGCGTTGGTCCCTCTAATTCATGGTATTTCAAAGAAGGCGGTGTCCCATGGATTTTTAAAAAAAGATGATCTTTCTTTGGCAAAATAAGTTATAGTGGGTGTGAGGGTTCCATCTTCATACAGGTCTTCACTACGACCGCTTCTCTGTGGATGACCATTTTTCGGGGTTGAAATCGCATGACGATTATAATCTTCTAAGAATACGTATATTTCCAAAAGCATGATTTTATTATTCGTTATATTAATAAATTTTATCCCATGCGGGGATCATAAAACATAACTAATTTTGTATATTATTGCACGTGTTTATAACTTTGCAGTGTCATTATCCTTTGTTCATGCATGGGTGTGTGAAACATGAATTCCCTCAAGACCTAGGACATGCCATATCTAAATTATCTGCATTTGTACGTTGGATCACGTCAAAGGAGATTAATGTGGCTAGCATTCCATAGTGGCATCAATTGATAGTTGAGATTGTTTGTATGTTTGAGAAGGAACTGCCAACGAGTTTCATGGACTTGCAGGTTCATCTTCTAATCCACCTAGTATATGAGGTTGAATTAGTTGGGGTGGTTTCTTGTCGTTGGATGTTCTTCTTAGAGAGGTACATGAAAAAATTGAAATGTTTTGTTCGACAAATGGCAAAACCCGAGGGGTCTATGGTAGAGGGGTACATATTGTATGATTCATTCTATTATAACAGTGAGTACATCAAGCAGGTCGAAAACAGACCAGGTGCGGTGATTTGGGATGATGAAAGGGATGAAGACAAAAGAGAAGGGGAGTTTCTCCAAACAAATGGAAAAAAACGCTTGATAAAGAGTAAGCGACTTATAATTTTTCAAATTTACACAAAGTAAATATTCATGTTGAACTTTGATATAATTTATATTTTGATCTCTATGTACTATATAATGTCGATTTGATTTTATCAGCGAATGTAAAAATTGAAGCAATCAATAAATTCATTCTTTACAATTCCGAAGTGACACAACCGTGGGTCGCATTGTACGAACAAAAGAGGATGAAATGGGATAGTGACAGGAAAGAATTCAAACAGTTGAATGGTAGAAGTGTGCCTTATCACGATCATTTAAAAGAAAATATGCCAACAATATGCCCCAACAGTTGGGTTGTTGACCAAGTCAGAGAGAAATACAGTGCAACCAGTCGTTACCCACGTGCTGAAGAGGATGCGCTAAACGCAGGGATTGGGTGCAACAACTCGGTAATAATATATTTAATTTATATGTACATTTGAAACTTAATAATGCACATTTCAAATGTAATTACATTTATATTTCATATTTTAACTGTTGGGTTATTATAAGACACATGAAACTATGATTTTTAAACTTTTTTATAGGTGCATTTGTTCCCATCTATGTGGGCATATGGACACCATTTTCACATAGAAAATGCCGATGATGGACACATGACACAATATTGTGGAGTGGAAGTCGAGTTCGATCAATCTAGCCGATCTAGCCACCGTGATCAAAACCTAGTACGAGGGACGTTAGGTTACGTCAGAAAGATAAAACAAATCATTGAAGTGGATTTCTCTTCTTTCCAATGTGTTATTTTTAGGTGCAAGTGGTGGGACACCTTTGATCAGAATAATGTAAAGGAAGATAGTGATAGTAGGTTTATATGTATCAACTCTAGAAAGATGTGGGATGAAGCTAATAAGCCCTATGTTTTCTCCAAACACTACAACCAGGTGTTTTTTTACCCAGATGTGTTGGATAGGGATTGGTGGTTCATATTGAGACATGACCCTAGATCAAAACATATTTTTGAGAACAATAGTGTTATCATGCCATGCGAGCTGGAAGATAATGAGGGTGATCATGAGAGACAAGAGTGATATGGTACATGTGTTATTTCCTCAATATTTATACTTTTTAAGATGGGTTTTTATAAAGAAGATGACTTAATTAACTTATAACTTATAAGACTCTTTTTTTCGAAACATTATAATATGAATTTTGAATTAATTGGTGATTTTCATTGTGTTAATGTTAAAATCAATATTTCACTTGATAATTTGCAATTATGTTGATCTAAGAAACAATGGTGTACTGGTATGTAAGGTCATAATAAAATAATGATAATTCTAAAGTACATGAATTTATTTGCATTATTTTCTAAGCTTTATTATGTTACAAAAATTCATATTAGTCTAGATTTATTATTTTACAATTATTTACAATTTTACAAATTTACAAACTTAAAAAATTTATTAAAATCATTTCACATTAATACAATTAAAATTTTCACATTAATACAACTAAAATTTTACAAATATTTTACATACAATTACAATTAGAATTAGAATTATAATTACAATTTTACAATTTCACATACAATTACAATTAAAATTACAATTACAATAGAATTTTACATGCAATTACAATTATAATTAAAATTTTACAATACAGTAATACATTTAAAATTTTACAAATATTTTACATACAATTAGAATTAGAATTAGAATTACAATTACAATTACAATTTTACAATTTCACGTACAATTACAATTACAATTACAATTTTAGAATTTTACATACAATTACAATTACAATTTTAGAATTTTACATACAATTACAATTTTAGAATTTTACAAACAATTAGAATTAGAATTACAATTTTACAATTTTACATATATACAATTACAACTAAAATTACAATTACAATCATTTCACAATAAATTAAATATTACAATTACAATTAAAATTCTATAAATATTTTACATACAACTACAATTACAATTTTACAATTTTACATACAATTAAAATTAAAATTTCAATTACAATCATGACATAATAATTAATAAATATCATGATCATTTAATATTAAATTAAATAAACATCACGATCATGATAACCATCGTACAAACATCATATTCGACTAAAAAACACATTCAAATTCGCTAACATCATCAAATCATCGTGATCATGATCATCTAACAAAACACAATTAAAATTGTATAACATCATCACAACACAAACATCAAATATACATCCATATCAAATAACTGCTATCACATACACATCTATCTGTAAGCTGCACATTAAATGAACATATCTAACATGACCTAACAATATACACATCATGATGATCACCAACATGTAAATTAAGTACAACTGCAACATGAACATAAAATACATGGACCATATATATATATATATATATATAATGTAAAAAATATACAACTGTAATATAAATGTCAAATATTAGCTGGTGGTACATCATCAATAGTAGCACTAGTTGAGGCCTGCTCAGTCAATGGTGCATCCTCGACAAGCTCAGATACATGCTGATCATCACGTGCCTACTGATCTGGTGGTGCCTCATGCTAATCAGGATCAACTATCAGCTGCTCATCATGATGAATCGACATGGTTGATGGTCCAGCCTGCTCATGATCATGAGTACTGCTGGATGCTGCAGGCTACTGACTTGACATGGCCGATAGTCCAGCCTGCTCTCCATCATGACTGCTAGTCGATACTGCAAGCTGCTCATTTGCGGCACAAGGTGAACGATGATCACTCTCATTATCGTGATCATCAAATGATGCATCGCTGCTCGTAGACTGTCGACGTACTATGTCTCGACTATGCTTACATTGAAAGGCCCTCCTCAAGTGCGTAACTAAGCTCGTAGCTCCTACGACATGCCGCATCAGGGTGAACATCTCACACGACATGCCTCTTCACATCTGTACCAGCCTAGCATCGGTTTGTATCTCTCTCATAGTGGCGGGCCTGAGTCCCACCTCTACAAACAGTGCACAGATTTGGTCTCCCAACTCCACCCTCAATCTACTGTTAGGCCTACACCTAGCAAAAGGCGGTACCGACGCACCATGAGGACTAGGTCTATCTGCACCGGATTGATCCTCGACATCTTCCATATCCTGATCATCATCAAGATCTACACTTGGATCATTTGGTGGTGCTGACATCTCATCGCCATCAAATGACCCAATGTCTGCAAAATATATATATGTATAGAACAATAATTAGACAATTTAGCTAAACAGTTTAATAAAAATAAGTTAAAGAACATGTTAGAATAAATTTAAATAAAATAATAATATTACCTCTATCATCCGGAAGCTCATCATCTGTGAAGAGGATGTTGGCACACCCTTGCCAATCCAAACCAACATACAGACAGGGGACCAAAATGAAGGTATGATCATTAACACTGGCTAGAAACTCCAGTGCATCATGCAATATCCTTAGAGAAAAGTCGGACTCGCCCCTCTTGGGCATCATCTGTCCCCACATCTGCATTCGTACATGCAGCATCGGCCTACGAGGTTGTCGAACAAAAGTAGGCCTCGTCTTTGGAAACCTCTCAAAAAATAAACAAAATAGCTCTGAAGAAAAAGGGAAGTTCACCCTCCCTTGTGCTTGAGCATGACATCTATCTAAAGTTGTACATAAATGTCGCAAAAAAATGGTAGACCACCTCACAAGTCATGGCTCCTGTAATAAATAATCAACATAAAATATATGCGGGTAACTAATGCATTTCCCATCACTAGTATGGTGTGCAATGGTCGAAATCAGTAGTGAGAGGTGCCTCACCTCCTCTCCACCAAATGAAGCAATACGTAATTGACCTCCGGAGACCTAAAAATATGAAGGAGACAGTAAATTCTTATTAATGTATCTCTGGGAGTACACCAACTGACTCCCTGCTGCATAGCCAACTGGGCCCTATGGGAACGAGGGAAATCCACCCCTCTCCTCGATAGGCTAGTAATGAAATAAATTTCCTCCTCAGTGGGCACATACCACTGGTTAGGACCAACCCGGAAAGCCTATATGTGGGCATTCCACTTGCGGATAAGATGTCGCAAAAACACACCATGGCCCTTTAGGGATGTAGCATCTGCATAGAACTTGAGGAGGCCTACATGCCTTAGGAGTCTTTGGGTAGCTACTGTAATAGGGCGAGGGTATGTATCTCTCTCCCTCTCTCGTGCCTCCCACAGGCGAACCATGTTATACTGGTCTGCCTGTTGTTGTTGATGTTCGCTCTCTTATCTCCTTTCACGTCGCTGAATGATTGACATATTGAATACAATTTTTTTATTAAATGAGACATGTATTTAGGAATATACATATAAATTAAAAAATAAATAATAAATAAATAAATAGTTGGTGTGCCACAAAAAAAGGCATGCAACGGTAACGGTGTGTCATTTTTTGTCGTGCACCGAAGGCAGTACACCAGAAAATTTTCAGTGCACCGAAGATGGTGCACCTGCAAATTTTCAGTGCACCTCCCTCCTAACATTGTTACAAGGTCAACAATGCGGTGGTATAGCAGACTGCACCATTGACTATGTACCAGTGTCAGGAGGGCGTTGCGCTGACCAAACTATACGCCCAAGGGTGTATAGTTTAGGAAGCGCACCATCCTCCTGACATCACTACATAGTCAACGGTGCGGTCGTTTACCTAGCCATATCTTTGACCTTGTCGAATTTCCGGAATGCGGTGCGCTGACAAAATTACACGCCCTAGGGCGTATATTTCCGTCAATGCACCGCATTCTCGCAATTCGACATGGTCAACGGTGCGGCTCGGTAACCGACCGTACCGCACTTTTTTTAATTTTAAAAAATCACGGTGCGTCGTTTCAGTACCGCCCCGAAACCGGTGCGGATACCGTTAGCATCGATCATGGTGCGACCTATAAATTTACAGGCAACATTGCGAATCGGTGCGAGCCAAACGGTTCAAGCGCACAGCGCGGGATTTTTTTTTAAATAAGGCGAATTTTAAGCTATTTTACAAAACTAATCCACTAAAAGGTTTAATACAGAAAAAAAAATGAAAATACCTGTACATGTGGCCATCAAGGAGGCATATTGGCTGTAGAATTTGCAAATCTAAAATTTCCCACCGTTTTGCAAAATTCAAATTGGAGATGGTGGGCAATGGACAACAGTGCGTGCGTGCAATGGGAGCACCGATGGAAGGGCGCCTCACACAAGGTAAATTTGCACCGGTGCTTTAGAGCTGTGGAGCACTGAAAAGTGGAAAATGCAGATTTATGGCCATAATTTTTTATTTTATTTAATGTTGTTCCGGTGCGTGGGTTTTATAGGCGCACCGGTGTGGTTTCTTGAAACTACATCGGGTTGTTTTAGTTTTGGCGCGGGGTTTTAGGATGCACTGGTGCAGAATATTTGTAAAGCACTAGTGCACTACAGTAATAAGACGCACCAGGCGGGTTTGTACCGAGCACACGGTGTCCCGGTGTGCCAATGTTTTGTGCGCACCAGTGCTTTCTCTAGTTGAACGCATCGATGCCAATGTTTTTGTTACAAGGTCAACAATGCGGTGGTATAACAAACTGCACCGTTGACTATGTACTAGTGTCAGGAGGGCAGTGCGCTGACCAAACTATACGCCCAAGGGTGTATAGTTTAGGAAGCGCACCATCCTCCTGACATCATGACATAGTCAACGGTGTGGTTGTTTACCTGGTCGCACCGTTGACCATGTCGAATTGCCGGAATGCAATGCGCTGACAAAATTACCCGCCCTAGGGCGTATATTTCCATCAACGCACCGCATTCTCGCAATTCGACATGGTCAACGGTGCGGCCGGGTAACCGACCGTATTGCACTTTTTTAAATTTTAAAAAATCACGGTGCGCCGTTTCGGTACCGGTGCGGATACCGTTAGCACTGATCGCGGTGCAGCCTATAAATTTATAGGCAACACCGCGAACCAGTGTGAGTCGAACAGTTCGAGCGCACCACGCGGTATTTTTTTTTTAAATAGGGTGAATTTTAAGATATTTTACAAAACTAATCCACTAAAAGGTTTAATTATGGAAAAACAATGAAAATACTTGTACATGTGGCCGTCGAGGAGGCATATTGGCTGTAGAATTTGCAAAACTAAATTTTCCCACCATTTTGCAAAATTCAAATTGGAGATGGTGGGCAATGGACAGCAGTGCGTGCGTGCAATGGGAGCACCAATGGAAGGGCGCCTCACACAAGGTAAATTTGCACTGGTGATTTAGAGCTACGGAGCACTGAAAAGTTGAAAATGCAGATTTATGGCCATAATTTTTTTTTTTATTTAACCCTGTTCCGGTGCGCGGGTTTTATAGGCGCACCGGTGCGGTTTCTTGAAACTGCATCGGGCTATTTCAATTTTGGCGTGGGGTTTTAGGACGCACCGTTGTGGAATCTCTATAAAGCACCGGTGCACTAAAGTAATAAGACGCACTGGGCGGGTTTGTACCATGCGCACGGTGTCCCGATGTGCTAATGTTTTGTGCGCACTAGTGATTTCACTAGTTGAACGCATCGGTGTAGTTTAGGATGATAAGCACATTGGAAGAAAAACATTCGCAAAAAACTCCACCCGCCAACCTCCTCTAGTAACCTCCGCTACAAACGAATGTCTGGGGTATTTTTATAAAGGGTTCCTCAAAAAAATCCGCTAGAGGGTATTTTCCTTGTAGTGCAATACTGTTGATCTTGCGAAGTTCATTATTGATGGTCAGAAGGAAGTGTACTTTAAATGAGTTGTAAGGTAAGCTCGAAGATGTGGAGAGAGAAAGAGCGGAGTCTAAACGACTGCAGAGTGGGTAGAGTTGCTGATGAAGACGAGTGAGACAAAGATCATTCATTATTATTATATAATATGTGTTATAAAATGTATGTAAAAATTAAGGGGGAGTGTTGGAAGATAATTCTTCCATACTCATATTAGAATAAGGTGCAGATTTGTAGGAGGATGTTGAGAGAATATCTCAACCTCCCTATTTATATTTGTAATTGGTTGGATCTCACCAACACCATAAATATTGTGATGTATTCGTGTGATTTGTGGAAAATGTAATAAAAACTGTTTCTTTGTGTATGCATCTCTGTTTTTTAACTCCTTTTGGAAGCATCTACAACAAATACACTATCTTATTGGCGAATGAATGCCCAAATTGGCCCATCCCAGATGTCGGGAATCCAAGATTTATATGGCTACATAGTGGATGGCCAAGTCGAACGAGAATCCAAATTTTTCATTGGCACACATTTTCCAATTTTAGATTATCGCCAAACTATAGCATTCATGTAATGTGATTCTGCATCAGTTCCTTGGTATATCAAAACCTTGGTGAAGCAGAATATGTTGTGAGCATTTATATATGCATCCGGTTGCTACTAGCAAAACATATATCTTGACTATTTATAATGGTCAAAAGCACTTTATTCTTGGTGTAAACACACAAAGTTGTGCCTCACATCCTCTTATTGGATCTCTAAGTAAGGTTACAACTATTGACAAGTTTCAAGGTTAATAAAATGACCATATTTTTCTCTCTCTTGTTCGAGCTATATTTGTAGGTATATTGGTTTTTCCTACCTACGATTAGGCTACTACATCACACATTCAGAAGTGTTGTGCTAATTTATTTCAGGGTGAATCCTTGTGGCAAGTTGCACTCAATAAGCGATGGTCAGGACCAATTGGACGAGGCTCAAGCAAACGTAGCTATGCAACTTTGTGTATCAATAAGAATATTTTTCATTCAAAGGATTGGATGGGGACACCGATGAGCTTGCTCGACATGTGTTTTAATTTCTAAAGGAGTAGTTTGAGTTGTTAGTTACACCATTGCCTTATGGTTTACTTCATAGAACTATAATTGATCAATTTCTATTGTGTAGCAAAACAAGGGGCACAAAATTTCAAATTTCATATTGGAAATGGGTAATGATGGAGTAAATTTCAGAGAAGATGGTACTAAATTTGACTTTCATGTGAAGGGAGTATCTAGGCGAAGAAGGAATGCTAGAATTCCTAAAAAATATAGAGCTTTAGATTGCTTATTTGAGGGATAGTACACCATTCATTACACCGAGAGGCACATTCTACAACCTTGTATGAACCCGATGTGTAAGCATGTCACGTCCTGAAAAAATAATAAAAATTAATTTTCACCAATGTCGGCCAAAACATTAACTTGAATCTTAAATCATATATATATAATATATAACTTTTAACCTTATTAATAGGCTACGATTAATTATTAAAATATAACTATCTATTAACGTAAAAACGTAAACATGTAAAAGTAAATGTAATTTTTATTTAACATTTTTGATCTAATGTCGGTCCTATTTAAAAATAAACCTAATTATTATTATGTATAAAACATAATATAAATTTAAAATATAAAGAGCTTTAGGTATGATAAATAAATAAAAATATAAATAAACGAGGTATGGTAAATAAATAAAACCTCTTTTTATACTTATTCCAAAGGTATGGTAAATAAATAAAGCCTCTTTTGATATTTACTCCATAAACCTCTTTATATTTACAAGAACTCAAAAAGGATGTTTTATTTAGGTGAAGCCTATAGGCCAAATACCATGGGACAAATTATTATTAATACCATGGGCTAAATACCATATTTATAAAAGAGGTATGGTAAATAAATAAATAAATATAAAAGAGGTATAAAGAGGCATGATAAATATATAAAAACATATCAAATATCATTATAAATCAACATCTAATTATATACCAAACCTATGGGCCAAATACCATGGTAAATAAATAAAACCTGTTTTTATATTTACTCCATAAACCTCTTTACATTTACAAACACTAAAAAAAGAGGTTTTATTTAGGTGAAGCCTATGGGCCAAATTATTATTAATACCATGCCAAAAAAAAACATAATACAATATTAAATTTGTTATATTAAAATATACATTAATCTATCATGATATATATTAACTCTAGATATATATGGAAGGGAAGAACAAAGACAGAGTGATAGAGATGGAGAGATAGGGGGAGTGAGAAGGGAGAAATGGGGACAAACTCAAGGAGAGGGGAGAGGAGGAATAGAGAGAGAGAGAGGGAGAGGAGTGAGAGAGGTAGAAAATGGTAAGAGAGGAAGAGTGAGACATAAATATGGAGGGGGGAGATAGGAGGAGAGATGGAGGGAGATAGTGAGAGGATTGGAGGGCAGAGAGAGAGAGGGAGGGAGATAGTGAGAGGATTGGAGAGAGAGAGAGAGAGAGAGAGAGGAAGGACGAGAGAGGGGAATTGAGAGAGAGGAGGAGAGAGGAAGGGATAGAGAGATGGAGTTGGAGTGGGATAGAGGGAGGGAAGAATAAAGACATAGAAAGTGAGAAGTCTAGAGAGAGAGGTAGTGAAAAGGGAGATATGGAGAGAGTTTGTATATTTATGGGCAATATAAAGAGACAATTAAGGAGAGATGGAGAGAAGGGGGGAAAGAAGGAGAGAGAAGCAGAAATTTAGGGAAACAGTAACATAGTTTGAGAAAGAGAGAGAGAGTGATGGGGGAAGAGAGAGGATTAGAGGGCAGATAGAGAGAGAGATGATTGGATGGAAAAGAGAGAGAGAGAGAGGAAGGACAACATAGAGGACTTGAGAGAGAGGAAGAGAGTGATGGGGGAAGAGAGAGGATTGGAGGGAAAAGAGAGAGAGGGAGAGAGAGAGAGATGGGGGAAGAGAGAGGGAGGTAGGTGAGGAAAGGAGAGAGAGGAAGGAATAGAGAGAGTGAGGGATAGAGAGATGGAGTTGGAGGGTGAGAGAGGGAGGGAAGAAGAAATACATAGCCTAGTGAGAAGTGGAGAGAGAGAGGGAGTGACAAGGGAGAAATAGAGAGAGTGTGTGTATGTTTGGGGGTGAGATAAAGAGAAAAATAAGGATATGTGGAGAATGGGGGGAGAAAGAGAGAGGGAGGGATATAGTAACAGAGTTTGAGGTTGAAGAGAGGGAGAGAGATGAAGATAGAGAGAGATAGATGTGGGAGATAAAGGGAGAAAGGGGAAGGAAGAGAGAGAGGATTTGAGAGAGTGGAGAGAGGGAGGGAAAGAGAGATGGAGTTGGAGGGGGGAGAGAGAGAAGACGATTTATTGCACTAGATGCATTGATTTCATTTTGGATGGTGATTTCTAATCCTATTTGATTTTTTGTACTATATGCATTGATTTTAGTGTAGATTTTGAGAGAGAGAGAGAGAGAGAGAGAGAGAGAGAGAGAGAGAGAGAGGATTGGATGGAAAAGAGAGAGAGAGGAAAATATAGAGGAAGGTATGAGAGAAAGGGAGAGAGAGGAAGGACAAAAAAGAGGACTTGATAGAGAGGAAGACAGTGATGGGGGAAGAGAGAAAATTTGAGGGAAAAGAGAAAGAGAGAGGGAGAGAGAGGAAGGAAGAGAGAGGAGGAGGAGAGAGGGGGGGAGATAGAATGAGAGATGGAGGGATAGAGAATTGGAGTTTTAGGGGGAGAGAGGGAGGGAAGAAGAAATACATAGAGAGTGAGAAGTGGAGAGAGAGATTAAGTGAGAAGGAAGAGATGGAGAGAGAGTGTGTATGTTTTGTGGTGAGATAAAGAGACAAAGAATGAGATATGGAGAGAAGGGAGGAGAGAGGGAGGGATATAATAATAGAGTTGGAGGGTGAAGAGAGAGAGAGAGATAGAGATGTGGGAGAGAAATGGAGAGAGAGGAAGGAAGAGGGAGGATGTGATAGGGCGGAGAGAATGAGGGAAAGAGAGATGTAGTTCGAGGAGGGAGAGAGGGAAGAATATTTATTGCACTAGATGAACTGATTTATGTGTAGATGGGCATTTCTAATCCATTTTGATTTCTTGCACTAGATGCATTGATTTTAGTGTAGATGTTTATTTCTAATTATATCTAATTACTTGCACTAGATGCATTGATTTAAATGCAGATTATTTCTAATCCTATATGATTGCTCGCACTAAATGCATTGATTTCAATGTAGATGGTGATTTCTTATACTATTTGATTGCTTTCACTAGATGCATTAATTTTAGTGTAGATGTTGATTTCTAATAATATTTCATTGCTTGCACTAGATGCATTGATTTCAATGTAGATGATTTCTAATCCTATTGGATTGCTTGCACTAAATGCATTGATTTCAATGTAGATGGTGATTTATAATCCTATTTGATTGCTTGCACTAGATGCATTGATTTCAGTGTAGATGTTGGTTTCTAATCTTATTTTCTTACTTGCACTAGATACATTGATTTCAGTGTAGATGTTGATTTCTAATCCTATTTGATTACCTGCATTAGATGCATTGATTTCAGTGTTGATACTGTTTTCTAATATTATTTGATTGTTTGCATTATATGCATTATATCCATTGATTTCAGTGTAGACATTGATTTCTGATTTGATGTAATTGGATGTACATTGGTGGTACATTAATTTTAAAGTGATTGGATTAACATTATGCATTGATTTCAGTGTAAGTACACAAAATTATTGACAATGTACATTGATTTTTTTGTTATAGTAATTGAACCTATTAATATTGAAGAGCAAGAGAGGCAATGTATGATGTTTAGTACAATAGTTTGAGCTAAATATTTAAATGGTTTATGATTTTAACTGTCCTTTTCATATAATCAATACGAAAAGATGACAAAACTAACAAGGGTGACAATAAGAATAGTAGAAGAAAATAATTTGAGATTGATCACAATGAAGACTATTTGTAATTGAATGCATTCTTATTATTCACATTTTCTATCATTCAACACTATTACATTGTCACTTTGCATTCAAAATTTTTATTTCATCATTTTTTATCATTAAAATTATTAACAATAATTATCATCTCAATAAACTGAGGTAACTAAGCAAATTTTAAAATTAAAATCACTGGAAAAATATTATACATATTTAGCATTTATAAAATGATTATATTTATATTAGATGTATTTACATATTATTGATAAAACTAATCATATGTTCGATATATTTTCCTTGGCCACACACGTCTGAAACCAGCCTAGATCCATCTTAACTTTGGATCTATCAAGCACCAAGAGGGATCAAATATCTCGAGGTGAAAACCTTTCCTCACATTGCACTCAAAAAAGATGTTTGCACCTCAAGAGATTTGATCCCTCTCAACACTTGATAGATCCGGAGTTAAGATGGATCTAGGCTGGTTTGGAATAGGAAGCTCAACTCTAGTTTTCCTCTCTAATGTGCATGATGGAAAATATAAAAAAGCTCAGTGTTAAAAACCCTGATTGAATGTTAATTTTCTATATTATTAGGGAAATTAATTCATGACGTTGTGTATTCCGCAAGTACGTTGATCTTGAAATGTCTCAAGTCTTCCAACTGGAAATTACTACTAGTTGTTTATCTAACATTGAATAATGGCACATGGATTTCAACACAAATTCACTTGTGGGTGTCATTATATTACTTCTTTCTGTTAGCTGAGCAAGGAAAAACACACGCTATTTCTTGAATACATCCACATTTTCAACATAATTAAATGAAACCTATGCTGTAATCAGAATCATCAACCATATTTTACTTGCATTATAATGTCTAACACACAATCACTGGAAACTTGATATTTTCAGCTTCTAGCATATAGCACTTTACACCTATTCCACATATTCTAGTTGCAAAGAGTGGCACTATATGATACAGATCTAAATTACAAATACAAATCATAAATTTTGGAGCCAACGAATTAGATACCTACCCTCTCACTCCTAATATTTGTAATACATCAATTTTTTAATGATATTCGAGCCTCTATTTTTGGAGATATTCTACTAACATGGAGAAAGTTATAAATATAAATATGTGCAGTAATTAGCAAACTTCATAGATCTTAGCACATCATTTTTAAAATGAAGATGAGAGTGAAGAGAATTGTAGTTTGGATTTCACCCATGAGCTAGTTGGTCTATGCAAGGATCTTGACATCATTTATTGGTAATCCATGGTTTCACACTCTTCTTCAAGACCTCCTTCAAATGAAGGAAAGCTTCAAGGATAATCCCCACAATCTATTGGAAAATGGAAATTAGAAAATCCTAATGCACCTTGCAATTGGAATGGAAACACTTGCGACAATTATACAACAAGATCTGGAAGGAGCAACAAGAGTGTGAATTCATCAGAGGCGAAAAATAGGGAGTGTTTATCATGGAAGAAGTCATCATTATGGAATAATGATCAATGAAAGGATGAATGTATATGTTTTGCAGGTTCTAGTGCAATTGAAAAATTGTTGTCGTTGCTACAATACCCTCCAAAATTTTGGCCTACACCAAATTTTTGAGCCTATCTCGGTGTTGCATATGGTCGTCACAAACATTGAAATCCATTGTATGTGTTTCTCTAGGTGTTTTTCTCCCTTTTGCAAGAAAGGAAAAATGTCATCGTTTTGCATGCTAAGTGTTGAACAATGTATATGAGCTTGTTTTGGTGGTTTCAATAGGTCAATTTTGTGTAAATGAGTTGATTTTACCATGTAAACATTCATTGCATTCATTTCCAATGTTGTAAGCATTGTCGCACAAGTGTCTTCAGGGTCGTCACAAAGTGTATCTTTAGTGTCGCACTTGTCGTGAGTCATCACAGAGTTGTCGCACTAAGCTAATTATGTTGTTCATGTGTATTGTATGATATATGTTGTTGTGTAGTCAATTGTTCTAAGTGTTTTACCACAATATAGTCTTATCACTGTTCACATCAGCCTCACCGATCCCACACTTATTCACATTCTGAAATCTTTCTGACCAAGCAACTTAGCCTCATCTGACCCTCCTAGACTGTGCTCCTAAACTATGCATTGTGCAGTCTCAACCCTCTAGCTATGAACCTACCTCTTGAAACTGCATAATGTGTAGTTCCTTCTTGCCATGACTGTGCACTGCGCAATTTCACTTCTCAAGCCCAAACCTTGGCCCCCAAAATTATGCAATTCATGCCTCCAACCTGGCCTCAACTGCACATTGCGCAAAATCTAATCTCAAGCTCAACCCTTGAGCTCCTAAGATGTGTAATTGTGCAATCACCAAACCTCCTTTTCCGTCCAGAGATGCGTAGTAGGATGCATTAATGCTCAACCCCTTAGCCTATATTATTGAGCTCCTAAACTATGCAATTTTATTCCTCAATCTAGCCTGAACTGTGCATTGCGCAGTATTAAGGCTCAAGCTTCACCCATGACTCCCTGAGTTGCACAATTGCACAATCACTGAGTCTCTCCCTTAGCCTGCCACCCGGTTCTGACTCATTCAGTGGATCAACATGCAACATATTATACTAGGGGTTTATCGGACCGATGCCATCTTTTCACAAGTGAATTGTAGATGCAGGTACTTTATCATACCATGCCAGGATGAAGAAGGGGAACACATTGAAAGAAATATTTGTATTTTATTATGCAAGTTAATAAATCAAGAGAAATCAGAAGACACTAGTTTGTGACCGCAGGTCAAGACCTAATATCACTGAAGACTCCTTACCTCTGATCCATATTGAGGTAGATAGAAGAGAATTCACAAGAAGATACATAGCAAGGAGAAATAAGAATGGATTGACATTGCCATGTCATCAAGAAGCCCATCTCAACAATGTCATGTCATGAGTCGTCATATGCCACATCATTATTGTGGATTATGTAATTCATGATTCGAAAATGTATTGTAAAGGGGAGGTCCAAAGGACATGTACATAATATGAAGATTCATGTAAAGTTGAAAAGTCATAGGAAGTCAAACTATCATGAGGGTAGTCAAAAAATCACAAGGGTGGTGAAGCATCACCCTAGTGGTTATATATACACCTTCATTGTAAGAGCAAAGGATTTTTCACCTTGGATCCTCCCACAAGGCATTAAAGAGACAAACTAGTTCTTTTGATGAGTAAGTGGTGGCTCTAATGATTCGATGTATACATGTGTCTTGAGACTTTCACTTAATATATGAATCCTGATGACCAACACGTTCTTCATGCATGGATTATGAATATTTGTAAGACTATTCTGTGAATGTTTGTAATTCATGTTTGTTTTTCACCTGTACTAAAGTAGTTGAACTATTTTGGTTATTTTAGTGCTTATCATATTGAGAATGTGTTGCAATGGTTGCAATGACCGTCACATCTTTGTGGACTATTCTGCTGGATGTTAGACATATCTTTCTTGTTTGTGTTGGTTGTAATGACCGTTGCATATTTTTGGACTATTATGTTGGATGTTAAATGGATCCTTCTTGTTTGCATGTGTCTCTACTAAACTGGTACTATTAGCTCCCTCTTGGAGACTCACCTTCTCCTTTCCTCTGCATTAGAAGAAATTTTACACACCTAGAATTGATCAGTCACTAAGCACACTTACTTGGTTTTTGAAGGATGCCTGCGCTCCTCCCTCTTGCTGACAGTTAGATCCAAGGCAAAGCTTTAATAAATCGACAACTTGGCCATATTCCGGATGGGGCTCCTATCCTAAATGGTGTGAGGTATAATTGGGATCACATATCGGGGATACCCCCTGAATTTTGGTGGGTCCAACACCATCAACATTTCTAGCGCTAGAAGGAGGGAAACCAAATTTTTATTGTTGATATCCTCAACCACCCTAATCCTAATTCTTCCGGTTAGGGAAGTAATATTTCCAACACCTTTCTTTCTCATATTCTTGAAGTTGGTGTATATTCTCAACCCGAGCTTGTACAAACTTGTGAAATACCTTACGACCAGATCTGAGCCATCCGTCCTATAACTCGTGATTTGAAAAAGCTATTGGATTGATTCTGGGAGCACACAATCTTCCATATTCTCAAAAGAAGAACCCAACCACCCCTATCAGGATAGTGATTTATACAATTTAAGTTTTGGTTCTCGCTACCCTTGAAGAGTTAGAAGAGTCTACATAAAACGCAGAGAAAACAAGAAGACCTACATTTTACAATGGTGGTGATAGCGATAACGTTGTGCTCTTAGATGATATTTTCAAAGGATTAGGCAATGAAAAAGAAGAATAAGGTCCATCATATTCTGACGAAGACGAGGAAAACAATGACAAAGATATGGCATACCAAGATCCGAATTGGATGTTCTGCACAAGATTCCAAGGCACCCGGAAAATATGTTTATGAAGTATGACCCTGATAAGGCAGAGAAAGCAGAGGACCATTTGGATAAATTATGCCTACATCTATAAATTCTAGAGGTATGTTACGATGATGTTGCATGTAGACTTTTCTGTGTACCTTAGATGGAAGAGAAGTTGTATGGTACCACAATTTCCTCTGAACTCTATCCCAAATTGTAAGGGTTTTAAAATATTTTTCTTGAAAAATTTGCTGATGACAAAACCCCCACAACGTTGTTAAAATATTTAGGAAATATTAAGATGGAGCACAACGAGAAAGTGAAATATTTTAATCAGATTTTTAACCTCATATTGAATAAATTCCCAGAAAATACGAAACCTCATGACTCCATCACTATTTATTTCTAAACATATGCCTTATCGACAAGCATCGCACAGTTCGTGAAAATAACTGCAAAAGAAACCTTAGCTTAAAATTATGAAGAAGCAATCAAAGTTGAGAAGGAATTGCATGCGATTGGAGGCATTGTTGACAATGAACCATCAAAGGACTCCAAAGACACAAGAAAAAGGTCTCAGGCCTCCATAAGCAAGGGAGATTGACCCAAACCATCTTGTCTATGTCCAATGAGTTTGCAGATTTAAAACAAGGGTCAAGCGAGACCACCGTGAGAAACACGCCTCCTAAATTCAAATTTTTTAGAAGGGTTGCAAACTCAGGTAGTAGCAACAACCAACCAGCCAAGTCTACGTAGAGCTTGAACATTGTGCTGAATTTTTAGAGTATGAGCATGGACCAATAATTTTCATTTCATCAAAAGTATCATTTAGAAAAAAACATGCTACAATGGAACCACAAAATCAACACTTTAGTTGTGCATATTATTGATACAATAATTTCTGATGATCAAACTAAGCCAACGAAAGAGAAGGAAGAAAATTCTGTAGCCGAAAAACTGTGAGTGTTGTACACACAATGAACACACTCAGTTGTGTTTACGCAGCTGAAAAGAAAAGTGTCGTAGAAAAACCACTAAGTGAGGACCCGACCCAAAAGTAAAACAATTGATACAACTTGAGAAGCCAAGGGACGATCTCTGAGTAGGATTTGATGAGGCAGAAATTGAAAGAGTATCTGCTATGGAAGATCACACTACTCGTCAACACAACCTAGAATACTCAGAGCAAGTCTAGAAGTGTGGCTACAACGAAAGGTACTTCCACAAATAGAAAAAGAAAGTATTTCATTTTGGAAGAAACAAATAAGGTTTCTCCTCTAGACACATCTAAAATATATCATGCACTTGATAACGATATATTTGAAGACATGAAGAAAATTTTTGCTAACACTTCGCTCTTCGAACTTATAAGAATCACAAGCCATCGAGAACTGCTTGTCCACACTCTTGAACAATATGCCTTAGGTAACAAATCTTCTTCGCAGAAGGGATTTGAATATGGTAAGTCTTCTGGTCCTCGATAGTCCGTGCTTAATTATTTAACATTGGATGCAAATCCTCTCCACCCTCCGTTTTCGTTAGTGTTTCAATTTTTTAGTTACAATGTGCACAATTTCTTTGTTGATTATGGTGCATCGGTGAACCTAATGCGACTATCTGTAGCTAAGAAAATAAATTAAAAATGGGATAAAACATATGCAAAGATCATTCATATGGATAGGACTCTTTTCCATGCTATGGTAAACTCGAAAATGTGCTTATCCTCAAATCATCCAATCAACGATTTCACTAGCGTATAAATATAGTAATTGTGGACATTCTGGAAGCATATGGTGTATTGCTGAGCAGAGTCTGGTCTAGAAAACTACAAGGGTATTTTGCTATGGATTTCTCACATTTATGAATCCATTATAAGGGTAGAAAAAACCAAATCCGGGTGAACTTAGAATCTTACATGAAACATACTCTTACTCCCTTCGAGGGAAAAAATGAACCAGTTGCTTTCGCAGATCTTATCTTTGGAAATTTCTTTCTAGAAACCAACCTAGGGTGCTATCTTACCCATCCATCCTAGTCCCACCTAACACATAGTTGGATCTCATTCCTAGTCCAACTGGCGCAATTGACATTTGTACAGTCGATAATAATAGTAGTAGTAGTACTAGTGTAGATCCTAACCCTTATATATATGATGTTTGGATTTTATACATTGACGGTTCAAAGAAGTAGGAGGGATATGGAGCTGGTTGTGTTTTAGTAGACCCGTGATAGAAGAAAATCCTAATCTCATTCCACTTACAATTCGAGTGCACAAACAACATGACAAAATATGAAGCACTTATCTTGGGTTTACAAAAGGCCATCGACCTCAATGTTGGAGTTCTCAAAGGATTAGGTGACACTGAAATCGTCGTACGACATGTACACAATACTATTCACAATGTGTCACTGCATTTTAAAGGCTATCAATAAGAGGTATGTCGTTTGATTTCTCATTTCCAAGATTTTGATATTATATATGTTCCTAGAATGCATAACGCAACTGCGGATGCATTAGCAAATGTTGTGGCTATGTTATCACCGATTATGGAAATTTTTTCTGTAGAAATTATTTATAAACCATCCATCCCTAATAATATCACCAACATACACGTTTTCAATGATGACCAGTAGATACTACACTTTATGGTGAATTCTTATGTATTAAAGGATGCAACTATCGATGAGGACGAGCACGAAAGAGTGTTGTAGGATACAACTCACACAAACAAAGAGAACCCCATGCCAAAGGGTGTGGTATCATTAGAAAATTTGTATGACTTTCAAAATCACTTCAGAGGGCCAGTCAATGCAAAAAACCATAGTTCAATGTTCTCGCACGCGTAAATAAATCTTGGAATAGAAAAGGATCTGAAGTATGTAAATCTCGGTACTTCTTGCACACCACAAGAATGAAAATATTTCAACCACTTATTTAAGAAGTACTGATATGTTTTCATGTGGAAATATGATGAGCTCAAAAATTATGACACACAAATAATCCACCATGTTATCCTGATAAAAGAAGGGGCCAAGCCTTTTCAACATAAGTTGCGAAAGATACATCTGACACTTGAGCCCTTGATTCAAAAGAGTTGAGAAAGTTTTTGGATGCTCAGAGCATATATAAAGTGCGACATTCAACATGTGTATCTAATCTAGTCCTTGTAAGAAAGAAGTATAGGGAAATATACTTGTGTGTTTATTTTCAAAACTTGAATTGTGCCTTGGACAAAGTTAACTACACCGTGTAATATATGGAACAAATACTGTAGAAAATATCGAGGTCGGAGATGTTCTCCTTGCTCGATGGTTACTCAGGCTACAACCAAGTTCTGTTCTTAGAGCTTGACAGAATGAAAGCTACATTCCGCACAAAGGGGGGGACATTCACATTTAGAAGAATGCCATTTGGGCTAGTCAACACAGGTGAAAAATTTCGACATGCGATGGACATCACATTTCACTGACTGACCAGAAAAATCTTGGTGGTGTATTTTGATGATGTCACGATGTTTTCCAAGAAGAGATCCGACCACCTATGCCATTTGAAGAAAATATTTGAGCGATGTCGGAAGTACGAGATATCCCTTAATCCCAAGAAAATTGTTTTTGCAGTGTCCGAGGGTAACCTCTTGGGCCACATTATCACGAAAAGTAGGATTAAAGTAGACCCTGAGAGGGTCAGAGCTATCATGCAGATTATCTTCCTATGGAACAATAAAGCTATGCAGTCCTTCCTGGGGAAGATTAATTTTCTTCGCAAGTTCATCCGCAATTATGCTTAGATTGTGAAAACTATGCAGGAGATGGTAAAGAAGGATGCATTATACAAGTGGGACAAAAGGGAAAAGGACACTTTTTCCCGTATCAAGCAGGCTATCATAGAAGCACCAACCTTGTATAGCCCAGATTTAAAGAAATATTTTCTTCTCTACACTTTCGCTTATGATACTTCTCTCACCGTTGTGCTCACACAAAAGGATGACCAGAATAATGAGCGATCGATATCTTTCATGAGTTTTATCCTACAAGAACCTAAACTTAAATATACCGCCATTGATAAACAAGTGTATACATTCTACAAGGTGGTGAAACACTTCCAACCCTATCTATTGAAGAATCATTGTATCATCTTTCTTCCACACCAAACAGTTAGATCATTGTTCGTTCAACAAGAGTTGGGTGAGAGAAGAGCGAACTGGATGACTGGTCTACAAGAGTATGATTTAGAGTTCAAACTAGTTCACACGATTAAGGGCCATGGTATATGTCGGCTGGCAGAAAAAGTGGTGGACGCAAAAGAATAAGATCCATCTGGATGGGAATAGGAAATTGGAATGTATAATGTTGAGCGAGCTCCCCGCACTATTGTTGCAAACTCTTGGTACAGTAATGTGCCATAGTATCTCAAGCATGACAAAGTTCCCTCACATTTATCCGCATGACAGAACAGGGCACTCATATTAAAAGAATTATCTTATTAGTTGGTGCATGGGGTGTTTTTCAGAAAGCACCATAATGGAGTACTGCTCAGGTGCTTGCAAGCACACAATTAAGAGAAAATACTATTTTATCTCCACAATGGACCACCCGAGGGACACTTTGAGGGTGACACAACAACGCATAAAGTTATCTTGGTCAATTTATATTGGCCCACATTATTTACAGATGCTCACGCCTATGCTCAAAAGTGTCCAGTCTGTCAGAAGTGTGTCGACCGAAACAAGAAGTCAATCACCCTATTGCAGTCAGTCGTTGTGGAAGAATAATTCCAACAATGGGGCCTAGACATTATCGATGAAATATTTCTGCACTCGTCAAAGAAACATTGCTACATTATCACTTCTACATACTACTTCACGTGGTGGGCAGAAGCGTATCCACTAAAGCAAGTGAATGACCAAGAATTCATTAACTTCCTTAAGCATAATATCATTTCCAGGTTCTGCATTCTGACTTCACCTTTTTTTTACAATGAAATATACTTTTCATTTCTAATATTATATGATTTTGCATTGGAAAATGGAACCATATTGAAACATTCAACTAACTACTATCTGCAGGGAAATGGTATTGTTGAGTATAAAATAAGAACCTCATCCATATCATTAAGAAGACCATTTACTATGAACAAAGAAACTGGAACTCCGCTTTGATGAATTCCTTATGGGCTGACTGATTCACGCCTAATATTTCTCTAAATACGTCTCCTTACTTTCATAAGAATCCTAGGGCAAGCCATGCTTATTAGTTCAACATAGGATGGACACCCTTTGCAAGCTGCAGGAAGAGATATGAAAAGGAAAAGAAAAAATTTCTCTTCACCAGAGTTGTATTAAGAGATGGTTCGACAAGAAGTTTGTAGGGAAAAAAGAATTTGGTGTGGGTGACTTAGTCTTGAAGTGGGACAAATGCCATGAGGCCAAAGACAAACACACTAAGTTCCAATACCCTTGGATTGGACCATTAACCATAGACAAAAAGCTTGGCCAACATACATATCATCTTCAATCACTAGATGGGAAGATTGAATATCTTCCTATCAATGGCCAAGAATTAAAACAATATTTTCAATGATGATGTGGGGTTGTTCCCTACCCTATGTACATAGTTTATTTTCTTGTTTGTCTATTTGTTTGGTCTTATGTTTTTTTTTTCTATAAATAAGTGCCATGTGTGAACATGTTTTTTGGATTCCTTATGTATGGATGAGTTCAAAAGAGTCTTGTGACACTACAACATTTGTTTAACCTCTAGTCCTCCTTCCTTGAGTTGGTTATACCTTTTCGTCAATGATGTTCTGACGGAAAATTCGATCTGTCTATAAGGAGAGTTTTGTGTCAAACCATGATACTTGTGTCTATTTTTGAAACCTTATGCCCACACTTGGTTCCTTATGTTTTGGTGTTTTCATGCTTATCCAAACAGTAGAGGAGCAAAAGGGGAAAAGCTCAAACAAGAAAATATAAATCAAATATCTCTATATGCTTCTCTCAAGGAACAACCTCTCCTACTCTCAATAAGGCGATATCCCTCTTCCACCCATAAAATGAATAAGTGCCTATGCACAATCCTCTTTAAATATATAAATAAAGGCGAAAGAAGAGAAAGGCTTCCCGCGCAGAGAGGTGAAGCAAGCAACTCTACTGAGGTACTGTCTAGGATCACTGGAAGTGGAGCAATTTTTGTGTTCCTGTAGTGACTCCGAGAGGGTGATGTCCAGGCTTGCTAGCAGCTAAGCAACAGCAGAGATGAAAACCTATACTCTAAAAATCTAAATCTTGCAATTGCACTACCATTTCCAATTTGAAACATTGCAAAATTTTTGAATCTTATGATTGTGTTCAACCGAGAGGGCACGAAGGGGACCATTTTTATTCATGGGGTAAGTGGGGAAGCCAAAGAGATCGACACAATGAATCAATACTCCCTGAAGAACTGAGATCCTGCAAAAAAAAGTCAAACAAGACAGAGAAGCTGGAATTTTACCAGTGTGTCTCCAAGTGTTGTCGTTGCTACAACACCCTCCAAAATTTTTCCTTGCACCTATCTTGGTCTTGTATATGGTCGTTGCAAATATTGAAATCCATTGTATGTGTTTTCTCTAAGTGTTTTGGTCCCTTTTGCAAGAAAAGGAAAATGTGGTTGTTTCGCATGTTAAGTGTCACACGATGTATAAGAGCTCGTTTTGGTGGTTTCAATGGGTTACTTTTGTGTAAATGATTTTATCCTACCATGTAAGCATATGTCATACTCATTTCCAAATTTGTAATCATTGTCGCACAAGTGTCCTCACGGTAGTCGCAAAGTGTATCTTTAGTGTCGCACTATCGCGAGTCATCGCAAAGTTATCACACTAAGTGAAGTATGTTGTTCATGAGTCTTGGATGATCTATGTTGTTGTGTCGTCAATTTTTCTAAGTGTTTGATAAAAATCAAGTTTTATCACTATTCCCATCAGCCTCACCGATCCCACACTTACTCACATTCTGAAAGCACTCTGACTAAGAAAATTAGCCTCATCTGACCCTCTTGAATTGCGTATTGCGCAGTCTCAACCCTATAGTTGCGAGCCTGCCTCTTGAAACTATGCAATGCATAGTTCCTGCCTCACAGGATTGTGAACTACGTAGTTTTAGTGCTCAAAACCAGACCTTAGCCCACAAAATTGTGCAATTCAACCCTCGAGCCTGGCCTCAACTATGCATTGCGAAATCTATGACCTCAATATTATTCCTTGAGCTCCTAAGCTGCACAATTTTGCAATCACCCAACCTCCTAGGTCTTCCATAACTGCACAGTAAGTTGAATTAGTGCTCAACCCCTCACCCTAGCTCACTGAGCTCCCAAAATTTGCAATTTCTTCCTCGGTATAACCTGAACTACGCATTGAGCAGTCTTAAGGCTCAATATTCACCCCTAACTTCCTAAGCTGCATAATTTCACAATCACTGAGTCTCTCCCTCAACCTACCACCCAGTTCTGACTCAGTTAGTGGATCAACATGTAACATCTTAGACTAGGGGTTTATCAGATTGATGTCATATTTTTATGAGTGAATTGAAGATGCAAGTACTATATCATACCATGATATGATGATGAAGAAGGAGATGGATAAGGGGAACATGCTGAAAGACATATTTGTAGTTGATTATGCAAGTTGATCAATCAAGAGAAAGCAAAGGGACAATAGTTTGCGACCACAACTCAAGACCTAATATAAATGAAGACTCCTTACCTCTGAGCCATATGGAGGTGGATAGAAGAGAATTCCCAAGCAGATACATAGCATGGAACAACAAGAATGGATTGACATTGCCATGTCATCAAGAAGCCCATGTCAGCAATTTCATGTCATGGCATGTCATGAATCGTCATATGCCACATCATTATTCTGGATTATGTAATTCATGTTTCAAAAATGTATTGTAAAAAGGAATTCCAAAGGACATGTACAAAATATGAAGAGTCATGTAAAGTTGAAAAGTCATACAAAGTCAAAGAGTCACAAGGGAGGTCAAGCATCACCCCATTGGTTATATATACACCCTCATTATATGAAAAAATGACTTTTCACCTTGACTCCTCCCACAAGGCATTAGAGAGACAAACTAGTTCTTTTGAGGAGCAAGTGGTGGCTACAACGCTCCACTATTGGAGTTAGTGGTGTTAAATGTATACATGTGTCTTGGGAATTTTACTTAATATATGAATCCTGATGGCCAACACGTTCTTCATGCATGTATTATGAATATTTGTAAGACTATTCTATGAATGTTTGTAATTCATGTTTATTTTTCACCTGTACGAAATTAGTTGAACTATTTCGATTATTTTAGTGCCTATTGTATTAAGAATGTGTTGTAATGGCTGCAACGATTGTCACATCTTTGTGGACTATTCCGTTGGATGTTAGATGGATCTTTCTTGTTTGTGTTGGTTACAATGACCATTACATCTTTTTGGACTATTCCACTGGATGTTAAACAAATCCTTCTTGTTTGTGTGTGTTTCTACTAGAGTGGTACTATGACCTCTCTCTTAGAGGCTCACCATCTCCTTTCCTCCGCATTAGAAGAACCTTGACACACCTATAACCGAGCACTCACCATGCACACTTACTTTATTTTCAAAGGCACACATGCGCTCCTCTCTCTTGCTAATAGTTAGAGCCAACACATATCTTTAAGAAATCAACAACCGGTCCATATTCTAGATGGGGCTCCTATCCCAAATGGTGTGAGGTCTAATTGGGACCACATATCAGGGAGAGCCCTTGAACGTTGGTAGGTCCAACACCATCAACACAATCTAAAGTATTAATTCCCCAGATCAGCGAAGTCTCGACACCATGAAATGCTTGAAATTTGAATAGTTTGCAACTCTTGAAATAAGAATTCTCGAAACCATCTGTCAACAAATCAACGGTTTTAATTAATTTTGACAACACCAATAGAACTTTCCAAAAACTTCCAAGGGTGGTCCTGAGGGATATTTATGGTTTCCATAAAACCACACATGGTTTTAACAAATCATGAATAAATACAACAAAAGACCCCCACGTTGTCAACCACCACAATGGCCAAATCTAGTGTGGCTTCATGTATCACCTGACAAAGTCGGGCCCAAACCTATTATTCAGAGTTTAATTTTATTGATATTCTGTGGGTCTGATTAAAACCCAAATGCACTTTTTCCCATTGCATAATTTGTAAAAGGAAATAGATTTTTTCTTCGTAAAAAATAAATAAATAAATATATATATATATATATATATATATATATATATATATATATATATATATATATATTATTGTTTTATTTTATTTATAATTTTACTTTTAAAAAGGAAACAGTTTCATAATTGTTTTTAAATCAGTTTTGAAACTTATTAGAAACAGTTAATTTTGGGGGAAAATAGAAGTCGGAAAAGGACATTTTGTAAGGGTTCAAAGTTTTGGAGTCATGACTCCTCTGTAACAATGAAATCTCTCTAAAATCAAAGAACTTAAAGCAATTTTATTCCAAATTTGGGTATGATTACAACCATTACTTTTCTCTAGTGTTCATATTTTCATTTATGTATTTCTTCTCTTGGATGGTGTAAGATGGAGCCGATTGTTTTAGTTTAATTTTACATGAATTTACTTATTGGTACTCATGTTATTTAAACCCAAGACCCTTAATTAAGCACTCCACGTTTGGGAAACTCATCCATATTTTCTTAGTCTTTCATTATTCTTTCTGCAGAAGTTTAGATTTATATTCTTAATTTCCTGGGTTTAAAATTTGTCCCTTTTATTTCTCTCACAACCACTATTTCAATCTAAACACACCGTAACTCTCAAAGTGTTCTGGCCATTATGCTTTTATAGGCTAGGGTTTCAGAATTAGAAGTTTTATTGCAAGCCTCATGGCATGTCCCTCTAACCACATATTTTAATAGTTTTTCATCAATATTTTGATGTCCTGGGCATTGGTTCCCTCAAAGCCATGAACCGTCTCTAGGGAAACAACATCAAATTGGCATCGTTGTCGGGGAATGGATTAGAAGATTTGGGTTTCATAAAAATTTCAACCGATTCTTGAGGGTGATGAGAACCAATGATTGGTTATATATCATCACTTGCGGTCTTCACTTTGGGTGCTTTTTTCTGGGTTTTCAAGATGTATTTATTTGTGTTTTTATTGAATAAATTTGTCCCATAAAAAATAATTATCATCAAGTTCCAGACAAACCCTCAAAGGTCATATTTTGTACATTTTTCAGGTGCTCCAATTTTTTATACTTATCTTTCAGATTAGGGTTTTAGTTGTCGGAGGATTCACCAATTTATGCTACCTACAGTTCTGAGGAGGAAGATTTTGTTGCAGATTTCATGTGGGCTATGTGTCAGCAACAAACATCAGTTTTGGGGTATGAGTCAAATATTTTATTCGAATATTTCATGAGGCAAAGCGTTGTTCCCAATTGGAGCGAATAATGTTGTAGCCCAGCCTTGTATTGTTAAAAAGTCAAAGATCTAAAAAAAACACTCCAGCAAAAGATAAAATTTGTAGAGTTTGATGATACCTGTCAATATTTGTTGGCATTTCTACAAAATAGGACATTCAAGGTTTTCTTGAAGATAATGAGAATAATGGAATACTTCTTGCAGTAAAAATGTTTGGTACCCAATCGATGGGAAAAGTCCACCAAGCGAACATCCATAGAAAGCACTGAGAGTAAAATTTCATGTGGTCCAATATTACTGCTCAACTTATCAAAGCAATATGAAAATGTGAGTTCCTATATACACTAATGAGTGGCTTTACCAAATTTATGTGGCACAATAAATTCACAAAATATATCCGCAAGATATGGTCTCTTTTCTCTCATTATATCATTGGATCGAGATGGTGTCCGGAAAATTTCATAAACACTTTCGAGGTATGGGGAGCATATAAAGGTAAATATAAATTTCTTCCATTCTATTTGATGTGGGAGGTCTGGCTTGCTCGCAACCGTTTTATTTCGAGGGAAAACCGGCAATCATCGCTCAGATTCATGGGGCGATCATGGTTTGGTTAGCTGCCCAACCTCATCATGCTGCATCTACAAAGGATATGTCTATCTGTATTTGGCCACATCCTATAACCTTGTCGACAATGTACTTTGATGGGGCTCAACAAGAGGGCTATTGTGGTTGCGGGGTGTGGATTAAAATGGAAAATCTAGATCATTATCATATCTATTGGAATGGAGGGAAAGGCACTAACATTAAGGTGAAGCTGCTTGCTTTATGGAGCAGGTTGTGGGTGGCCTATAATTTAGGTTTACAATGTGTTAATATTTATGGGGATGGGAAGGTCGTCATTGATGGTATTGGTGGTAAGACGATTTTTCAGCCAAGAAGATTACAGGGATGGATCTCTCGGGTGAATAATTTGCTTCACAAGCTCAACGATCCAGCTATATTGCATATATATAGGGACATCAATTCTCATGCAGATCTCCTTTTAAAGTAGGGCCTTTCTGTTCCTATGGGAAATATCCATATATCTCTTCTACGGGGGGATCAATTGCTTAAGAGGGCCATTGGTTTTGGTTATTATTCATTTTCCCTCTGGTATGTTCTTATGATTTCCATTGTAGGTATTAGACGCTTTGGTACAACGATCCATGGTTTTTCTTGGCACTACTGTGTCGGGACTCATGCAAGCGAGCCGGTCAAGCAAGCCTGCTAATATCACTGGTCCTGTGTTATGATTACAAAAATGCATCTTTTGTTTTGTTTTTTGGTTGTGGTCTATCATCTACCACATGATCATAGATGGGCTCTTGTGCTAATTATTGATGATTTTCATATTAGTGCCTCTACTGGCCTCTTCTTGCATGCTCAATTTGTTATATTTTTCATCTCAGGGCTTCCTCTACCATCACTATGTGGACTATTAGGGTCCTATAATAATAGGATTCATAATTTCTGAATTGAATTTGATAGTCTTGTAAATATGTGCATACCTTGCTTTCTGCAAGTTGTTTTCCCATATTTAAAAATAATAAAAAATGAAAAGAGGGTAAAAGTCCTAAAAGAAAAATCAAAGGACTTAGAAAAAGAATGGACCCCAAAAACAAAAAGAGAAATAAGACCTGAAAGTGAGCAAGTCCAAATGCCACTACTTTTACTTTTACTGCAAGAATAATGATTATGTGCAGAGTGTCAATAAATGCCATAATCCATGATCAGTTAAACAGTTTAATCTTAGCTTTTCATGCTTTCAATTTCATGTTTTAGATAGAGAATAAAGATTTTTCAAACAATTTAAACTTGACAAATCAGTAGATTGGTAGAGAAATAATGAGGAGCTCAACAGTTTAATCTGAGCCCTCGGATGAAATAAGGTAGATTTAGATATTTTTATGCTTTGAAATAAATTATTTTAAAGGTTGCAAGCCTAAATGCACCTACAAAATAAAGAAAAAATGTTAGAAATAAAGTTGGGTAGGTAGAAAGAAATTGAGCGAGCATGTAATAAAGCATCATCGGGAAAAATCACTAATTTCCCCTCCCCTACAATTATTTCGTATTCTAAACTATCAATAAAAAAGGCCCAGAGCATTTCTCTGACTTTTGTTGGGACCAGACCCAAGGCTCGGTGACTGATTAGTTAAAAATATTGATTTCTACATTAAACCCACATTTATCAGCATTTACCCTTCATTCATACATTACAATCCCTTTTTCCTAAGTAAAAACACATTTTTTTTACTTAGTAAAATTGAAGTCCTTAAATAATTAACTTCATCCCCTTCAAAATCATTCATAAACCCTCAAAATACATTTTATCCTAAGTTAAAAGTGTATCATAAGTTAAATTGTGAAAAATAATATAATAAAGCAATGTTTTATTTTTGACACTTTACTTAGAGTGAGTATGTATTTTATGACCATTACACTACCCTTTTTTCATATTAACACCTAACTTAGTGTATTAAATCCCTAACTACACCTACCCGTATATATTAATTCCCTTATATTTAAATAAATCCACAAAACCCACAATTTTAAAGTTTAAACCAAAGTTTTATATCCCTTGCGAAATATAAAAACCCTGCCCTAACAAACCCATTGGTCTAAACATATCTATAGAAACTAATCCCGCCCCTATAGTATTCAATCATATGTCAAAATGTTTGAAGACTATATAAATATTAACCCAAACGAATATGTGTGATTTAAACATTTTCAAAGGTTTAAATTAATACATTAAACCTAAACTTTAGACTTTGATTAACGCTTATTTAATAAAGTCTAAAGTTTAACCCGCCACATATTATACAAAGCTTAAGGTTTAAAAACCTTGTTCAAGCGCCTTTGTTATAATGTTTAAACTCATATCCCACCACATATGTAAACACCCTGCCCCCACTCCCATCCCAATGCAACTCCAAATCAATTGTGATTGTTCGTATTGATCCCCCAGATCCAACGGTGAGAATACAATATTGTGTGAAAAAGTAGCACAATCACCCCTGCTCCATTTCTACGCGAAATGGGTGGTATTAAAAATTCCTCTCTCCTCCACGTGGATGTTTTTTATTCGATCGCGTGGGTTAAGCCCAATACCACTTACTTCCAAAAACATGTGCGATAACCATTATGGTTTTCGATCCTTTGAAACCCGAAACCGCTGCTCATGCCTGACGTGACAATCATTCAATGCATAACTAATGTGATCGAAATGCATATTAACCTTCGAAATAAACTTCATTCTTTCTCTTCTGCATTTAACATGTGCTCGCGCCTTCCAGACTGTAAAAACATCCTTTTTCAGCCATTTTCTGCCATTTTTGTGCCCGAAACCTGCAAGATTTACCCTGTAACCTTTGAAGATTGTCGAAGAGCTGTACATTGCTCCAGAAAAGCTACAGAAGCCATCAACTCATTTTAAAAACTCTGAAACTATTCCAAAGCCAAATACCTGCATTACAACACGTATTTTTCTAAAAATTGAACGAACAAATAATTTGAAAGATATTTTAAGAACAAAAGCATACTTAGAGTTTAAAAATTGATTAAAAAAAACTGCCAAAAAGCCCCAAAAACAGGCTAGACCATGTCAAAATATTCCCAGAAACCCTGTTTCTTTGTTGCGCACAATTTTTCAAGAAATTTGTGAGTTTTTCACACTTTGATGAACTATTTCAAGCTTGAAATCAAACCAGAAAACCTTTGCAAGTATCCTAAGCCTCTGTAACCCTTTTCAAAAGAGTTTTAGCCCAAATTTCCATTAAAATACTCAAGTAACCCTTGTTTCTTGTTTTAAACCAGTTAAAAGCCTATAAAACTCTTTCACGGACCTAATTGAGAAGAAAGCCCAAAGAAAAAAGCTATACTTTGCCAAATTTGTCCAATAAACCCTCTGCTAAGGTAAATTACTTTTGCGAACTGTCTAAACTTGCAAAAGTAGCCCAAAATCCCTAAAAAGCATAATGCAAGCAAGCCTGAAGTTTCCAAAGTACCTAAACCTATTCCTGCCATGACTTCAAATACTGTTATTGTTGTAAATCCTCTTCAACCACCTATCGTTGATATTGAACACATCCCACTAGCTGATACTGATTACAAGATAGCAGATCCCATTATTGAATTTAACCTGCTAGATATCCATAACTGGTGCTATGAAAAGTCAATAGATAATGAAGAAGAGGTCCATATTTGGGAATCTGATTTGCCCAAATATGTTGTCCCATTAACTCACCCATGTCAGGAGGTCATTATATTGTGTCAGCGGTATTATGTTCCTGAGCAAAGAGCCATTTTAAATGCCAATAAATATGTGCTTTTTTTTTCATAGTGGTTCATGTTCCTATGTGCCCGCACACATGTACTAGCTACATCCACGGTCTTAATGAATCATAGTAAATCCTCCCGAAGGGATCTACAGTCGGCCTAACACTGAGGCCTAACCCCACGGGTGTCTAGGAGATTTGATATGTGACCTCTAAATCTGGGAGTACTTTCAAGCGGGGACTCAACCAATTGAGCTAACCCTTGGGGCTATAAAGATGTGCTTTTTACCATTACTGTAGAATCAATTAACCAGATGTTGCACCTTCATCCTGACCCCCAAGCAGTCCCTTTGTCTATAGAGGCCCTCACCAAGCTATATATTGGCCTAGATTTTCCCAAAAGCATGATTTTTCAGACATTTATGCCTCTGCATATGGAAATCCCCTAGCTAAATCGCCCATATTCTATTGCTAAATTCCCTGAAGGTTCAAGACATGTGATTTCCATGCTTTCCTTCATCCTTGGATATTTTACTGATGAACACACAGATGAGTCCATCTTGGGATTCTTATCCACCTTTTCTCTAGGTCAACCTCCATCAGTAATATTTGATTATGATGGTTTCATTGTTGATAGTATTCATTATCAATTGACCAATTTGCAAATTGAAGGATTGTTCAGATATACGTCCTACCTTTTCCATATTTTTTTTATACTTCCAATCAGATAATTTTCCAATTACTCTCCAAAAACTTGGCATAGAGAGAAATCCTCTATTTGTCATTTTTTGGACATCCTTGCTGAGAAAAGAATGTACAGATTTCAGTTATTTAGAATTTTCAGAGTTATTTCTACATCCAGTGATCACAATGTTGACCAAAACAGAGCAGCCAAGAATAAATGAAGAAATGAAAAAGATATTGCAGTTATCAAAGTAGAGTAAGGTTGGTGGCTGGTATTTGTATGAAAAATATATTGAGATCAGAGTCTTTGGGTAAAAATTGTTACCTTACAAGTTACCCAAACATCCTTCAATGAGAATCTTTGCCTTGGAGTATATCAGGCAGATCCTAAACTCTGATTCCATAAATTTCATGGCAGAAAAGAAGAAGACACAATTCAAACTTAAGAATCAGATAGGGCCATTTATTTGCAATCACAAGGATGCAGAGAAAGAAACAGCTAATCAGTTATTGGAATACAAATTTGAAGAGAGTTTCCCTTGGAACTATGATCCACAAGGGATCTTGAGTAAACTAAGGGTTAAATGCAAGTTAACACCCTTCATCCATGAAGCTAAACTAGAAATAGAAAATTTTTCCAATCAGATTGAATGGACTGAAAACACTTTAATAGATGTAGTGAACAAAGGTAATACTAGTCATACCTTAGAAACTGCAAATCAGCCAGAGAAGTTCACTAAAATAGTAAGGGAAGAAGAAGCCTATGTGGCAGAAACTACAACTGAAACCAAGTTCAAGTTCATATATAACAAAAGGCCCAAATTAGATGTAGCAAGTAAATGAAAAGTGACAATTGATGTTGAAGAAACAAAGCCTTTAAATATCAATACAAATTTGCCAGAGACAAATGTTGCTACTGTGATTATCAAAGAACCAACTACTAAAAATCGAAATGAAGGACAAATAAATAATGAAGACACACAGTTGATGGAAAGACAACAAAGCATGGAAGCCTCTTCCTCATAGACAGCTGAGGAAAATGATTTGGATATCAAAGATAAATATAAACAGATTAAACTGAAGAATGAAGAGATAAAGAATAATATTTATTCTCAATATCTCAAACAGACTCCAAGTGTGCAAAATAGGCTCCTTTCTGCATTTGATTATTATAATCAAAATCTAATCATGTCAGTGTTGCAGCCCACAGTCAAATCTCCGAAGACAGTGGCAGATTATAAGAAAGTTAATTTAGAAGTTCAGACAGATAAGATACATGCTCTTGATCAAATTGAGTTCCACAGACAGACCTCTGAAATGTTATATTCTACTGTCACAAATAAAGCCATGAGTTCTCAGAAGCTCCAAAACACCATCTCCAACATGCAATATCAGATGAAGTTGGACAAAGCCTCATTGTATGCCAAGGATATAAGGATAAAAGCATTAGAAGAACTAGTGTTACAGGTGGGATATGATCATGCTAATATCAAAGTAGCAGAATTATTGGTGAAGAAGAAAAATGAAGATATAGCAGCCTTGAGGAAACAGCTCAAACTTCCTCAAAGTGAGCATCCTCAAACAAAAGAAGTCATACAGGAACAGAGTGAAAAAGATGACATGATGAATTTAATTCTTCAGTTGACAAACCAAGTTAAGGAGATGAAAATACAGATGGACAAACTTGTCCAAGAAAAGGAAACAGTGAAAGAACCAGAGATTCCTACAGTTATTCCAGTTATCACTGCAACAGTGCCTTCAACTTTAGCTGAAAAGTTGGCACCCAAGGAACCACTGGCTACTGTAGTGCCAGTGACTTCTTCCATAACCTCAGCTATTGAATCATCTACAACAATAGTACAACATACAGATGAGGCCAACAAATTAGTGAAAGAAATGGAAGAAATGTCTTTAAAGACAAATGAGATTAACAGGTTAACAAAGATGGTAGAAAATCTTGAAAAGTCAAATAAATTAGCTCAGATAAATGCAAAAACACATGAACAAAATGCCATCAGACTAAATGAAGAGTTAAAGAAATTGTAGAAAGAATTGACATTAAAAGAGAAAATATCATACATCAAAAATCACCTTTGGAACAATGTCATTGAAGCCATCCATGATGTATGGCCTTCAATTCAGGTAATTTTTGAGCAAAGAGACTTATTACCGAAAGCACAAGCAGAAATTCAAAAGACTCTAAGTGAGTTGGCTGACAAACCAGAGTAATATGTAAGGCTAATCACTTTCCTTTACAGCAAAAATAGACAGGAGTTGGAAGAACTCAAGATTACAGACAGAACTGAAACTATCCTAGAAATTAGGAAAGTTACCACAAAGAAGAATCTGATGAGGCAACTAGAAGAAAAGTGTGAAAGTATGAATACTACCATAACTAGATTTATGGTTAAGTTTACCAATTTGAGGGAAAAAGACTGCCTGATATTATGGTCATTAATGATAAATTGATGCCTCAAAATGACTATGATAAGAAGATTAGAGAGTTTGCAAAAGAACAAGTAAATAAACCAACAGGTCAAGGCATACCAACAGGAAAAGTGTTACTCAAGAGTTTTGAAGATTTATTCTACTTGCAACATGAGATAAAACACATGTTTATCATCAAGCCAACCTTTGCTAGATATAATGAAGCTGATGAATACTTTAGGAAATTAAAGAAAATACAAATCCCCAAATATGAGGATTGGCAAGCACTCACAAATTTACTATGAAGGATAAAAGACAGATGAAAGAACGAAGAAAATTATTTTCCAATTTACAGTCAAAACATATTTTCTTTACAACAATAAATAGTTTTTAACTTAGGGTTAAAGAGTATCATTTTAGATAGTATCAATAAATAAAGAGTATCCGAGAAAGAGTATCAGAAAAGGCAGATCAGATTCCAAAAAATATCTAAGAGCCAGCAAAAGGACACCAAGGCAGCCAGTTGCATCTTATCCTCAAAACAGTTTCTATTTCTTTTGGATAAATAGGACAGCTTGCTGATTTATTAAGCAACTGTCTCTATTATTGTTGTAAAGATATTTTATTTTCCTAAGATAATTCCTAGAAGTTTTCTAGGTTATTTTGTAAAACATTATGTATAAATACTTCATCCTTAGAAGTATTTTGTGTGGAATAAAATTGTTGGGATTGTTATAGTCAGTTCTTCTTGGACTTCAAAGCTTTTGTGTGTCAAACTTCGAATTAGCAGGCTGGATCAAAACAATTGGCATGATATTTCAGGATTCCTATGATGAGCTATTTGGAGAGAAGAATTTCCTCACTTGTCATTGTTTTCTTTCTTTGTAACATGCATCCATCTATGTTTATTCTAAATTTGAATGTATAACTAGGAGCATTACTACAGGATGTGTTAAAAGCACCATGTTTTTAACTAGTTATCATTTATATGTTTTTATCTGATTTCCAGTGTAGGGAACCCTTAATTGCTCCCTCTCTCGTTTGACCTCTTCCTACTACTTCATTTTCCGGATCAAATGATTCTTAAGTGCCCTTTATCCCGATCACACCACCTCATAAAAACAATTTTCCAAGATCTTCAAAGGTTATCTATCTTTCCCTGAAAACATTTGACCTTTTGGCCTTGATCCCAGTCCTGTTTTCTTGATTTTGACTCCTTAGCCCAATGGACAAATAGATTTCCCACTATCCATCCTTTCAAGTGATTTTTTCCACCAAATCTACCAAAAAAAAAACCAAAGCTACACTTTCATAACTAGCCTAATATTTACAAATCAAAACAAAGTTAAATTTTAAAGAGAGAGCCCTCTCTGAATCCTAGGAAGGCTAGATCCTAGAGTTTGAAGTTGGTTTGTGGTTACCTCTAGTATTATTTGACTAAAAACCAAAATCTCACAACTTTAGAATTACTAGAGTGATAACATGGACCATGTTTGTGATGAATCTTAGTTTTCTCTTGTATATGGGCTTTTCACCCGAGATACTTTATGATTGTTTCCCTTTTTTCTGTGCTACTCTTCTAAGCATGGGAGATGATGATGTGGGTATGACAACCATTGGTTGCTCAAATGATATTGGACAATGTTTTGACGATGCATCCTTTGAATATGTAATTTTTATCTTTAATATATAAACAACGTTTATATATATAATGCCGAACTAAAACAATAGAGAAATAATAGGCAAGGAAGATCCCACTATATATGAGTTTGAAAAATCATGTCGTTTCTCTATTTCTTTATGTAAAGTTTCATGCAAATAACATCCCTATCTAATAAAGGGTGACCATTTGTAATGTTTGAAAATATTTCTGTTATGGAACGACATATGAATTTAGCCCATTTTAGGTCAAAATAGATGGTATAATCTTCCCCCGATTGCAATTTAAAGAGTTTCATTTTATTCGAAGCACTTGAGGAGGAGACTTATGAGGAGTTACATTTTCATTGGTTCTTAATAACTACTATTGGTATGACTTCATATATAAGAGAAATATTCTGGTGTGAGCATTGAAGAGTGTTTAAATGCTCTTGTTTGTTTAATTGATGTTACAAATAAAGGCAATGCCATAGGTGTTGTGCTTGAGGGAAGATTATAAGCTATAAATTACTTGAAGCTACAAGTGTGGGCAGAGGCAAAAAGTGATGGAAAACGAGTAAAAGAGGAATGCACCTTTCAATCTCCAGCTCTTAGGTAAATAAAGTAGGAATGTACTAATATAAATATGACATTTAAAGGTGAGCATAGAATTTTTGTTGGGATTGGTATCAAGGGATCTGAGGCACCTGTTTTCTCCCAATCAAAATTTTAGACATTATTAGAATTGACCTTAGTTCCAAACCATTTGTCAGCATTAGCAAACTCTTATACAATTTTAAAAAATGATTAGCATTAGCAAACTCTAATACAATTGTAAAAGATGATTTCCATTGTGATAATTGGATGGGGACACTGATGAGCTTGCTCGACATGTTTTTATATTTCTAAAGGAGCAACTTGAGTTGTCAGTTACACAACTTTAATTGATCAATTTCTGACGTGTAGCAAAACAAGTGGCACAAAATTTCAATTTTATATTGGAAATGGGCGACGATGGGGTAAATTTTGGAGAAGATGGTACTCAATTCGAGAATAAATTTTTTGACGAGAAGGATGTCTTTGTGACTTTCATGTGAAGGGAGTATCCAGGCGAAGAAGGACTATTAGAAGTCCTCGAGAAGATAGAGCTTTAGATTTCTTATTTGAGGGATGGTACACCATTCATTCGGAAGAGGAAGCATGACTCTATTATGCCTATGATGTGTATGATGGCAAAGATAAATAGGCTCGGTGTTAAAAGCCCTGATTGAAGGTTAATTTTTTGTACTATCAGGGAAATTAATTCATGACGCTGTGTATTCAATAGGTACATTGATCTTTAAATGTCTCAAGTCTTCCAAAAAGAAACAACTACTAGTTGTTTATGTAACATTGAATAGTGGCACATGGATTTCAGCACACCTTCACTAGTAGGTGTCATTATATTTCTTCTTTTTATCAATCGAGCAAGGATAAACACACACTATGTAATGAAATGAAATTTAATTTTAACATTCACGAGACTAAAAATAGTCTATGGGACTATGAGTTGCCTATTTTTCGTCTTTTGCATTTCAATATTTTTCTTATTCAAATTTATGATGAGCTGACCCAAACTTCCAACAATTCCATCGCTGAAAAAACCATGTGAATAAACTGGCGCTAAAATATTCCCATAACTTTTTATGATGTCTTTAAAAGCATCACATTCGAAAATAATTTTTTTTTCCAATTCCACTGCCTCAGACGTATGAATATATTCCTAATGCAAAGTGTGAATTCGTCATTAGGGAAAAATAACAAGTGTTTATCGTGGCATAAGTCATCACTATGGACTAACGATCAATGAAAGGACGAACATATATGCTTTGCAAGTTCCAATGTAGTTGAAAAAATATAGCATTCTTTCCCAAGATCAACGGAGTATCGATACCATTAAATGATTGAAAGTTAAATGGTGGGCAGCTCCAGAAAGTAGAATTCTCGAAACCATCTATTAACAAAGAAATAAGGAAAGAAAGAAAGTATTTTTTAATGTCCACGAGGCTAAAAATAGCCTATGGGACAGATTGTTTCTCTATCTGGCTCTTGTATTCAGCCCTTTTCCTGTGAATTTTTACAATAGCCGCTCCCAGCTTCTCGACAAACTCTTCACTGAATAGCTTATCCCAAGAACTAGTTGCCAGAATACCTGCATAGTTTTCCCTGCTCTCTTTGAAGGCCTCACATTCTAAAATGAAATGTTTTTCTATTTCCACTTTTTCGGAAGAGCAAAAAATACATACTCTTTCCTCCCACATTTCTTTTGGCCTTTTCCAGTGCCCTGTTTCACAACGAAGTTGATGAGAATTATTCCTTAATTGAGCAATAAGAATTTTATATCTCCAAGAAATATTGGCCCCTATGTACACCTTTTGCTGATGGTTATGAGTGGGGTTAAAATCTTCAATGTAGTATTTTTTTTTTCTCCCTAGCTCTTTCTCCCAAGTACGTTTGTGGAACTTATCCATAACAAAAGGTCTTATCTCTTTACTATTTGTAGGACACATGCTCAATAAAATACCCCATTTACTAAACCATTTGTTATTTTTCTGCATCCAAGTCTTTTTTCTTTTGCACAATATGTCACTAAACACAACCTCAGGCCATCTACCATCTTCCATTTGCTCAATATTTTTCAAATACCTTATGACTCACACCATAGAAATTGCTTCAATAGGAGCAACCCTTGTTTCACTTAACAAGATAGCATAATAAACTGCACTTTTAATTTTGAATTTGTTTGTAATCAAATGCTTCTAAATTTTCTCAATTTGTTTCCACTGCATCTCAGTTGTGCTGCTGGCCCACAGTTCAAAACTGTAGAGAATCACTGGAATCACTAGAAGCCCAAAAAGAGATAGAGTGGTTTTCTAGTCCCACAACTATGCCTCTCTACACCTATTTTGAAGAGCATAAAATGTTTTCCAACCCCCTAAATTCCTTTTCTTTCTACAACCATCCCAACTTAAATTTTTGTTGAAGTCAATTCTGAGGTATTTTTAGTCTGCAACTTCTTCCAAAATGTTGCCTTCAAAGTAGAACTTATGCTGGTTATGATTTCTTTTGCTAATATTGACTTGCATCCCCACCCTTCTACAAAAATTCTCAAGGGAACGTAAGTGCTCTTGAAAACCAAGAGCCGATTTAGCAATCAGTATAAAGTCATCTGTGTACAAAAGAAGCCTTATAATATACTTGCCCAAATGTATGTCGTCGCCCCCTTGCGAATTTAGCCACTCTTCAAGCTTTTCAATATATAGCCCAAAAAGGGTAGGAGACAATGGGCAACCTTGCTTGACCCCGATATCGCTTCTAAAACTTTTAGAAATTCCTACTGAAATTCTAATTTTGAATTTCACCTCTTCATATAGCCTATGCATAGCTACTCTCAAATGCCTAGGAACCTCGAGTTCCTCCATTCTGCCCCAAAGCTTATCCCTAGGAACTGTGTCAAAGACTTTTCTGAAATAAACAAAGCAACAAAAAACTTCTTCCTTTTTTCCCAAACTTTTTCAATGATGTGCCTTAAATTTATACAATGATCAATTGTGGAATGTTTAGGTCTAAAACCTGCTTTCCCTTTACCACGTTTATCTCTTTCTTTTGCCCACTTGTTGATTTTCTTTTCTAACATGCTTCCAAATAACTTTGCAAACAAGGGATTTATCATTATGGTTCTATAATTGGAGGGATTATTGACGTCACCACTCTTGAAAAGAGGTATTTGCATACTAGCTGTCCAATCTGTGGGGAACCCTTGCTGTATGATATTGTTGAAATTTTTTGTGATGTGAGGTGAAAGAATTTTTAAGCCCCACTTTAAATACTGTGCTTGGAGTTCATCTAAGTATTTTTCTTTTCCAACGCCCAACTTCTTGATAGCCATCTCTACCTCTTGCACCGTGAAGAGTTTTGTGTCTGCGTTGACCAAGGGAGGAGGGTCAACCTTGGGATCCTGGTCATAAAGTTTTCTTTCATAGTCGAACCATTTAGAAGTTGTAATGTTGTTTTCAGTGTGCACCTTTTTTGGTTGGAGCTGCTTCCAGAATACTTTGGGGTTATTTTTCCCAAGGAAGTCAGCCTTTTTCTTTCTTAATATATGCTTGTAAGCTTTGAGCTTTATGTTATCCTTGTTTGATTTATTCCACATTCTCCTTGCCTTTTTTCATTCCTCGTCAAACCAAGCATTAACCGGAAAGAAATTTGCTTCAGACTTCTTAATTTTTTCTCTTTTGCACTCAGCAAGTGCACTTTGAATTAAATGTGTTAATTCGTGACTATGAAGGCCATGAAATGAGATTTCCTCCTTCTCGAAGAGCCTCTCTAGCGTTAATTTGAATGTATTACAATTATCTGGAGTCAAAATAATTCTGTCATTTGGGGGATTTTGTTGAACACACTGAGTTTTTGACCCTAATTGCTTCTTTCCGGTCCAAGAGAAACTTAAATAAATTGGCTTGTGATCTGATTTTAAGTCCCAAATTTGATCTCCAATCAACACTTCATTTTCTCACACAAACAATGCAAGAAAATTACATAATCTACTACACTTGCTCCATTGTAAGTATTGCAAGTGAAATTACCCGACTTTTCCATCTAGTCAAACCATTACAAATGACTAAATTGAAAGCCCCACATAGCATAAGAAATTTTTCTCCAGAGAGATTGTAGTTTTTATCCTCTGAAATTCTTTCCCACTGATGATTATTCTCTTCTGTAAGCCAAATAGGGTCATAGTCTTCTTTACAACAAATAATGCTAGCTTGTTCACCTGCAGTTCTAGCACTGAAATCCCCCACTATCAGGACTTCACCTAGATGAGAATATATTGCAATATCTGTTTTTAGGGCTACAAAGGGATCTTTGTGGTCAAGCCCTCTACTTTTGTAGATTTTTTAAACTTGCGATGCAAAATAGCATGCTGCAATTCTGATGTGATTTCCATTTTTTGATATTTTAAGCCAGACAAATTTCTTATTTGGGTCTTCTTTTTCTAGCTGAATGAAATGACCTTCTTTTTCTCTCACTAATACCATGATACCTCTGTGCCCTTTTCCATTCCCTGCTGCCTTGTTCCACACGGCTATATTCCAATACCATTCAAACAAAGGTGTCTTTCACCCTTCATGCTCATGTGTTTCTATGAGGCAAATTATGTCTCTACCTTCTGCAATAGGCCCTAACCTAGGTCCTCGTCCCCATGGGTAACCCCTGAAGTTCCAACAAACTAATATGAAGGAAACCTGGGCACAACTTGATTGCTTTGTTTTGAAATGCAAGACTCACAGTTGAGTCTTTGTCCCTGATTGCCCATACTAACCTTTCTTCCTCATGTCTTGCTGAAGAGTTTGTTGCCTCTTCTTTGTTATTGTTTTGCTTCCTTGTTTTGGAAGGAGGTCCAATTGCGCTATCAAAACTTTACCTGCTCTTTTTCCCTCATCTCTTTCTACCCTAAATTTTGTCATTTTGTCCCTCCTTTCCTCTTGTTGTCTTACAACTAAATCTTCTTCTAGAAAAAAACGAGAACCCCTCAAGAGATGCTTCTTGCTTAGAATGATATCTTTATCATGCAAGCTGGGCATGATGACTTTTATGGGTCTGGCTCTCTTACCGTTAAACTTACCTACTCTCCATGCTTGACATATTTTTCATTTCCATTGGAGCTTGTCTTTCAAAAAGTCTCTTGCAAGTCAAGAGTAAATTCATTTTTCCCATAATCTTTCACCCCTTTACTAATTATGTTTGTTGCTCTATCTTGTCTTTCCTTGCTTTCTCTATCTTACATGTTGTCAACCTGAATGTTTTTTTCTCCTTCCCTCTTATCATAATTTCTAATAACTTGAGCCCAGGTTTTGGATAGTTTTTTGGAATCCCATTTCCTCTCTTCTCTTGATGTCTCTTCATTGTTGTATATTCGGGCAACTACTTTCCCCTTATCCTGGGATGGTTTTGCATTCATCACCTCTGTATTCTCCACTGCAAATTTCTTCATGTTTTGCACCTCCGCTTTCATGCATTTCCATTCTGTCTTCCCTATTCAGAGAGCTTCATGTACTAATGACACTTGCTCCTTCAGAACTTTGTTGCTTTCTGCTAAAGCCTAGTTTTCAACTGTTATTATATGGATTGTACAATCTCTTTCCAGATCTTTAGCTTCTACTACCTCCAACCTCTTTTTTACATTTAACAGTTCTTTCACATAAAGATCAGATGACCGAGTGAGAGGTGTGGATGTGGGACTATATAAGGCATAATCATCAATGAATTTTCATTTTCTTTTGGACTTGTTGCCACATGCGTGCAAAGAGGACTTGTTTGAATGTTGTTTCTTGCGAAGGACCTGAGTACTTTTCCTTTGAGAGATTGTTTTCCTTGTCTGCTCCCATTTTAGACCGGATACTCTCTGTTTTAAAATGCCCCAATACTCTTTGGCATTGACCCAAACCCACTTCCCAGCTTTGGTTGATGAGGCAAGTTTCACTTGCCCTATATCATTTGTTTCCACGGGTTCTGAAGTTTCTTGTCCCATTATCATGATGATATTAAGGGAAATCAAAGTCTCTGCTGAAAATTGACCCATTGTTTTATGCTTAACCCTTCAATATTGTTGGTCTGACCACTGAAAACTTGTCGCTCTGCCCACTGTTCCTATCCTCTGTGCTGCTCTCTCCACTGTCCGCTACTGTCCTTTGTGTTGCTTTTCTTGTGCTCTGGAGAACCTTTCTTTCAAACAGTGTTTGTACTACGGATGGGGAAGAACCCACCATTCAGTCCCAACAATTCAAACACCAGGGAAAATTATTGTTTGGTTGGTGCTACTATTTCCATTTTTCCTATGAAACAAAACACCCCCAACTATGTTCAACACAGTCCATATAATGGTTCATCGTTGATTTTCTGATCACTGATGAGAGGCCACTATCAGCGTCACGATTAGAGGAGACTACACAATCTGTCGTGATTTCCACACTTCTTCACGTGCCACCATTGTCGTTTGTAGAGGATCAAATCCTTATAATTATTCAGTCGATTTTCTGATTCCATGCAAGGCAAATTGAACTTGTAACCTCGGTCGAATTCTTTCCTCGGTCGAATGATAGAGTGTTTTAATAATGTGAATGCCCTGAACAAATTTCCACAATAATGAACCTCGCAAGTCGCCAACTGAGAAAATCTGAGTAATAATCCTGCTGTGAAGTTTGTCACTGACAACAATCCACCCTGCGCTAGAAAATACTTAACCTACGTTCATTTTCTATATCAATTTTACTGAGCTGTCGGGAAGTTTGTGTTGCTGACAAAAATCCACTCATTACACGGTACACCATAGGCACATACCCTGCCCTGGAAAATATTTAACCTATTCCTCTAGTTTCTATTCCAGGCTTCCAGAGTTGGAAATATTCAGAGTGTAGAAATCGAAGGTTATAATTAATTTCTACAACACCACTAGCGCTTTCTGGAAACTACCAAGGGCGGTCCTGAGAGAAGTTTATGATTTCTGGAAAACCACACATGGTTTTACCAACTCATGCATCAATACAACAAAATACCCTCATATTCTCAACGACCAAAATCTCTAACTCTAGTGTGGCCAAAGTCGGGTCCACGCCCATTATTCATAGTTTAATTTTATTGATATTAGTTTCATTGATATTCTATGGGTTTTATTAAAACCCATTTGCACCTTTTCCCATTGCATAATTTGTAAAAGGAAATAATTTTTTGTTTTGTAAAAGATAAAACTAAATATTATATATATAATATTTAATCCTTGTATTTTATTTATAATTTTATTTTTAAAAATGAAACAATTTCATAACTATTTTGAAATCAGTTTTGAAACTAATTAGAAAGAGTTAATTCTGGGAAAATAAAAATCGAAAACGAAATTTTGTAAGGATTCAAAGATTTGGAGTCATGAATCTTTTGTAACAATGAAATCTCTTTGAAATCAATTAAATTAAATCAATTTAATTTCACTTTTGGGTATGATTGCAACCATTGTTGTTTTCTAGTGTTCATCTTTTCATTTATGTTTTTCTTCTCTTGGATGATGTAAGATGCAACTAGTGGTTTCCATTTAATTTAGCATGAATTTACTTATTGGTACTCATCTTATTTAAACCTGAGACCCTTAATGAAGCACTCCACATTCGGGAAACTCATCCATATTTTCTCAGTATTTCATTATTCTTTCTGCATAAGTTTAGATTCAAATTATTAATTTCCTAGGCCCTAAACTCCATCCTTTTTATTTCCCTTCAAACCACTACTTCAATCCAGATACCCTTAAACTCTCAAAGTTTTCTCGCCATTCTATTTTTTGAGGCTAGGGTTTCAGAATTAGAATATTTTTTGCAAGAATTCATGGCCTATCCCTCCGACCACAAATTTTAATAGTTTTTCATCAATATTTAGATGTCTCAGGCACTAGTTCCCTCACAACCAGGAACTATCTCCATGGAAACAACATCACCTACAGTATAGCTAATTATTTGCAACGAAAGAGCCTTTGGATCCTTGGGATTATAGGCATGTGCCTCAATATCTTATGGGGAGGACCATGTGATTTACCCGTTTTATTTATTTATTTATGGTACTTGCCATGCCCACATTTCAGACATATCTCTTTGTTTACATACATATTCTCCTATTTATAGAATAAAATCATTTGGATATGCATGATATGATATGTACTCAACACCCAACATTTTCAACAGCTTCTTTTCCTCTTCGCAGTGACTCGATAAAATATTATCACTCAAAAGAAACTTATCTTTGAAGAACATGCATTTGGTGGGGAATATAATTGTACAATGTCAATATTTAATGTTCATAAAATTAACCATTTTTAATGTTGATTGTGTGACAAAAAATTTCAAATTATAAGGGAATTGATCGATCACACGGGTGAATTACCTCAATATTGTCGAAAAACATGCATTGTACATGCCAAAATTTTCTTTCAAATTGTACAATAACACCATTGTTCGTAACTGCGTAGACTTTGACTTGCCACCAAGTCCAAAGAGAGGGGTGGTGGAAGCATATTTCGGGCTTTCGAATAAGATATGAATGATATGAGAAGCATCCCCTAGCTCATCGTTCTCGAATGCATCCAACGACATTGCCTCCATGGCATTCGTATCCCATAAGTAATCATCCATACCAACCATTATTTGATTACCTCCATTACCAACTTGTGATGAAGAACTACTATTGTTGTAGTCATTCCTAATTGGTGAATTTGGACATAGTGGGAATTAAATAGGTGGTTGATTCAACTATTCTTTGTATTCTTCCTCTCCAAGTCTTGATCTTAATGCAACCTTCTCTCGATTTGACGTTGTAGTGGAGTGCACCAGAAGATGGTAGGTGGGTCACTCATCATCATTAGAATCCTAATTTCAAAATATATTGAACATTAGTACAACAATGATATTAATAAACATGTAAATGCAAATTACATTATATCAAACAATTATTGCCATCATTGATCGAGGATTGAGGCTAGAAGGTGCCATGTTCCAATTGGCAGGGTGAAGTGGTTGTCCATTTTCATCTACCAACTGCTTGCGATTATAACCACCCTTCCCACATTTAGCCAAACCCACAAGCTCGCCAAGGTAAACATGAGATGAGAGTTACTGTGTGAGACTCAATTTCCAAGACACATTCATGGAAAATGGCTCCACGTGTCCAAAACTAAGTGCAAACACCTAGTGACACATGATCACACTGTTATCAGGCTAATTTGACCCAACACTATTTCATTTAGTTCGTTTCCTTAAATTTAATACAAATTTATATTTTTGGCATTTTTTCGGGCTCTAAACTTCTGAGGTTGTTTTAAGGGCCTAAACAAAATTTTCAAGGAAAATAGAGACACTAGAAAAGTGAGATTTCAATTTAATTTTCTATTTTTGAGCTCCTCATGGCAATCTCTGAAACAAGGTATTATGATAGTCAAATGAAGATCATATGCCAAAGTTACGACCCCGTGAAGTTAAAGATCCCAATTACTCATTTATACAAACACTTTGTGTGCATAATACAAGTACATTATAAATACATATATGTTTACTAATTCAATAATCTCACCAGAGAATCATCAAGAAGGCTCTAATTCCCTCTCATAATAACTGCCATAACATTTATTAGATCATGCATTCAATCACCAATCATTTACCAATCAAAACATGATAAGAGCCATAACTAGAATTTGTCATGAAACCATGCTTATAACCAACATATAACCATAATAATAACAATGATAGAACAACTATCAAAGCCACATAATAACAAGTACATTTACTCATAAAATACAAGAGGAAATAACTCTTATTAATATATGGAAAATCCAACCAAGTCAAGGACTTCCAAGTACCACTTGACCATAGATTGGGTTGAACCAAACCAAATCTCTCTTTTAGCCAATCACCCCTGTGCCATATTCCAAGCATGAATGTGGGATTTCATGGAATAAACCAGTTAAAACGAAACCATGATTTTCAGAGACCAAACCACCTCAAACCTAAACCAGTGATTCCACCTTACGATCAAACATCACTAACATATAGATCGATATCTACACAAGAGGTTTATGGCTCCAAAGCGTTTGTTCCAACCTGACTGCAAGACTAGTAACTCAACCCACGATTGCCACAAGGCTCTAGAGCTTCTTCTTTTTTTTAACCCCATACAAACAATAAAATTTATAAATTATTTATGAAAGTAGTTAAAGATTATGTACAAACTTTCATTGTGCAAATTTGAATTAACAAAATAATAGTGACTAATTAACATCTATCTCAACTATATATAAAACATGTTAAATGAAAGTAAGTGAAAATTTGAATGTAGTTAAGAATAAGTGTAAATTTGAATTAGAAAACACAAGGTAATAGAATTTATAAATTATTTATTAAAGTAGTTAAGGATCCGGTGCGAACTTTCATTCTGCGAATTTGAATTAGCGTAGTAATAGTGGCAAAGCATAAGTGCAAATTAAAATTAGCACAACACAAAGTAATAGAAATTAAAAATGATTTATGAAAGTAGTTAAGTATTACGTACAAATTTGAATTAGTAAAATATAAAGTAATAAAGTTCATCAATTATTGATATTTATAAAAAATATTAAAGCAAAATTAAAATAATACATTTAAATTTTAGATTTAAAACATATTTTTAATTTACATAGCAATGATGATAATAGTAATTAAAAAAAACAAAAAACAAAAACAAAAACAAAAAAAACAATATTTCAATTTTAGAATTAACAAATATTTCGAATTTCCATAACAAGAAAAATTTACTTAAAACCTAAGACTCGTCAAGAATTTTTAAAAGAATAATACTCTATCACTTTTATGGTATTTTTTTCATTTATTTAATTTATAAATGTTGGTTATTTTAATTTGTTAAATTAAGTTGAGTTTAGGTTTGATTAAGTTAAGTTGAATTTGATCATTTTTTTGCCATAATTTAATTTTTATAAAGATGATTTCTATTCTCAACTCCTCCCTATGATTCTATTCCCAACTCTTTTCCATGAAATTTGAACTTCAAACCTAGTAGAAACTAAAAGCCACAGAAACTTCCTAATCTACACCTCATGAATATCTCAAAAATAACTTTATAATATATTCTCATGATATCTCTAATATTTTGATAATATATTTTTTTATTTTCAAATTTCCTTACAAATAATGCCCATATTTAATATTATTTCATAATGCTCATAATAATAAAAAATTCTTTTTTAGACAAAAAAAAATATGTTGGTGTATACATATGTACTAGAGCAATTTCCAATATAAAGTAATTACAATATAGACTTTCAAGTTCTGGAAATTATACAAAACCCAAATAATGGATTGCCACCGGGTCTCCAGTGACTCAAGATAAGACCCAAATATATCAGAAGGAACTGTAAAGTCAAATTCTGTATCTAAAATGAAACACAGTGAATGCAAATTCCATCGACCAGAGAGTACAAACATAAAAAAACAAAACCTTCAGCAACGAATACAAAATAAACCGAGATCAAGCCACAATGTTGAAAAACAAAAATTGTAGATAGATACTCCCACCAGTGGACTGCTTTAGTGGTATGGGAGGGAGCCTTGTGCCCAAATGTTGCCATCCTGGAAAAGGATGTGATGCATGATACCTAGATCTACGTCCAAACTCTGCTTTGACATGCAGTCTTTCACGGTGTTTTTTTCCCTGAAAATATGGTGGAAAGATATGGAGTTAAATGAATACTGGAGTAGATAGATGCGATCCAACCAATGTGATAGATGTGGAGGGGATAAATTTGTGGCCAAAGTCAGATGTTTGATGAGAACTTGTGAGTCCCCAAAAACTGAAATTGTATCAATATATAATTTCTTAGTGAACCACATCAACCCCCATAGTGCAATAACTTCAGCCCAGGTGTTGGTACCCGAACCAACACTCCAATATAGCTTGTAGTGACAGTTTGCATCCAATCTTAGCCAAATGCCACATCCACATTTTTTATGTTGTTCTGCACCATCAAAGAAAATCGTCGGGTAAGAATACTGGTGTGGTATCAGTCTGGTAGAGAGATCCTTTGGTGGTAGAGTGACAGGTATGTGTCCTTCCCATTGTTGGAGTATGGTGTGCATCATCTTTTGTATGTTGAATGCAACACCCTGGAAGATTTTCCGGTTTCGTGCCAACTAAACCTGCCGACAAAAATGTAACGAAATATGTCAAAGTGCATACCCTTAGCCAACCAAAAATCCATCCAATTTGTAACATGTGTAAAATTCGGACCCTTGACACCACAATACTGAAAAATGTTGTTCCAGATATTGACCGCCACCCCACAAGTAAAGAAAATATGTGTATTGTTTTTCATCGCCACTTCACATATCGGGCATCGACCCAGTCTGTTCATGCCACACTTGCATATATTCACCCATGTCAGATTCTTGTCCCTCTATATCAACCAGTAAAATAAATTGATTTTGTTTGGTGCCTGTAATCTCCAGATCTTCTAAAACCAGATGATGGGGGTAATGCCTCTAAGAATTGGAAATATTTGCAGGTATGTCTCATGAGTTTTCATTTAATTTTTCTACAAGTTTGTGCCCCATATCAACACGTCCACCACCGCCTGTCGGATTCCTCCCATATCCCAAATATGTAGAATGAAATCCCACCAGTGGGTAGCCTCAACGCCCCAAAGACCCACATCAGAAGCCTCCGTCCACACTGGCACGACCCCATCCCACCACTTAATGAACTCATACAAAAATATGAATCCCCTCGAATGCAAATGAACAGTGGTCACTTCATCAAGTGAGTGTTGTTTCAGCAGGTTCTGGATGGGGTCAAAACCTAGAATAATCTTATTTCCACCTCTAAAGGACCAAGAAAGACAATGCCTAAATAGGCCCCAAACCTTCTTAAGACTAAGCAAAATGCATGAACCATGTTTTTTGCCTAAAGTGTCATGCCGATTCCAATCTTCTATCTGTCGGACTTTTAAATATTTGTGTATGATGATGTCCATCCATATTCCGAGAACGAACAACCCGCACCATAATGATTTGAGAAGTAAAGTCTTCCTGAAAATGTACAAATCCAATAGCTCCCAACCACCGAGACTTTTCGGTGTAGCGATGCTCCCTCAACTAGCCAGATGGTATTTACCAACATCTAGTCGACCACCCCAAATGAAATGTGACATAAGTGCTTTGATTTGTTGTATAATAGAAGCAAGCAACATATACAGGTGTGCCCAATAAATCACTAGTTGTTGAAGAACGACCTGGGCCAATATAAATCTACCACCCAAGGTAAGCCAGCGATGAGAACAAAGTTTTAATATGTTCCTGTATTTCACAATTATCCATTTTCAATCCTCCGCTATGTATTTGTTTGGTTTAATGTGAAAACCAAGACATGTAAAACACTCCGCCAAGGGGCCGAAACAGAAATTGAAAATGTTGTTGATTTTTTTAATGATGTCCAAGTCCCCCATTGAATAAAGGATTTGAGACTTACACTAATTTTCCACCATTCCAGTGGCCAAACCAAAATAGGTAAGAAAATCCCACAATAACTTCCATTGTGGCAATAACAGCATCCCAAAAATCAAAGTATCATCTACAAATAAATAATGTGAGGATTCACTATTTATCATAATTTTAATACCCCGAAACAAACCCTCTCTGACAACACAGTTAATTTTTAGACTAAGGCAATCCATTACAAGAATAAAGAGTAAGGGTGAAAGAGAGCAACCCTGGAACAAACCTCTGTTTGACTTGGGGAAGCACGAGGGTTTATCGTTGATCAGGAAAGCCATATACGAGTGGGTGACACATCCCATAATCCATTCCACCATAAGTGTCGAGAACCCAACTTTAGCGAGGATAAGTTGCACAAAGGCCCAATCAATGTAATCATATGCCTTTTGTAAATCAAGCTTCATCACAATGGCCTCCATCTTTTTTGTGTGGATAGTATGTGCAATCTCCTCAGTAGATGCAACAACATCATGGATAATCATGTTGTGGAGAAAACCATATTTTTCACAGGAAATGTGTGTTGAAATTCCATGCTTGATAAGCCCCACAAAGAGTTTGGAAATGATTTTGTATGTGGTATTTCACAACGATATGGGCCTATAGTCCTGAAAAGTCTTCATTGTGTATGCCTTCGGAATAAGTGCATTGAAGTTAGATTTTATGGCACCATGTATGTGTCCTCCCACCCGAGCTTCCTCCACCATTGAAACTATGTCCTACATCACCATATCAACAAAGTGTAAAAAGAAATCAATTGTCCTCCTATCAGGGTTGGGACTTTTGTCTTTGGTTAAAGACCGCATGATCCAGATGACTTCCTCCTTGGTGGCAAGTTTGTATAGTATGGAATTTTCCTCTGGATTGAACATTTATGGAGCCTCTGAGATGCTAATTGTTCAGGCACAAAAATACCTTGTCTTTGTTTAAACAGTGACTCAAAATGATGAACAACTTCCCGTTGAATCTCATCCGTCAAGTGAACCAAATCATCCTTTTCATTACTGATTTCCTAGATAGCATTACCTTTTTCTCGCATATTAGCATAGTTATGAAAAAAATTTATATTCTTATCACCCTCATTTAGCCACAATGCCCGAATTATCAAATGCCAGGTTTCTTTGTGAAGAAGAATTATCTCTCGCCTCCAAGACTCCAGTGTTTTGATGCGTGCTTAGATTTCTAGTGAAGTTTAACCCTTGCACAGGCAACTGTGAGACGAGTGAGTCTCGATCTTAATGTTTATGAGTTCCCGCAACAACCCCCACTTTTTTTCCCTTTCCCAAATCCTGACCCGTAATTTGATATGTTGTATAGTTTGTGTCATATAGTGCATAGGGGAGATATCCTCAGAACGAGGACAGACGTGCCCGATCTCCATGACCAGAGAGTTGAATTTCGAGTTTACTAACCAACATATGTTAAATTTTAAAGGAACTCCATACACAGGAACTTCAAATTTCCACCGCAATATGATGGGATGATGGTCTGAAAATCACCAGATCAGCAACCCAGGATTTGGTACCCCACATCAAATCGAGCAGGCCTTCTTGTACGAGAAAATGATCCAAACGCTTGGAAATGTATGCATCCCCCTGCCACCCATTATACCAAGTTGAACCCAGTGTAAGTGAATGAATGTCAATCAGGTGATGCACTTCAAACATTTACGATATATACTGAGCCAAAGTGTCATTTTTACAGTGGATCCCCCAGATTTCCCCTGCAGACAGAGTGCAATTAAAATCACCAGCCACAATTAATGAACCTAATTTGACGATATCACATTCAACCATCCTCTTCTAGAAACAGTTCCTTTGTAAATATGGGGCTTAAATGTTCTCAAAATGAACCATGTGCTTAAATCCCCGAATAAAGCCAGAAAATATTGATCCAGGAGGATCTTAGAGGACAAGTGGCTTAAAATTTCTCAAAAATCAAAGTGTCTAGATGACAACAAGACTAGGACCATTTCGAAGTGTTCTCCGTCCTGATTCCAATGGTGTGAACGGATCTCCAATCCGAGACTGTATGGAGAAGTTAGAGCTGTTCAAAGTTTTGGTCAAAGTTGGGCAGTGGGCCAGGTTTAAGTTTTTCCCAAATTCACCGCCAACCGGTAGGGAACCCATGTCCCGAAAATGGGCAACATTCTGGCCTTGTTAATTTTCCCAATGACCCTTATTTTTATTCAAATGAAAATTTTCCAGTTTGTTTTTAATAAACAAAAAAATGTATTAAAACGGGGTGGTGGGCCACCAACGTCGCCACCCCCAACGACCATATTATAAAAGATAAGAATTTGTTGAGATTCAACAAGAAGATTCAACACTCGCACCTAGTGCATTAAGCACCTGGTTGCATTAAGCACCTAGTTGCATTAAGCACCCTAAGTAGGGTGGGGTCCACAGTGTTATTTTTGGGTGCATGTCTAATTTTATTATCCCTTAATTAAGATGGGAATTAAACTGTAATCTATTCTCAATGTGGATTTGAATGAGTTAACTGAAAGTGATAAATTCAGTTAGCTAGTGGATTTTGAGTTAAAGGTTGTTGGTGAGGCATGCAGAGTAATTCTAGTTGTAATAGAGTTCGAAGTGCAGTGGTGCATGAGTTGGTGCAAGTTGTAAATTAGTTTAACTCAATTAAGTGAGGTAAAATCATGTGTGCTTGTTGTAGCTGAAGATACACTAGTGAGAGATTCAGTGAATTAAATATTAATTAATTCACAATCAGTGATCTCACATGCAACTTAGGATTTACTATTATTATTTGCATGCATGTCAGTTCCAGTGGAGACCCAGTTGAGTTTTAGGTGAAAGGGAGGTTGACTATCAGTTGTAGGATTATCTTCTTGCACACATGCAGGAAAACACCCATTGGAGTGCCCATGATACTTACACAGTAAAGGCAGGCAAGAATTCCTATCTTTTAGGGATATTTACCATCAGGGATTGCGCAAGTAAGGCAGGTTGTCTGGAGGCTGAGAATTGGCTATGTGTTGGTTAGTTTTTCATATGACATTGTGAGACAATTAGCTGAGTATTGGAGGGCTCTTGTGAGAAGGGTTTTGTATTTAATTGTTTCATGATCCATGCTTAATATACAATAGAAGATAGTGGGGTTTTTAGCTGTAAGCTTTCCCCAGGAAATTATCTGTGTTGTGTGTGATTGATCTTTCTTCATGTTCATGTGATTAGCAATTCTGTTTTTAATTCCGCAAAATATTTGTAGAAGCGATTCAGTATTTAACTTTAGTACATTTTTAGATAGGGTGAATCCAAGATACACATACATGTTGTATAATTTCTACATGGTATCAGAGCACAGGAAATTGCAGAAGCGAAGCATGAACTGAGTTTGTGACTGGATAGAATTTGAATTTGCAGAAAGACGTTCTTGGTGCTACAGCTGATTCAAGATCGAAACGGATTTCAATGGCTTGAGGTTAGAGTATGCACTCGAGTTCAGCTTGAAATAAATTTCTTGGAAGGATAGGATGGAGGCAGTACTCAAAGACAATGGGTTGAAGGAATTCATTGACAAAGATGTTCCTAAACCTGATGCAGCAGATGATGCAAACCTTGATGCATGGCAAAAGAAAGTGGAAAAGATGAGGAGGATCCTGTTGGAGGGAGTACAAGATGACATTGTCTCAAGCCTCCATGGGAAAGACACACCATATTCAATGTGGAAGGCTTTGACAGATCTATTCCAAAGCAGCAACGACCATATGAAATTGGCGCTCAAAGATAAACTCAGGAAGATCAAGATGGAAAAGGGCGACACCATTCCAAAATATCTATAAAAAAAATTCCAATGTCTGGATGAAATGGGGAGCGTTGGAATAACAGTTGTTGATGATTATTTGGTGATTTTTTCTCTCCTAGGACTTCCCAAGAGTTGGCACAGTTATCAAGAATTTGTCAATGGAAGGGAAAATTTTCCAGATTAGGAATGACTGTGGTCGAATTTGGTGCAGGAGGAGTTCAGACGAAACACCAGAGATGGATCTTCATCTAATAATGAGGATGAAGAGGATTGTGCTTTGGTTTCCAAGGCGAGGAAATGGAAGGGGAAGAAATTCCACTCAAAATCTGAGTCCAAGAATGGAAAGAAGCAGGACATGTCCAAGGTGAAGTGTTTTCACTGTCACGAGCATGGGCATTTTGCCACTAACTGTCCACAAAAGAGGAAGAACAAAAAGGTTGTTGGATTTATAGCTAGTGAGGCCCTTTCCTCGCAATTTGAGATTTACTTCTCATTGACCGCATGCATGTTGTCCAGTGCATTGGGATCTGTGTGGTATTTGGATAGTGGCGCTTCCTTTCATATGACGGGAGATAAGGAACCTTTTCAGTGACATGGAGGAGAAAGATCTCCACATGCATGTTGAAATGGGTGACGAAGGATGGTACAGTGCTATGAGGATTGGTACAATTACCTTTTAGAGGGAGTCAGGTAAACCATTTCAATTAAAATATGTGATGCATGTACCAGGTATGAAGAAAAATTTGCTCTCAGTGGCAATGTTGGAGGATAGAGGCTATGATGTTGTTTTTAGTGACGGAAAAGCTTTCCTGCGACATTAAAAAATGGGTCAAGCCAAGAGGATAGGGATTCGAGTTAATAATCTCTACTAGTTGGAGGTAGATGGTTGCTCAGCAATGATGGGCAAGGCAGATCAAGTGGTGAGCCTGGATGAGGGTGAATTATGGCACATGCGATTGGGCCATCTTCACCATGGAGCTTTGAAAGTCATGCAACAGATTTCTACTGGTCTTCCCAGGGGTACACTTGCACAGTTAGATACATGCAAGGGATGTACTATGGGAAAATATGTAAAGGCCACCTTTCATGAGAAGGAAAATCGAGCTTCGGGGATCCTTGAGAGAGTTCACAAAGACGTGTGTTTTCCTTTCTCTGTTGCTTCAACAAAAAAACATAAGTACTATGTAATATTTTTTTATGACTTTTCTCGTAAGTGTTGGATCTTCTTCATGCAGAAGAAAGATCAAACATTCTCTAAGTTCTGTGAGTTTAAAGAACTAGTGGAGAAAGAGTCGGGGAAGCAATTGAAGGCTCTTAAGAGCGATAATGGTGGAGAATACATCTCTAACGAATTCAAGAACTTCTGCAACAAAGAAGGAATTCGAAGAGAACTCATAGCGCCTCATAACCCACAATAGAATGGGGTCGCGGAGAGGAAGAATAGAAATATTGTGGGTGTAGCATGAGCGATGTTGCATGACCAAGGCCTACCGATGCATCCGTGGGCGAAAGCATGCAATACAGTGGTACATGTGCAAAACCGTTATCCTCATAGAGTACTTGGCATGAGTACACCTAAAGAGGCTTTCACTGGTAAGAAACCTGACGTTTCACACTTTAATATTTTTGGCTCATCTGTTTATGTATATGTGACCAAGGACACCAGGAAGAAGTTGGAACCAACAGTTGAGGTTGGGATTTTTGTGGGGTACATTGAAACACCCCATAATTATCATGTGTATTTTCCAAACATAAGAATGAATGTTGTGTGACAGGACATCAAATTTGATGAGGAGAAATCCATGTGGTTGTCCCTTGAGAGGGAGCTGGACTTGATGCAGAGAAGGAACTACTGGTTCCCAAGGATGAGTCTCAAGATGTGGATCGGCCACATGAGGAGGTTCATGGAGTGGAGGAAATCACTCATGTAGACCCATCCATCAGAAATGGTAGAAAGCGCACCACGAAAGCTGATAGGCTGAGAATTAATGTTGCACAGAATGTAGGAGCCCCTACTTCACACCTCAGACAGAGACAATCTCTTGACCGATTTACTGGATACATGAATCTTATGAGCAAATGTATTGTGACTGAACCATCTTCCTTTTAGGAAGCAGTGCAGCAACCTACTTGGGTTGATGCAATGATGGAGGAGTATGAATCCATTGTCAAGAACAGTGCATGGGAGATAGTCCCAAGACCGGTTGAAAAATCAGTGGTTGGATCGAGATGGATCTACAAGGTAAAGCAAATTGTTGATGGGAGTGTGGAGATATACAAGGCCAAATTTGTGGCCTGGGGTTTCTCACAGATCGAGGGGATAGATTATGATGAGACTTTTGCGCCTGTCACAAGGTAATCTTCAATAAGATCCATCCTTGCACTCTCAGCGCAGATGGGCTGGCGCATTCATCAGATGGATGTAAAAACTGCATTTCTCAATGGGATCATTGAGGAAGAGGTGTACATAGAGCAGCCTGAAGGTTTCGAAATCTTCAACAGTGAGTTGCATGTGTGTAGGCTTAGAAGAGCACTATATGGGCTTAAGCAAGCACCTCATGCTTGGTACACTCGGAAAGACAGCTACTTCACCGGACTTGGCTTCACCAAAAGTGAAGTAGATGAAAACCTATAATAGATTGTGATTGAGGGTAAGCTATTGATCATTTTTATTTATGTTGATGATCTAATTTTGACTAGTGATGAGCAGTTGATACACTCATGCAACGAGGATCTTGCAAGGGAGTTCGAAATGAAGGACATGGGACTCCTTCATTATTTCCTTGGATTGGAAATATGGAAGCAGGATGGTGAAATTTTTGTGTCTCAACGCAAGTATGCAAAGGAGATATTGGGTAAGTTTAACATGGAGAGATGCAAAGCCATGGATACTCCTCTTCCAGGAAATTGGAGGAAATTGGATGCTACTTCTGGAGAGGTAGTGGATGTTGGGGTTCCCATGTTTTGGCCAGATTGGCAAGACCAAAGGATGAGACAACATCAGAACCACTTTCAGACCTTAGGATCTAGCCCTCTTGGGTCCAGAGAGGGATCTCTCTATGATATGTCCAAGGTATATGACTTTGAAGTTCAAAGGTTAAGATACTAGGCTAGTTATAGGCACAGGGTTTGTTTGTTTGATCTATGTTTGGTTGTTGGTCATTAGGAAAGAAGGGTTCAATATAAGACAAGGATGAGCAAAGAGGGTTTAGGCAGAGGTGAATTATTCCAGGGAGCATTCAAGACCATTGGTCAATGGAGTCAAGAAAGGGTTTACTTGCTATTCAATGTGCAGGCTTTCAGTTGGGCTAGTCATCTAAAACATTGGATCTTAAAGATGATAGTGTGGTATGGAATGGTAAGGGAGGAGGAAACAATAAATATTTAGAACACAAAGTTAAATACCTGAGATCAGAGAGAGACTTTGAACTCTCAATGCTTCGGCCTCCAGCTTGAGGGATCTTAGAAAGGTTCAATCGATTGAAAAGGATCCTAGTGAGATAGAGACAAGGTTCTAGACCTCCTAGTGTTCCCAATTCTTTCGATTAAATCCTAACCAGAACATCTAAGAAAAGATTCATTTAATTCATACATCAGCTAGCAGGTAATAACATCCACTACACTGGTTAAATTAACTGAAATCAACTCTTAGATAACACATTTAGTATAAAACATCAAAGGCAAGGAGAGCAGAAACATAGGGTACCTAACAAAGGTAAATCCTATGCCATATTTCTGATGCGAGCCAGTAGAAATGAAATGAAATGGAATGTAAGTTAAACACAAATACAGAGATAGAAAACATCACCGCTACTTTAGATCAGGATCCAAAGAAATGTGCTTGTCATATTAAAAAGCAACACTAGTCAAGTACAACATTGCCAATATTTGGATACTCAGTCAGAAAACATCTTCCTCAACCTATCCTACAACTTTACACAGAGACTATGTCTCAAAAGAAACAACTTGCAATTCTTTGATAATTGATCAACAACCTTTACAATGAGCTTCTTCATGAATTTTGTAGCTGATGAGAGCGGAGGAAGTAGGTGAAAAACTAAATGAGGCATTAAAACTCAGAAAAGAAAGAGGGTCGAAGCCCATTCAGTTTTAAATTCTGAGCATTAATCTCTTTAGATGGGAAAGTGATCTTCGTTAGACTGCATTTTACCCTAGGTATGCCTCTGGTGTACATTGGCTGCAATACTCTGGTGAATAAACAAAAAGGCAGATAAATGACTTTGAGGTCTGCCATGCTGCATAACAAATGCTCTGGTAGCATAGGACTGCTCCGTCAGGGTGGAGATCTTTACTTGGACACAATGTAGACTGAAACAATAATGTGTACCATGTCCTTTCATGGAGAAAAACACTCTGCTGATGTAGAAAACCTGATATACATTAATTTATGCGCTCTGTACCCTCTGTGTGATCCATGATGTCTTCAATCTGGTACTTTGCCTCTAAACCGCTGAGTTAAGGCGCAAAGATCTCCATTTTCATTCCTTAAACTCTCTGCTGCTCCATTTCTGTCTATGTCAGTGAAATTTGCGCTTTTAATGGCTCTGGGGAGGTTTTACAGAGTTCAAACCCTGTTCTTTTAATGCAAGTCCTGTCATGGCTCCTTCCCAGGCTTTCTTCGTGATTTCGGCCTCTGAAAAGTGGTCCTTTCTACGTTTTTTGCCGCTATAATAAAGACTGTGAAATCATGGCGGCTTTCACCCTCTGATAACCCTGCAAAACACGAAAAACTGTTAAGAAAATCATGCATGGAGGTGGTGGATGCAACGGGGATGACGAGAATGGCCATGCAGACTGGTGAGATGGCGGAACCGTGTAGGATCACAGTGGAAAATGCAGTGGGAGGCTGGCATGAACGGAAATTTTAATGTAAAACAGTAAAATTTGACCTTTGAACGCATATACATACAGGGACGGGCGAGAAATACGATGAAACACGTGGAATAGGTGACGTGGCGGGAGTGGTCAACGGCGAGACATGTAATCAAATCTGGACCGTCCGATATCGGGAGGAGATCGACGGCTGAAAATGCAACGGAGGGCGACAGATGGTGGGCCAAGGGTACGGATGCCTTGGGTTATCCCCCGTGCAACTTCGTGGAGCGATCACCGTTGGATGGAGAGCCCCAAATCGGATGGTTGATATGCATATCGCACCGGGTCAAATACCGAACGATAACGCGCGATGGGGGGGCGGTTTTGAAATAGTGACGGAGCCACGTGTCAGGCGATGAGTGGAATCGCTTCGAAAATAAAAATAGCGCCCATCCTCCAAACTCGGTGCGATGGATACCACCAGTTTTTGAACAATGCGCGGCGTGGGGACCACAGGGCGGGTGAACCTCTGACCGTCGATCTGGTGGGTAAATGAACGGTGGAGATGCGATGAATGGGCGGTGAAAGGGTTGAGCGATGAACGTTGTGGGGATCGCGACGACCGTCCGATCTGTATAGATCGATGGCTCAAAATGCTCCCGATATTCAATTGCGGTAAGCGCCTTCCGCCTTGGCGCTTGGTTCTAGCGCCGCAGTCGCGTGGTGGAAAAGGTTAAGGGGGCTGGCCGAAAGGGGCTAAGGCCCATACCTATGGAAAATATGGTTTTTGGCCCATTTTAATGAAATTTGAGGGCAAAATTAGGTAACGATAGAGGGAAAAAGGGGAAATAAACCAAAAAAAGTGTATTTGGAAGGTTTAAAGGGGATTTAGGATGGTTTATGAGGACTAGGGGGGGAATTTGGGGGGTAAAAAGGGGAATTTGGACAAAGGGAAAAAGGGTTGAAATGGGACATTTTGCAGGGATAAAAGGGGAAAATTAAAGCCTTTTGGAGCACAATTTTTGTAATCAGAGAGGCTTAATAACGGGAATCAACAGAGGGTATTTATCAAAGGACCAAGGCACAAGGAGACTTCAAGGATGATGTGTTTTCAGAGGAAATGCATTCCTTAAAGGCTCAAAAACATTTTAGCCCCCTATTTGCTTGTTAAGAATTTATAGGGGGCTAACAGTGGATGCTACTGTCTATCGACAGTTAGTGGGTTTGCTAATGTATCTAGTGAACACGAGACCAGACATTTTCTACGCAGTTAACTAGCTGAGTCAAGCTATGGTTATGCCTACCAAGCTCTTTTGGAAGGCAGGGAAGCATGTCCTGAGATACCTGAGGGGCACATCAAAGTATGGTATATGGTACAGATGGACGGATGGAGTGAAGTTGCATGGCTTCACGGATGCAGATTGGGCTGGAAGTCCATCGGATAGAAAGAGCACATCAGGGGGGATCTTTAGCATTGGATGTATAGCAGTTTCCTGGTACAGAAGAAAACAAAAATCTATGGCACTCAGTTCAGCGGAAGTGGAATACATGGTAGTGATTCAAGCTGCAAGTGAGGCTATATGGATGAGAAAGATCTTGGTTGGTTTGTTTGGTTCTCATATGGATCCGAAAGTGATTCATTGTGATAATTAGAGTTGCATTAAACTCTAGATTAATCATGTGTTTCATGATAGGTCCAAGCATATAAATATCTGGTACCATCATCTCATAGATTATGTGTAGAGAAGGATAGTGTTGCTTCAGTACATTCCCACATAATATCAGGATGCAGATATTCTGACGAAGGCGCTCACCAGGAGCAAATTCGAATACCATAGAGACAGGATCGGGGTGAAGGATAATCCCTTTCTTGTTGAGAGGGAGTGATGAGATTCAACAAGAATATTCCACACCCACGCCTAGTGCATTAAGAACTTGGTTGCATTCAGTAACTGGTTGCATTAAGCACCCAGACTAGGGTGGGGCCCATGGTGATATTTTTGGGTGCATGTCTATTTTTATTATCCATGAATTAAGATGGACATTAAACTGTAATATATTCTCAATGTGGACTTGAATGAGTTAAATGAAAGTGATAAATTCATTTAGCTAGTGGATTTCGAGTTAGAGGTTGTTGGTGAGGCATGCAAAGTAATTCTAGTTGTAACAGAGTTCAAAGTGCAGTGGTGCAAGATTTGGTGCAAGTTGTAATTCAGTTTAACTCAATTAAGTGAGTTAAACTCGGTTGTGCTAGTTGTAAATAAAGATACACTAGTGAGAGATTCAATGAATTAAATATTAATTAATTCACAATCAGTGATCTCACATGCAACTGAGGATTTACTATTATTAGCTGCATGCATGTCAGATCCAGTGGAGACCCGGTTGAGTTCTAGGTGAAAGGGAGGTTGAATATCAGTTGTAGGATTATCTTCTTGCACACATGCAGGCAAATACCCATTGGAGTTCCCATGATACTTGTGCAGTCAAGACAGGCAAGAATTCCTATCTTTTATGGATCTTTACCATCAGGGATTGCGCAAGCAAGGCAGGCTGTCTGGAGGCTGAGAATTGGCTTTGTGTTGGTCAATTTTGCATATGGCAGTGTGAGGAAATTAGTTGAGTACTGGAGGGATCTTGTGAGAATATTTTTGTATGTAATTGTTTCATGATCCATGTTTAATATAGAATAGAAGATAGTGGGGTTTTTAGTTGTAATCTTTCCCCGGGAAATTATCTGTGTTGTGTGTGATTGATCTTTCTTCATTTTCATGTGATTAGCGATTGTGTTTTTAATTCCGCAAAATATTTGTAGAAGCGATTTAGTATTTAACTTTAGAACATTGTTAGATTGGGTGAATCCAAGATATACATTCATGTTGTATAATTTCTACATAATTATGAGGCGGTGGACCATGACCCCGCCGTACCCTCCGCACACAACCATGGCATACAATATTAAACAAATATCAGTTGGGATGGGGCTGCATTGAGTGGACCCTGCCCACCAGAGCTTAACTCCACATAACGGTGCACCGCCACTAAAATTTATGTATTTGCCACATTTAACAAGTGGAGCCGACGGGAGTTGAACCTGCCTGACCAACGTGTGTTGGGCCCCAACGGGCAGCCCCATAAACGGAAATAACGTGCCACCAATTAAAAACCAAACAAACGATTTTCAAATGATGCGCCAAAATAGGTGGGGTCAGTGGGGTTGGAACTCCCAACCTCCGCCTTGGCATATCGGCCTCCAACCAACATACCAGACCATCAACCTTTAAAAAATCCACCCAGAATTGCATTAAACCCTTCATTTCGCCAGCATGCCTAGGCAGAGCAGGAGGAGCAAGAGTGGAATTACGAGCATGCTAGAGGGGCGGAACCCTGCCAAGGGAATATTGAGGGGCATCAAAAATATTCCCTAGGTATAGAACTTGCCGGTGTCCATTTGAGACGAATGTTTTGTCGATTCTACACCTCTCGGCGAAAGGAACTCAATGGTGACGTATGTTTATGCATCAGAGCTCTCCATTTTTCAGGCATTTTCCAGATTGGAGGTATAAGGGCGCTTTATGTAATTTTTCTTGTACTTCTTCTTCTTCTCGCCACTTAATGAATGAAGGCCTCCCCACTGTTGAGCAGGGCCCAGAGACGTAGTCCGAATTGGACGAACTCCGTAATCAAATTTTGGTGTCTTGGTATCATGTGTGTCATGGTATCTTTGTTCTTCATTTTATGTGTTTATGTTTCATGGTTTTAAATGCTCTGTTATATGTAATTATTTAACGCATCTATAAGAAAAAGTTCTTGGATCAAGTGACAGCAAAACATGTCTTTGTCGATGTGAATTGCATGATTATATGCTAACCAAAAACAAGTTGCAAAGAGGAGAAGGAAATCTTAAGTCTTTTTGTCCCGAAGAAGGAAATGCACAGCGAAGATAAACATGGTATATGAGGAAAATCGTTGGAAGAAGAGTGGAATTACCGCAAGGCATTCTACAACATGGCAGAGAAAGTAGAAAAATTGTTTGCAAAGTATGAGAAGATTTTCAAGCCCGAGAAGAAAATTACAGATGACCATGGATTAGTAAACCATAGAGATGGTGGAGAAGAGAACCCTCCCTCTCCATCTTCTAGTGATATTTCCTCTTCTTCTTCTCATAATTCTCATAGATGTCATAGGCATACATCTAAGAAGCCTTGTCTTAAACTAGATGTAAAGTTTCACTTTCCTATGTATACAAGAGAATGTAATGTGAAAAACCTCAACAATTGGATTAGACAGATTAAGTTCTATTGTCGAATTCAAAAGATGAAGAAAGACGAGGCAAAGATCCAGTTGCCATCCCTTCGACTGAGTGGCATCACTCTCGTTCGGTAGGAGAGTGAACTGCAAGGCAGCAACAATCTGGGTAACTTTCTCTCCTCATGGTCAAATTTTATTTTGGCATTGAAAACTCAGTTTTACCCATTGGGCTATAAGAAAAAAGCATTAATGGAATGGAAACACCTAAAGCGAGGAAAAGGCCAAAATGTGCAAAACTTCACTGAAGAATTTAGAAAACAAGCATTGCACTTAGACATTTCGTTAGATTCACCAGAGATTGTAACTAAGTATGTCGGTTATTTACATGGTTACATAAGACATTCATTATTATTGTTTGAACCTACTACTATCGATGAGGCAAGTGTGAAGGCCATGCATCTTGGAAACAAGGAGACATTTGAACAAAATGACCACCCAAAAAGAGCCGCAGCAGCAAAGAGAAGAGGAACAAAGACGTCTTGCACCCATTGTGAGAAAGAAGGACACGATGAAGACAATGCTGGAAACTGCACCCTGAGTTGAGACCTAAGAGGGATGGCAGGAAGGAGAGGTAGAAGAGAGTTGCCACCTTGCAACAAGATCAAAAGTCTGAATCAGAGGAAGATGAGAAGGTCATGGTTTTGGGAGTTGCACGCGGTAGACCAATTGACCTGGGATCAAATTTAGGTGATGAAAGGAGGATTGCAGCAGATGGACCCATCAATTTGGGTTCATATTCGGGCGATGAAACAAAAATTTAAACACATAGTGTACCAAATATGAAAAGGTCGCCCAATGCGGCATGGCTCTAGGAACTTGAGGAGATCAATCAAAGCATTCAAGCAAAGAATACTGAGCTAAGGAGACTCCTACAGGAAGCAAAAAGGAGAAACAAAGGTTGCTACGCTAGTTGCGAGATAAGGACGAGGCCTTGGAAAAGTTGCAACATAACCCCCTTGAGGTAAGAAGTGTTTCTTCGATTTCACATAATTTTCATCATGACGATTTCGCTGCTTTTGAAAAACATACTACAGGTATAGGATCCAAACTATTGAAGAAGATGGGGTATCATGGAAAGGGCCTCAGCATTAATGACCAAGGAATCATAAACCCTATCAAAGTAGAAGAATTACCCCGTCATGCAGGACTTCGGTATGTCAGGAAGGAATTTGGGGAATGCTCCAAGACAGCCAGCGACCCACCAACGACAGATGATGAGAGCGCCTCATCACATCCTAGTGGCATTGAGGGATCCATGAGCACTAATCAGAGGGACGTCGAGAAGAAGTGTTCCAAGACAATCTGGAAAGTCTGGAAGAGGAAGGATCATTGCCACAAGGATGAAAACCAAGAATCTACATGTCAAACACTTCAGGCCCAGACAGCACCCATGAATAATCCAGTCATCGAAGACATTCCACAAGAAATTCCTCCACAAGGAGGTGACCCATTTACATTATTAAGTAAAAAATGGTTTCTTAAACGTAATATCTAGTTATGGCCACAGTTTGTAAATCATGCATTGCAAATAAATGTAAAAGTGATGATGTGTCTTCCATCGCTTCAAAATGCAACGACGATATTTTTGGCCTTTTTAGTAGATGAAGTATTGGGTTTTTATTATGTAATCCTTGACCAATGAGTGTGTGCTATAAACTCTTGACAAGTGAGGGGCCATTTGAGTCATGTGTGGTTTGCAAAATATGTATTAGATTTGTGTGCAGGAGATTGAAAGTATGGTTTAGCGAAGACACAAGCAATGTGTTGGATGTGTTAATGATTTTGGTGGTCCAAAATCTCCTCAGTGGGGAGAATTGATCCAGGAGCATCTCAGAGGAAAAGTGGCTTAAAATTGCTCAAAAATCAAAGTGTCCAGATGACAACAAGACCATGACCATTTCGAATTTTTCTTTGTCCTGATTCCAATGGTGTGAACGGATCTCCAATCCAAGCCCGTATGGAAAAGTTAGAGCAAGTCAAAGTTTTGGCCAAATTTGGGCAGTGAGCCAAGTTTAAGTGTCCCAAAAATTCACCATCAACCGACAGGGAACCTAGCTCCCGAAAACGGGTGAAATTGTGGCCTCGTTAATTTCCCGATGACCCTTATTTTCATTAAAATGAAAAATGTCCAAGTTTTTTTTAATAAACAAAAAAATATATTAAAATGGGGTGGTAGGCCACCAACCGTTCCACCCCCAATGACCATATTATGACAAATAAGAATTATGGGGCGGCGGCCATGACCCCTGCCGCACCCTCCGCCCACAACCATGGTGTATCATATTAAACAAATATCAGTTGGGATGAGGCCGCATGGAGCGGACCCCTCCCACCAGAGCTTATACTCCACAAAGCAGTGCATCAGGACTAAAATTTATGTTTACGCCACATATAACAAGTGGATTCGGCAAGAGTTGAACCCGCCTGGCCCATATGGGTCGGCCCCCAACGGGCAGCCCCATAAACGAAAACAACGTGCCACCAATTAAAAACCAAACCAACGATTTTCAAACGGTGTGCCGAAATAGGTGGGGTTAGTGGGGTTGGAACCGCCGACCTTCGCCTTGTCATTTCCGCCTCCAACCAAAATGCCAGACCATCAGCCTTTGGAAAATCCACCCAGAATTGCATAAAACCCTTAATTTCACTAGTATGCGCAGGCAAAGAAGGAGGAGCAGGAGCAGAACTACGAGCAGCCCAGAGGGGTGGAACCCTGCCCAGGGAATATTGAGGGGCATCAAAAAGATTCCCTGGGGTACAGAACTTGTCGGTGTCCATTTAAGACAAATTTTATGTCAATTTTACACCTCTCGGCAAAAGGAACTCAATGGTGACGTATGTTTCTGCATCAAAGCTCTCCATTTCAAGCACTTTCTAGATTGGAGGTATAAGGGTGTTTTTTGTAATTTTTCTTGTATTTATTCTTCTTCTCACCACTTAATGAATGAAGGCCTCCCCACTATTGCGCAGGGCCCAAAGACATAGTCCGAATTGGACGAACTCCATAATCAATTTTTGGTGTATTGGTCTCATGCATGTCATGGTCTCTTTCTTCTTTGTTTTATGTGTTTATGTTTCATAGTTTTAAATGCTATGTTATATGTAATTCTTTAATGCATCTATAAGAAAAATATCTTGGATCAAATATAATCCCAGCAAAGAACTTATAAGCCCGGAAATTTTCCCACTGACAGATCCCATATCACAGTAGTACCCCTGGACAGTCCCACGGAGTCAACTGCGACCACATGATCATCTGCTAGCATGGATCCAAAGTAAGAAATAGTTTGTTTAGATGTAGACATGGTTTCCTGTATAAGAATTAAAAATGGAGAACACGAGAGAAAAAAATGTTTGAGGGACAGAAATTTCTGGTGGTCCCTCAGTCCCCAAATATTAAGTGAAATGCAGTTCATTAAGTAACCGCTTGGTCGAGAGACAATGCTCTAAGGACCCGGTCGAAAACAGTAGTGATGGGGACATATCAGAAGGTTCTAGAATCAAGATTAGGTAAGCAGTTAGACAAGGGGATGGTTCGCATCTTAGTCCGATGTCTGCCACCCCGCTTTCCCCGCTCAGTAACATTTCATGCAAAATTGGGGCTGATGTGAATTGGAGGAGAGGCATGTGTGCCTGAGAGTGGAAGGACAAATTGGAGAGTTCAATCTGGGGATTGTTGAGAAGAAATCCAATATCGCTGCCAACAGAGTTGATAGGTGAAGAAACACCGCTCAAGAAAAATGGGTGTGGTTCGTGAGAGGGGGTTCCAAGTCAGGTTGGACATCAGAATGCAAGGAAGATCGATGGAGTGAAGCATAGGGCAAGGATGTGGGATCCAACACGAAGAGCTGAAAATTGCAGTAAGGAAGGGTCTCGGAGAAATGTGGGCGAAGAAGAACTGTGTGAGCCGACGAGGGTTAGCACGCAGTGTGCAGGGGAGGATGTCCCAAAGATTCGAGATCCCATAATGTATAATAAGACCCAAACTGTGATAAAAGGGAAGTAGATGTAGCTGGGAGAACAAAGACAAAATCCAATACAGCCGAGGGAATAAGTACAAGAAAAAGCTTACCCGGAGAGTGTCTGCACGGGGGAGTGACTTCGAACTTCGAGGACTACCCGGAAGAGTTAGGAGATTGTTTCTGTTGACATTATCCTGAAATTTTAGCATGTCAAAGATGGAAATTGCGGAATAGGTGGTCGGTTTCATGATGGAGGTGAGATCGAAAAGGAATGCTCCAAAAATCGATCTGTTGCCTATGAAAAAAGTATGCCCAAATAAGATCAATGTGAGGAGGAAGTATGCCAGAGAAAGAAACCTTCACCAAGAGCCAAGCAATCTGCTTGTCTGAAGCCCAAACGTCTTTTGGGTTGGCATAAACAAACTGTCCAATACAATTCCCAATCTCAACCATAAATTGTCTCGTCCAAAACTCCAGTGGGAGTCCTGGAAATTTAACCCAAACCAGGTGATTTTTTGGGGTGTCACGCATTGGGTTGATCCTAATATACCAATGGTGCAAATCCAGGAAGCATCTCCCATGAACCCACGACCTCGCCAAGATACACTCCAAATCCTTCTGCGGAGTAAAATGAAATCTAAACCAATCATTCATAAGTCTGCAAATCGTGGTGGGATAGGCCAGGATGGATGTCCATTGTATTTTCACCCAACGCACCATATCCCCATACTGATGGCCTTCGAAATACCACTTACCAACCAACGCTCACTGTCATAGACTAGTGGAACGATCCCACATAACGTCTTAGCCAAAACTCAGGAGACGACTAGGAGTATATGTCTTGTATGGCTTGGCCTTATGTTTAGATCAGGAAGCCACTCGGAAGTGTGTTTGTAGTATGTTTTCCGCTCGAGCGACATTGCTTGCATGAAACTAGATGCCTCTTTCAAAATAGGTGTCATGGAAGTAAAATATGTCGGAGTACAAGAAAGTATCGTGGAGCACGTGTCCCACCTTCAACATCCACGGTGGCAGAAACAAATGCCTCATTATATGGGCCAACAACCCCCAAAGTGGAAAAATAGTCCTCAAGTACAGACATGTCATCTCCCTCAGACAAACCCATTCGGCACAAGAATATAGGGACTTTAGATCAAGGACAGAGCAATAACTAGCAAGTATCAACCATCCAAAAATTAAATGTCCATCTGGTGACAGCTAGTCCAAAGGAGATCAACTGAGCATCCTCAGAATGCAAGTAGTAAATCCCACACAAAATGGAATTAAAATTCCACTGACCACAAGCCCCAACACCCTCCAATATACCCCAGATGCATTAAATTTGACAGGTGTGAAAGTACCTGGTACACCAACCCAGATACGAAGTAGGAATATAATATAAGCTAGCCCAAATATTAAGAGAAAAGATACAGAGAGAATGTTAGAAAAGTAAATATGAAAGAACCCCATGTCAAATATGAGTAAAATCCCACCACCCTCAACCAATGGCCCTCAATACCCACTAAATCCCTTCAAAGGGAGAAAAGAGCGGAAAATTTTGAAATACTGTAGGAGAAACCATCGGAAAACGCCCAAGCCGAAACCAGAGAAATGCACAAAGTTGGACGTTGCTGGATCCAATCGCCGGTAACCCACAACCCTCCAATCAAACCTAGAAATGTTAATAAATAGAATGTCGAAACACTCCAGACCCGAAGCCAATGACAAAACCAGATGCTAAAATTAACCTGCCAAAATGGTCCTAGAAGAAATGTATCCCACCAAAAAGAGGAACAAAAATATGCAAATGAACTTCATCATTGAAATGTAACAAGAAGTCTCAACAGTATGGATTATTGGCAACAACAACAACAAACACACCCACATGTGTGCCACCATTTATGGCAGAGTTGCACCCCAAAACTCTTACAAGCTTGAAAATGATAAATGATCGCATCCCTCGAAATGATAAATGATTGAATATGCTTATCCAATAGTGAGGAATAGTGTTGCTCGAATACACCAATACCCCCCGCTAATGGAAATATAATATATGTGCTGAAAATGTTTAAGAAAACAGTCCCCATAACCCCGAAAGAGAAACAATCAGAATGACGAGGGTGCCATGGGAAACACTAGTGTGTACAACAACACCACCTTCTCTGGCCATCAACAGTACCCACACCAACAAAAAAACCCCTTCTCCATTCATATGGTTTGGTTTATCAGTAATTTTCCATATTTTGACTTTGGAGATGGAGTGACTTTATCAGCTTTCATAACTCAACCAAACAATTTCTTGTGCCTTTTCTTAACTTCACTGCTTAATCCTCTGTCTGTGAGAGCGGAGTCAGCTACAGACGGACTGCGAAAACTTTGGTTTGTGCGCAAAAAATCTGCTACAGACTTCCACATTCTATGCATTCATATTTGTATGGCACACCTTCGACATCAATGTGCCAACAACATCCAGCTCTACCATGTGGAAATGTTTTGCATGGGATTGATCTTGGACCTTTATTTCAAGGATTTTCTGCTCAAATATTTGGATTTGGATTCAGTGCCTCCTTCTAGGAGGCTGAAGATGCTGGTTTGAAAAGAATCAAACCCGCACCAATTTTTCACCAAAAACTCTACCTTTGCTCGCAAAAGGTCTGTTCGTTCACCCACTGCAGCCTTCTCCTGAGACCGGTGGGCACTCCATTAGTTCACCTCTCTTATCACCATCACATGGAGTATCTTTAGTTGTTCTATTTCGTTAAGAAGTTCCTTTAAGCATTCACCGAACAAAATTTTCAGATATTCAAGCTTCCCAAGTTTTCCAATGGATGTTGGTAGAGCTCTTTCCATCCTAGACATGCAGATAGTTTTAAATAGGCAAAAAACTAAGTGAATAACACTTTCAAATTTCTCTTCCTGGGTTTTTCCCAAAATAATGTCTCATATTTACAGTTAAAGTGTATGATTGCATAAATCTTTGGAAATAAGGAAACATTAGTTGTTCCATAAGCATATCGATTCCATAAAGATCTATATACTGCTTCAGCTGACAATTTGGAGAACAAGTCCCCAAGAGTTGCACCAAAGACATTAGGGTTGGAGACATTATATAATGTGTTGAGCAAGGAATTTCATTCAGCTGAAGTCTCATGCCATTTTTCTTGGAAGTTCACAACGCTTTAGTAAATATCTGGGACAATAGGCATAAACCATTCTCCATTGGCCACCTCGAGCCTCTAGAAGAGATGAAACAATAAATCAACAGTGTGCTTACCAGCAAGTGTTGTATCATCAAATGCAGAATTGTGCTTTCTAATAATTTCATGAGTATTATAAGCTTTCCTTTTAGAAACGGTAGAAGGTGGTCTATGTAGCTTGTGGGGATTTTTAAAAGCTCTAAAAGGCCGTAAAAGGTGGTGATAGGCAGTGTAAATTTGTGTTTCGAGTTCTTTTTTTAGAAGAAAAAAATAGTATTTTTATTAGAACAAAGGCATTTACATTGGAAAAGTTCATATCCTCTTGATTAGACAACAAATCTAACAAAAACGTAATTCAGATAGTCCAGAGACAAAGCAAAGCAACTGGTCTATGAAAAACTCAAAACACGCCCCAGATGCAGCCTAACAGAGAATTCAAACATGAAGATCTAGGAAGACAGTAAGCAGGTGGAAATGCTACAAAGCAGATGAGAAATGGTGAGAACAAAGCAAAAAATACCTCCCTCGCAAAACATCCAAAAAAGTAGATCCTGAAGTGGACATGCATGCTTACACCTCGAAATAGCCATCGCTTCAAATGGAGTTGTGTACCAGATGTTCATAATGTATCAATTTGATCAAAAAAATTTTGGTGTATCTTTATTTTCAATCTTTTTACTTATCTCAATCTTGGGGCCGGTGGGTTATGGGCCTACAAATTCAGCTCAAAGTGGCTTTCACTGCAATTTGAACAACCTTGTGGTCTATATGTCACGTTAATTCATCAAATAGAATTAAATAAAGTTACCAAATCTATGCATCAAGCCATCAAAGCATTAAATCACCATACACATTAAAAATATTACATAAACTAAGTATTAAAATTAATTAGGCCGATAGGCCTTCTTTTTGAATCAACTCACCTTACCTTACCTCTTCGTCAACCTTTTTGTTGTTGTGCTGATGACATCTACCTGTGAATACGTGTCCTGAATGAATGAGTGTCGGTGACATGTGCGTTGAATGCAATGAATGCTACCACAAGTGTGATATTCTATATTATTAACTTGTGTTTATGTGTCAACGAAAACGGCGGGCATATAATTCTTGTTTGCCTCCACCATATTTATCTGGAAAAACCATACCAGAATCCTTGCAAGCCTCGAGATTCCCCAAAAGTGCGTCACTCAACATTTATATATAGGAACGATCACGGAGTTCTACAATCACATATGTTATGCTTCATTGCTTGGCTGATGAAACCATTAGAAGTATGCCTTCCCAAAGTTTTATGTGAAAGACTGATATAGGCGGAGTTCCTGATATTTCTTATAAGAGATTTATGCATTTGCTTTAGATTTAATACTTAAATATTTGTCTGGGTCCCTGTTCTATTCTATTTTGATTCTTTGCAATTCTGATGGCTGACGTGAACATGGAGAGCAGCGAGGTGGAGACTTTTTTTTCAGGCTGAAATTAATCAGCTGCTCAGCCTCATCATCACGCTACAACAACAAGGGGATTTTCCTCAGGGAGCTCATCAACAATTTGTCTGATGTAAGTATGTAAGTCTGAAATTTAAGATTTATTAATTTTTGAACTCCCATTCCCTTCCCATCCAAAGTGTAGGGTTATAGTTTAAGAGAATTAGGTGGGGTTCGAAGTCATGATCACGGGGATGAATAAATTAGGATGAATCAACAATTTATCCGTTGTAAGTATGAAAAAATAGATTTATCAATATCTGATTTCCTAGTCTCATACCAATCCCTAATTCATTCGATGTAAGAAAGAAAATCAGACTTATCGACATCTGGTTTCCCAATCCTTATACCCGTTTCCATCTGAAATGTAGGGTAATTCTCCCAGCGAATTTGATGGGGTTGAAGCTTAGGAAATACTTTAAATAATGATTATTGTTTATGGAAATGGTTGCAGGCGCTGGACAAAATTAGGTTCGAAGGACTGAAGGATAAGAGCAAGCTCATGCTCAGCCGAAGCTTTTCATTCGGCTTTCATTCAGTTTGTGCTCGACAAGGCTAACAAGTGCCTCACCGTTATTGAGGCGGAATAAGCATGACTAAAGCCTGTAAGTACACTAGAAATCTAATATATGATTTTTTCTCATTCCTGTATCATTATGTTTAGTTTAATCAATCTTGAGATTAGATTATAGTGGGTAGAATTCTGATATATGATTCTCATGCTTGTATGCTAGGTGATATGGCTGCCCGGATAGTGGCAAACTTAATAATATATGTTCAGCGTGCTTTGCGTGTTGGTTGAGTCCAAACCCTCTTAGTAGGTAACGCCTCCATTTCAATTCCAATTTGTGGTGTTTTTTTATATGTTTGTTGCGCTGGAGGTTTTGAATTGTAGTTACAGCAGGCCTTTCATGTCGGTTTTTTGAATTCGTTCTTCCTGGATTCCTTTAAAAAAAAAAATTGGAAGTATTTTCTAGTAGAGAGTTCGAGTAATTGCTTGTCAACTTTCTGCAGAAGAAGACTGATACCGTGAGATCGAGGTCCATGGTTTTAATTATTTTAATGTTTTTAAATATATGCACTATCTTTGTAATCTTTGAGCCTTAATCGTGAAATAAAGGTTTATTCTCGTGCTACGATTTGTTTTTTTAAGGAAGCTTGTTATGGTGATAGTACAGGGCATGCAACTGCATTTTTTGGAAGATATACGCTGCCAAACAATATATATATATATATATATATATATATATATAGGGTTAAAAGTGTTATAAGGTTTACAACCAGCAATAAAAGACAGTCCATGAAAGATAGTTAATACTTTACCGAAGAAAAGGAATGAAAATTGCATAGACAACCATCACAAATAAAGGCACCAGAGATCTTACCACAAAACAAAATGCCAAAGACAATTAAGAACATAAAAAGACTTGGGAAATCATTGTGATGGTCAATTAGGTACGGAGCTGTGGACACTTCTTCATGTTACAACAAAATTGTTGTCGGTTATTACGTATAATTCAACCATGGGACCCTGCTATTTAACAACAGCAAGAGACATTCAAATGCAAGTACCAAGTACAATGAATTTGCAACCAGCTGCAGGATTCCTTGAAGAATATTTGCATGTTTAGTGAAAATTCACTATTTTCATTTGAGTGAAAAGTTAACCAAAAAAAATAGGCTCCAAAACATTGCATGACAAGGCATGTGAGATCACTGTAGTGTTCATTAGGTTGGATTTCGGAAGCTGTGGGCACTTCATGTTGCAACAAAATGTTGTAGCTAATCACATATCTCGGAAACTTTTAGTTCCAGATATGAAATGAGAGCATATAACTTCATATTTACTTCATTGAAGCAGGATAATGTGTAGAAAGAAAGGTTCTCGGACATCATCTTGGTATTGGACATCAAGAAAATAATAGAAGCAAGGCAAATCAAGAGCAACAAAAAATCACCAGTAGGAATAATACCTCCAGCAACCATAGCGCAACAAGAGGCCAAAATCCACATTTGATGGACACAATTTTTCCCCTTTTATATATTTATATGGGGAAGAAGATATCTACACATTCTGCAAAATATTGGAAATTAATCCCAACCACCGCATTAAATGAACTAGCAACAACCATACCTCAGTTAGTGTTTTGTAGGTTGCGGATTGTGTGTGCAGAGAAAGACAAGTTCTAAGCAAAGGAAAATTACCCATTTCGCAATAGAGTTAAATAATTAAAGTCAAATAGGAATTTAATGCATGGTTATTAAATGTGCATGGGCAAATATTTAATCCGCAAGTAATATTCAGAAAATGATGTCCGCCCATACTTTGTATTAAATTTGGTCTATCATGAATTAAATGTCTTAGTATATATTTTTATATTTTACATGTAAGTCAAAAAAAGAGAGAGAGCAAAAGATAGATAGTGTTGTGTAATGTGGCGGATGTAAGTCTGGAAAGACAAGTCGAGAAAATAGCGGAGCGAATTTTGGTGGGTGCGTGAAAACAATTTTTACTGTGTGTTACTCCCCAACCCTGGTGAATGTAAATCCAAGTAAGAAGTCTTGTTTTACTTGTGAAGGAGCGGCAACCTCCATATGTTAATGTATTTCATGTTTTGAAGTCAATGGAGAAAGTCGTGGAGCAAATTTTGGTGGGTGCGTGAAAATAGTTTTTACTATGTGTTACTCCCCAACCCTAGTGAATGTAAATCCAAGTAAGAAGTCTTGTTTTAATTGTGAAGGAGCCGCAGCCTCCATATGTTAATGTATTTCATGTTTTGAAGTCTTAATATAAATTTTGGTTAGTTGCGATATAGTTCTTGATTTTTCACGTATGTGTTTTACCGCAACACTCTGTTTTACTCTGTTTCACCGTGATTAAAATTATTTGATTTTATTAGCTCCTCTCCATAGTTGCGATTTTAATCTCCGCCACTCTGTATTAAAGGGAATACCCTCATAAGTTGATTTTCACAACTGTATTGTATGGATTAAGTGAGTTCCGCAACTCTGTGTAAACTTCAATAAATGAGCTTTCTTGGTTAAATTAATTTCCGCACCTTTGTGTGAACTCTGTGTGTTGAGGGAAAAGTATTATTCCCTTGTTGTCTTTTAATATTTCTAACATGGTGTTGAGGGAAAAGCATTATTCCCCTGTTGTCTTTCAATATTTCTAACATGGTATCAGAGCGGGTTTAAAAATTTCAGTAAAAGATAGTGTTTTTACTGAAGAGCTAAAAGGATTTCTGAAATTTTTTGTCCAATGTATTTTCCAGCAGTGAGAAAGCTTTCACGCAGTAAGAAAATTTTTACACAGTGATAAAGTTGTTTACACAGTAAAAATGGCAGAAACAAGCACAAGCTTGACTAATCCACAAATACCACAACTTAATGGCAAAAATTATGATTATTGGGCCATCACAATGAGAGCCCTGTTTGCTTCACAAGATATATGGGAGCTGGTGGAACAAGGTTTCCAAGAACCATCAAATGCAGCAACATTCTTTGTTTTGACAGCAACAGAAAGAGATGGGTTGAGAGATAATAAGAAGGACAGAAAATCCCTCTTCTATCTCTTTCAAGTAGTGCATGAGAGTATATTCCCAAGGATTGCAACAGCGACAAGGTCTAAGGAGGTGTGGGATATTCTCAAGACAACCTATCAAGGCATGGAGAAGATGAAGACAAAAAAGCTACAAATGTTGAGGAGATACTTTGAAACTCTCTATATGAAAGAGTATGATAACATAGACTCATTCTTCACACATGTTATTGGGTTGGTTACCCAGATAAGGACCCATGGAGAGACAATTGAGGAAAGAAAAATAGTGGAGAAAATCTTGAGAAGTCTACCCTCAAGATTTGATGCCATAGTAGTGGCAATAGAAGAGACAAAAGATCTCTCAAAATTTTCAGTGGATGAACTTTGTGCATCCCTGATGTCTCATGAACATAGACTTAACAAAAAATTGGACTCCTCATTGGAGCATGCATTCAAGGCACACATGTCTTTTGGCAAAGGTAGAGGGCGAGGAAGATCAAACTACCGAAGAAGAGGAAGAAGCCCACACGGAGGTAGAGGAAGCATCCTTGCAAGCACAAGTGGAAGGGGCAGCAATCAAAATCAAAGCGAAGGCTCAAGCCAGAGTCAAGCACATGGAAAAAGCTATGACAAATCCCAATTCCAATGTCATTATTGTAAAAAGTATGGGCATTATGCCAATGAATGTAGAAAGAAAGAAAATGACATGAATAATAGGCAAAATGAAAATTTTGCAAAAGAAGATAAGAACCAGAGTAATGTGCTTCTAACATGTAATGTAGCACAAGAAAAACAAGATGATGTATGGTTTTAAGATTCAAGTTGTAGTAACCACATGACTGGAAACATAGCAATGTTTTCCAATCTTGATGAGAATGTGAAGTCTGAAGTGACAAGAGGGACTGATATCAAAGTCTCTCTCATGGGAAAAGGAAGAGTGTCGATATTGACAAGGGAGAAAATAAATTTGTGCCAGATGTATATTATGTACCTGGCCTGAAATTTAACCTTCTAAGCATTGGATAGCTCATGAACAAGGGCTACAATGTGTTTTTCAAGAATGATGTGTGTACTATCATGGACATACCTCCAAGTAAAAGAGTCATTGTTGAAGTGCATATGAAAAAGAATAGGATGTTTCCTCTCAAGCTCAGAACAGACTTGAAGGAAGGAGGTGTGGTAGAAGCAGTGACACAAGAGGTCTTTCAAGAAGAAGTGAAAGACGAAAACTGGTCATGGCATTTGAGATTTGGACATCTCAATTTTGGAGGGTTGAACCTCTTGCATAGAAAAGGCATGGTAAAGGGATTACCACTTATAGAAAAACCGGATAGCCTATGTGAAGGATGCGTCTTGGGCAAACAACACAGAGAAGAATTCCCAATAAGGAAGAGTATAAGGGCAAAGGCACCCTTAGAGATTGTTCACCCAGATTTGTGTGGACCAATGCAAACGCCATCTTTAGCTGGAAGCCATTATGTTTTTACATTCATAGATGATTACACCAGAAAGACATGGGTGTATTTTTTGAAACAGAAGAGTGAAGTGTTTGAACATTTCTACCACTTCAAAGCTCTTGTTGAGAAGCAAAGTGGGCACTACATCAAAGTGCTGAGAACTGACAGAAGTGGAGATTATATCTCCAAATATTTCCTACGTTTCTGTAGGGAGAATGGCATACACAAGCAGTTTACCACAAGGTACACACCACAGAAAAATGGTGTTGCAGAAAGGAAGAATAGGACCACCATGGACATGGTCAGAAGTATGTTGAAGACAAAACAATTTCCAAATGAGTATTGGGCTAAAGCTTTCAATTGTGCAGCGTATATTTTGAATAGATGCCCAACCAAATCTGTTATGAATAGAGTTCCGGAAGAAGCATGGAGTGGAACAAAGTAGTTTGTCACTCACATGAAATTATTTGGATGTGTGGCATATGCACATGTCCCGGATCAACAAAGAAGAAATTGGACAGTAAGGGGGAGAAGTGTATATTTGTTGGATACAGTGATGAGTCCAAGGCATACAAACTCTATAATCCATCCACCAAGAAAGTTATAATCAGCAGAGATGTGCAGTTCATTGAAGAAGAAGCTTGGGATAGAAGCTTAGAGAAAACAGTGAATGTGAAGACATGTGTGTCTCACGAAGAGAAAGAGGAATGCACAGCAACAAGAAATTCCTCCACAATGGTTCCTACTCCACCTACATAAGTACAACATAGCACACCACAAGCTAGAAACAGAACAACCTTGAAAAATCAAGGAATTGCTTCTCCAAGCACACCATAGGGATCAGAAACTCCCTCGAGTTCAAGTGGAACTCCAAGCATACCAAGAAGACCAAAATTCAGAAATATAAGTGAAATATATCAGCAAGATGAAGCTGATAGCAGCGCTGGTCTAAATGTATTACTTGCATTATTTTGTCATGTAGATGACCCAATCCATTTTGAAGATGCAGTCAAGGAAGAGAAATGGGTTGTGGCAATGAATGAAGAGATAGAAGAAATAGAAAATAATGGCACATGGGAGTTAGTGGACCTCCCACAAGGTATAGAAGTCATTGGAGTGAAATGGGTCTATAAGACCAAGAGAAATGTTGAAGGAAATATTGAAAGGCGCAAAGCAAGACTTGTTGTGAAAGGTTACAAGAAGCAGCATGAAAGAGACTATGCGGAAACATTTTCACCACTCGTGAGGATGGAGGCAGTGCGTACAGTGTTGTCAGTTGCAGCACAATAGAAATGGAAAGTACATCAGATGGACGTAAAGTCAGTGTTCTTGAATTGAGTGCTAAAAGAGGAGGTGTATGTTGCGCAACCTCCTAGCTATGAAATAGAAGGCCAAGAACACAAGGTGTGTAAGTTGTGGAAAGCTCTCTATGGGTTGAAGCAAGCACCAAGAGCATGGTACAGTAGGATATATGCTTACTTGTTGGACAATGGTTCGACAAATGTGACGGTGAACCTACTCTCTACATCAAACAAAGTGACGGTAAGATTCTTATTGTCGTTTTGTATGTAGATGATTTGAATTTTACAGGCAGTGATGATTTTCTCATCGTTGATTTCAAAGCAATCATGAAGAGTGAATTTGAAATGACAGATCTGGGTTTATTGAGATACTTCTTGGGCATAGAAGTAAGGCAAACAGAAAATGGAATTTTTATTTCACAAGCAAGGTATGTAGCACAAATTTTTGAGAGGTTTAATATGCAGAACAGCAAGCCATCACCAACTCCAACTGTCATGGGGTTGAAGTTGAGCAAGGAATATCGCAGCAGCAATGTCAATCCGACATTATACAAGAGCCTGGTGGGCGGCCTAATGTATTTGACAGCAACTAGGCCTAATATAATGTATGCAGTGTGTTTGGTGTCGAGGTTCATGGAGACACCCAAGGAGACACATTGGCAAGAAGCGAAAATAATTTTAAAATATGTCAATGGGACAAAGGAGTATGGCGTTTTTTACTTCGCAATTGATGATTTTAGGCTGATTGGTTACACTGACAGTGATTGGGCAGGAAGTTTTGATGACAGAAAGAGCACGTCAGGATATGTTTTTCATTTGGGTTCGGGAGCCATTTCATGGGCTTCCAAGAAGCAACCGATATTATCATTGTCAACAGTAGAAGCTGAGTATGTTGTCGCAACAACAGCAGCATGTCAAGCAATTTGGATGAGAAGGATGTTGTGGGATTTATATCATGAACAAGATGGAGCAACTACTATTTTCTATGATAACAGTTCAGCAATTTCATTATAAAAGAATTATGACTTTCACAAAAGGACAAAGCATATTGATGTCAAATATCATTTCATAAGAGAATTAGTTAACAATGGTGAAATTGTGTTGCATCATTGCAAGTCAGAGGAACAATTTGCAGACATCTTCACAAAGCCATTGGCACGAGAAAAAAATAAAAAATAAAAAAATTATCTCAGAGATTGTCTGGGAATGGTCAATGGCGGCAGTTGCGATTAAGGGGGAGTGTTGGAAATTAATCTCAACCACCGCGTTAAATGAACTGGCAGCAGCCATACCTCAGTTAGTGTTTTGCAGGTTACGGATTGCGTGTGCAGAGAAAGACAAGTTCTGAGCAAAGGACAATTACCCATTTCGCAACAAAGTTAAATAATTAAATTCAAATAGAAATTTAATGCATGGTTATTAAATATGCATGGGAAAATATTTAATTAGCAAGTTTTGTTTAGTTCACGTAAGTTCTGTAATATTCAGAAAATGATGTCCACCCATACTTTGTATTAAATTTGATCTGTCATGAATATATATGTTTAGATTTTACATGTAAGTAGAAAAGAGAGAGAGAGAAAAAGATAGATAGTGTTGTGTAATGTGGCCGATGTAAGTGGAAATACAAGTGGAGAAAATCGTGAAGGAATTTTGGTGGGTGCGTGAAAACAATTTTTACTATGTGTTACTCCTCAACCCTAGTGAATGTAAATCCAAGTAAGAAGTCTTGTTTTACTTGTGAAGGAGTTGCAGCCTCCATATGTTAATGTATTTAATATTTTGAAGTCTTAATATAAAGTTTGGTTAGTTGTGATATAGTTCTTGATTTTTCATGTATTTTTTTTATTTTTTTTTACCGCAACACTCTGTTTTACTAAACTTCAGTAAATGAGTTGTCTTGGTTAAAGTAATTTTCGCAATGTGAACTCCGTGTGTTGAGGGAAAAGCATTATTCCCCTGCTGTCTTTTAATATTTCTAACACAAAACCTACCATGTATTCCTTAAAGCTTCTATTTTTCTTTAAAAAAATTATATATCTCTAAGTTCACAAACATTTTAACACTAAAAATCTATTGATTATGACCACGTTCACCTTCTTTACAAACCAAACAATCCCCTACAAGTTATGGACAGCCATGTTCACAGTTTTATTATCGACTTACCAGAAATGTGAACCCACACAAATTACATGTTTGCGAAAATAATTGTATATATATCTACTTCGAACATGTAGCAAAACAAAAACTAATGTGCTGAAAAACAATATAATAGTTTGAGTTTCAAATCATTTTGATACATTTGCAGAGTTTCTCAATATGTGCGGATTCAAGATGGATTCATAATTAGTCTTGTGTTATGGGTTTCATGTATCTCACTTTTTATCTCCTCACATTTCATATAACTAATTGTCTTTTTATCTTGGGAAATCACAGACCACAAGTACCTACATTTTTCCTTATATTGATAAACCACTTCCAACAACTTTCATGGGATTGCCTATCCAATCTTCTGCACTAAGTGCATTGTAGTTTTGTGATGTCCTATAACAACACATGATGAAAATTTAATGACACTGCTATATTTTCCTATATTTTTTTCAAGATTTTCTTTTGTTTTATTTATTTTAAAGTTTCAAATAAATATTTGTTTTATTTTATTTTAGTGATTTCTATTTATTTTTCGAATTTTTTACTCTTAAAAAATTAAATATTTGTTTTATTTTATTTTAGTGATTTTTATTTATTTTTCAAAATTTTTACTCTCAAAAAATTAAATATTTGTTTTATTTTATTTTAGTGAATTTTATTTATTTTTCAAAGTTTTTACTTTCATTGAATTAGAAGATTCAGAAGAATTGAATTTAATTTTTTTTTTTTTTCATTAATGAAATTACAAGAAATAGAAAAATTGAATTTAAATTACTTTTTATTTCATTAACTAATTATTATAATTAGGAGAATTAAATTAATTACAAGAATCACAAAAATTAAATTTAAATTGTTTTTTATTTCATTAACTAAATTACAAGAAATAGAAGAATTGAATTTAAATTACTTTTTATTTCATTAACTAATTATAAGAATTAGAAGAATTGAATTAAAATAATTAAATTTAAATTGATTTTTATTTTATTGACTAAATTACAAGAATTAGAAGAATATATTTTTAAATATTTGAATGAATTACATATTTCAATAATAATTTGAGAACAAGTCTTTCAATTCATTTTTTCGAATTACATATTTCAATATAATTTGAGAACAAGTTTTTTCAATTTATTTTTTCTATAAAAGAAAATTAATTGAAATATTTGAGAACCTTTAATTTGTAATAAAAAAGCATTTTTGGAAAGAAAAACTATGAAACAAAAACTCATTTTTGGAACCAAAAAAAAAAACTATGAAAAAATGGAAGAAAGTTACTCTTTAGGAAAGGTTATTTGAAAACTATTAATTCACAAAAACTTTTGGGAGTTGTCTTTAGTGTGACTTTTTGAAGTTTCAGGTGACGAAATCGGTGAAAATTTTTGAGGTAAAATCTTGGTTTTTGTTATTCAAACTAGTTTTTTGACTCTATATATGGATTCATCACCCTCAAAAACCTCTAGGGCACTTCGATTGTGCAAAGTTAGCAATCAAACTTCTCTTTTCAATAAATTCCTGCCGGAATTTAGAGAAATTACACCGTAAAAAGTCACGGTAAAAGCCTTCAAAAAGTCTCACTAAAGACTACTTGAAACTTTTGTGTTGGACCATATCTATAAAGACTAAATCTCTTCTAATAATTTTTAAAACATTATGTACTATTTTTATTTTTAATGTGTGCTTCAAAATGTAAAACAATGCAATATATGCATACAAATGCATCTCTCACACAACTTTTCCAATTAAATAAATTATCGGTCTTTGCACCTTTTTGGGGCAATTTTTAGTTTGATTGCTATGCTATTACATGGCACCTCTGTCGTCTAATATTCATCCAATTGACTGCCTCTTTTCAATGCTCAAAGACTATAAACTACAATTTATAGAGGAAATCACAATATTGTGGATCATTTCAAGATCCACGGTCTTCTCCATAAAACTCTCAACACAACCCTCTCCTCAAATCTCTCAACATGGTTTTTTTTTTTCACAAATCTCTCAACATAATCCCTAATATCCCTCACAAATCTGATTTTTCAAGCTTTTTAACAAATCCCTTGTTTTTTGACGTGTTTAAATTTCATTTTCGCCCTCTAGAAGTCATTCTTGCTAATTTTTTCAGAGGATGGGTTGATGCTCCTGCATGAGACTCTTAAGGTACAAAAATTTATGACCTCCTGGTCATATGCATCTAGTCTTCTCAGCTTCAACTCGTGAGTTACAACTCACCTCTGAAGTAACAAGTCTCCACCTTGCTACATGATACCTCACCAGACTTTATCTTGAGTTTAGGCTTTTGGCATTTTCCTAGTTCTCTTCTCTAGAACCCTTCGAGCACTCATTGCTCTAGGTTGTTGCAAATATTCTAAATTTCCTCTATTGTCACCTACACAAAGAAAACAAATCTCTTACCATATCCTCAATCACTTGTACCTTATTCTTCTACTTCTCCTCCACACTACGCATAGGAATCTTATGCGCTCTGATACCACAATGAAAACGATTTTGGGGGCCTCTTCATTTTAAATATTTTCATTGATCTCGAACTTGGGACTTGTGGGTTATGAGCCCATAAACTCAGTTCATCCTTGCTTCCACTACAAGCTGAATAGCCTTGTGGCTTACATGTAACATTAACTCATCAAACAAAGTAAATAGATCTATGCATCAAGCCATCAAAGCATTAAATCACCATGCAAATTAACAATATTAAATAAACTAGGCATTAAAATTAATTTAATTGCTATGTTATTACATGGTGCCTCGGCGGGTCTAATATTCATCCAATTGACCGCCTCTTTTCAATGCCCAAGGCTACAATTTAAAGAGGAAATCACAATATTGTCCCTCATTTAAAGATCCAAGATCTTCTCCACAAAGCTCTTAACATGATCCTCTGCTCAAATCTCTCAACATGGTTTTTTTTTCACAAAGCTCTCAACATAATCCCTAAGGTCCCTTATGAGTCTGATTTTTCAATCTTTTAAACAAATCCCTTTCCTTTTGACATGATTTTCTCGTTTTCACCCTCTAGAAGTCGTTCTTGTTGATTTTTTCAGAGGATGGGTCAATGCTCCTGCATCACAATCCAGGAACGATGGAGATGCCTCGCTTGGACAAAGCATCTGCTTGTTAATTTTTCTCTCTAAAAACATGATGGAAGGCAATTTCAAAAAGGGAGGGGAGAAGCGACCTAGTATTCTCCATCCAATTAACTAAGGAGGGGACCTCGAGAGCATTGTGCCCCTGTATCCAATGAATGATTGACAAAGCGTCACCAACTACCAGAATATTTTTTATTGCAAGCTAGAGGGAACAATGCAACACCCCCCCAGAGGGCCACCAATTTTTCCCTACAATTGGAACCTGCCCCTCCATACCAACAAAAAATTATATGCTTTAGAAGAGCTAATCCAGATGTGAGTCCCACATCTACACATATCCTCGGAAGAGGCCCCATCAAAATATTTGATTGGAAACGTATCCTCAAGTCTATGTGAAAATTTCTAAACAGACATCCTACTGCAATGTCTTGATTTACTTTTCCTACTTGATTTAAATTACAAGTTAATTTTTCTAAATTATTTAGTAAAATAAACAAAGTAAACACAATTGAAACCTACACATTTACAGATCATTTGTTGAACATCATGCACACATGAAAAAGTGACACGTAGATTTTTCGGAAAAATGTCCCTGGAAAAACCCAATGCAGGAAAACCGGTGCAGCTAGCTCTAGAGGGTTTTATTATTATGCAGAATCTGAATACAACAATATCCAGAAACCAAAATGGTTCACCCTATAGATAAAGTACATGGAAATAGTACCTCTTTCACTCAGAGACAGAAAATATGGATGATTCACATCCTCAAACGGGATTTACAGAACTCGAGCCCTTTCTAGCCCACCAGAAACCCCATCATTTTCCCTCAACGCTCTGCATCATCCTCTACGCTGCCCTAGATGGGCCTGCGTCAGCATTTATGGGCTTACTTTTCCCCTGCAATGCCCTGACTGGGTTTGCGTCACCCCTGAAGGGTTGTTGTTGCCTTTGCGTTGCCTTCGGCGTAGTTCTGGCTGAACTGCGTATCTTTCGCTGGCCTCTGCGCTGCTTAGTACACTGCCTCTTTTCCGATGTTGTATTCTTGGCCTCATATCAAATCATCCCTTGCCAATATCTGCCCCTCACTGCACTACAAACTCGCTTCAAAATTCTTAGCAAACCATGCCTTAGAATTTTGACTTAGCTTCAGTGCTCTGCCAATGTGTGTGTTCTCCAACTGATCCCAAGCCCTTCTCTTATACTTTTCTCGTTGGAAAACCAATGATCATGATCTAATCTCTAATCAATGGCTAAGATTAGAAGCTACTTGATCCATGTCACTTAGAACATTCTCATCACATGTATAATTTAAGTCACTTTAATCTTTTCCTTTTCCTAAGTTAGATTTAGGGTCCTTAATTAAAAAGATTAATTATTTGAATAACTATAAAACTAAATGGAATTTCTCCAAACGCTTTGTGGGCCTTGGAGATCTCATGTACTCCAGCTCCTCCACAAAATTTTGGATCTAGAGAAAATCCGATGCTACCCCAAAATCTCAACACTCCCTCTTAGCGAGGAGCGTGCTCTAGCAATACTTCCATAATGAAGCATTGCCCTGATCTCTGGCATCGGTCCCCGCATTGATACTTGGCTTGATGCCCTCCATCATTATGCTACTACTGCTCTATGTACTGCTTCCCATGACTCTGCCACAGTCATTACCACAAAGGTATTGCAGCTCCCTCTCAAATTTGTTGCATTGTGTTGCCCATAGCACTGCCACTGCTAATTGTTGCACTGCAACTCAGTTGCTGAGAAGTAAGCAACTAAAGGACCCATACCCAGTCTCTAACAGATAATTCAATTGGGTTGCAACTCATCACTGAAGCTCTCTCGGTTTTTGTGCTGCATTGTCTCCCTGAAGCCACTACACTGCTACAGCTCTGCACTGTGTCAACATTGCCCCCTCTTCACTCGTGAAGTCCCATTAGCCTTTGTGTTGTTGCTCCTGCAATTTTGTTGTCGTTTCATTGTGCTGCTCCCATATACAACGTCCCAACTCTACCCTCTGCTTCATCATGATCTCATGCACCCACTACTCCACTTGTCCCTCTACTGTCTTAAGGCTCCCATAGCTCATATGTGATCCAAGAGTTGGGCACTTCAAGGATCCTGCCTACCCATTTGTAGTTGCTCTACAGATCAATATCGCCCCACCTCTTCTCTCGAGGCACATGAGCACTAATGGCCACATCATCATCAGAGCCATTGTCTTCTGTACCTGCTACAACCTTGGAATCAGCTTCCTTGTCCTTCTTCCTTAGAGGACAAGTGGTGGCAAAGTTTCCAAGTTCACCACACCTAAAGCATCGGATCTTCTTCTTCTCTTGTTTCTTCTTGGATGCAAGGGCTACATCTTCCTCTTCCTCCTTCTTCACTTTGATGGATCCACGATGGTTTTGTTTCTTGGTCATCTGGCAGATTTCCTCTTGTCAGAAGATATCCCACATGTCGTTCCAACTTGGAAGGTCTTGTCTACCCAAGATGCTTTGGAAAAATGTTTCCCATTCATTTGAGACTGCATTTAGAGCAGTCCTCACCATGACATCATCCTCCAATTTAACCCCCATGGCAATCAGCTGATCCCAGATCGTCTGCAACCTAAAGAGGAAAGGATTGATTTCCTCCCCCTTATTCGTCACGAACAACCTCATCTGGTTCTCCAGAAGCATCTTCTTCTAGACATATTTTCCTTGATACATTGTGGTCAAATTTGTCCACGTAGCATTAGCCGTCTTCTTCTCAGCAATGTGTGGGACCACATCATCCTTTACCCCATCCATGATAAAGCGCCTAGCATGTGCCTATGCTTCATTATGCTTCGCAAGAAGAGCAACGTTGGTTGGTGTAGCCAAGACGTTCTCTTCATGTTCCCGAAGTCCGTATGCCTCCAAGACTGTCAGGATTTTGGCCTTCCAGATAGCAAAGTTGGACAAGCCCTCCAACCTATCATGATCACGCAATCCGTACAATTCCATCTAGCTCAAAACAATATGTCGAAACAGATGCTCCTCTCCCTACTACTGTTGCTACTTTCAATAGAAGCCTGAATCTAGGGTCCTTGGAAAAAAGGCACCCTCTATAGTAACTTCTCCCCTCTGATAATTGATTTCCCTCCTCAGAAATCTTCCAGATCTCTTGAATCATCCCTCTTCGATCACCCTCCTGATTGATCCTCAGATTCCTTTGGAAAAAAATCCGTTGAGCGGTTGTTCTCCTCCCACTCTTTGTCAACTTAGCTAGGCACTATTCTGCACTAACAGAACTTGTGCCACACCAGCAACTTCTGAAGACCGCAAGCTACACTTCCAACCCCAGAAAAATGCACAGCGTCACTTCAAGCTGGAATGCATCACCCGCTAGGGTTTGCTTCAGCCACTACATCACCTCAGCGTGCCTCTGACAAACACTGTGTCAACCTTACTGGTGCTACGTCATCCTCTGTGTAAGAAAGGTTGGCTCTCACCCTGGTGGTGATGTGTCAGCCTTTGTGTGAGCAGACTGACTATGCGTCCCTCTCAGCTGGGTTTGCGTCCCTCTTGATGTTGCGCTGCCTTCTCTGGTCTATGTTGCTTCAGCTGCCCTTCCTGTAACAAAAATTCTTTAGCCGCCTCGCTGGTGATTAATTTTGATCCGCAATGCCCTGATACTATGTGAAAATTTCTAAACATACCTACCGCAGTGTCTTGATTTACTTTTCCTACTTGATTTAAATTACAACTTAATTTTCTGAATTATTCAGTAAAATCAAAAAAGTAAAAAAAACTAAAACCTACACATTTACATACCATTTACTGAACATCACGCACACATGACAAAGTGACACGCATATTTTTTGAACAAATGTCCGTGGAAAAACCCAATGCGGGAAAACCGGTGTAGCTAGCTCTAGAGGGTTTTATTATTATGAAGAATATGAATACAACAATATTTGGGCACCAAAATCGTTCGCCCTACAGTGAAATTACACGACAGTAGTGCCTTTTTCACTCGGAGACAGAAAATATGGTTGATTCACACCCTCAAATTAGATTTATAGAACTCGAGCCCTTTCTGGCCCATCGAAAACCCCAACGTTGTGCCTCAACCCTTTGCATCAACCTCTCTAGCCTGCGTTAGCCTCTGCATTTCCCTAGATGTTCCTGCGTCAACCTTTCTAGGCTTACGTTTCCCTGACTAGGCATGCGTCACCCCTGAAGGATTGTTGCTTCCTCTGTGCTACCTTCTGCATGGCTCTGGTTGAACTATGTATCTCTAGCTGACCTCTGCGTTGCCTGGTACACTACCACTATGTCGCTAATGTATTTTTGGCCTCGAATCAGATCATCCCTTGCCAATATCTACCCCTAACTGCACTGCAATCTCGCTTCGAAATTCTTATTAAGCCCCGCCCTGAAATTTTGACTTAGCTTCAGTGCTCTACCAATGTGTGTGTTTTGCAACTGACCCCAAGCCCTTCTCTTATACTTTTCTTGTTGGCAAACCAACGGCCATGTTCTAGTATCTAATCAATGGCTAATATTAGAAGCTTCTTGATCCTATTACATGGCGCCTCTGGCATCTAATATTCATCCAATTCACTGACTCTTTTCAATACCCAAAGACTATAAACTACAATTTATAGAGGAAATCACAATATTGTGGATCATTTCAAGATCCATGATCTTCTCCATAAAACTCTCAACACAATCCTCTCCTCAAATCTCTCAACGTGGTTTTTTTTTCACAAAGCTCTCAACATAATCCCTAATATGCCTCACAAATCTGATTTTTCAAGCTTTTTAACAAATCTCTTGTTTTTCGACGTGTTTTTTTCATTTTCGCCCTCTAGAAGTCATTCTTGCTGATTTTTTCATAGGATGGGTTGATGCTCCTACATCAGACTCTTAAGGTACAAAAATTTATTGCTATGCTATTACATGGCACCTTTGTCGTCTAATATTCAACCAATTGACTGCCTCTTTTCAATACCCAAAGACTAGAAACTACAATTTATAGAGGAAATCACAATATTGTGGATCATTTCAAGATCCCCGATCTTCTCCATAAAACTCTCAACATAATCCTCTCCTCAAAGCTCTCAACATAATCCCTAATATCCCTCACAAATTTGATTTTTCAAGCTTTTTAACAAATCCCTTGTTTTTTGACGTGCTTTTTTCATTTTCGCCCTCTAGAAGTCATTCTTGCTGATTTTTTCAGAGGATGGGTTGATGCTCCTACATCAGACTCTTAAGGTAAAAAAATATATGACCTCCTTGTCATATGAATCTAGTCTTCTTAGCTTCAACTCGTGAGCTGCAACTCACCTATGAAGTAACAAGTCTCCACCTTGCTACAGGATACCTCACCAAACTTTATCCCGAGTTTGGGCTTTTGGAATTTTCCTGGTTATATTTTCTAGAACCCTTTGAGCACTCCTTGCTCTAGGTTGTTGAAAATCTTCTAACTTTCCTCTGTTGTCACCTACACAGAGAAAACAAATCTCTTACCATATCCTCAATCACTTGTACCTTCTTCTGCTACTTCTCCTCCACACTACACACAGGAATCTTATCCGCTCTGATACCACTTGATGAAAATTATTTTGGGGGCCTCTTCATTTTCAATATTTTCATTGATCTCGATCTTGGGACTTGTGGGTTATGAGCCCATAAACTTAGCTCATCCTCGCTTCCACTGCAAGCTGAATAGCCTTGTGGCTTACATGTAACATTAACTCATCAAACAATGTAAATAGATCTATGCATCAAGCCATCAAAGCATTAAATCACCATGCACATTAACAATATTAAATAAACAATCAATTTAATATCTATGTAATTACATGGTGCCTCGGCGGGTCTAATATTCATCCAATTGACCGCCTCTTTTCAATGCCCAAAGGCTACAATTTAAAGAGGAAATCACAATATTGTCCCTCATTTAAATATCCATGATCTTCTCCACAAAGCTCTCAACACGATCCTCTCCTCAAATCTCTCAACATGGTTTTTTTTCACAAAGCTCTCAACATAATCCCTAAGGTCCCTTATGAGTCTGATTTTTCAATCTTTTAAACAAATCCCTTTCCTTTTGACGTGATTTTCTCGTTTTCACCCTCTAGAAGTCGTTCTTGTTGATTTTTTCAGAGGATGGGTCAATGCTCCTGCATCACAATCCAGGAACGATGGATATGCCTTGCTTGGACAGAGCATCTACTTGTTAATTTTTCTCTCTAAAAACATGATGGAAGGTGATTTCAAAAAAGGAGGGGAGAAGTGACCTAGTGTTCTCCATCCAATTAACTAAGGAGGGGACCTCGAGAGCATAGTGCCCCTGTATCCAATTAATTATTGACAAAGTGCCACCAACCACCAGAATATTGTTGATTGCAAGCTAGAGGGAACAATGCAACACCCCCCCAGAGGGCCACCAACTTTTCCCTACAATTGAAACCTGCCCCTCCATACCAACAAAAAACTTTATGCTTTAGAAGAGCTAATCTGGATTTGAGTTCCACATCTACACATATCCTCGAAAGAGGCCCCATCAAAATATCTGATTGGAAACGTATCCTCCAAGTCTATGTGAAAATTTCTAAACAGACATCCTACTGCAGTGTCTTGATTTACTTTTCCTACTTGATTTAAATTACATGTTAATTTTATGAATTATTTAGTAAAATCAAAAAAGTAAACACAATTGCAACCTACACATTTACAGATCATTTGCTGAACATCACGCATACATGAAAAAGTGACACATATTTTTCAAAAAAATGTCCCTGGAAAAACCCAATGCGGGAAAACCGGTGCAACTAGCTCTAGAGGGTTTTGTTATTATGCATAATCTGAATACAACCGATATCCAAAAACCAAAATGGTTTGCCCTACAGATAAATTACATGGAAATAGTACCTCTTTCACTTGGAGACAGAAAATATGGATGATTCACATCCTCAAACGGGATTTACAGAAATCGAGCCCTTTCTGGGCCACCGAAAACCCCATCGTTGTCCCTCAACGCTCTACGTCAACCTCTGCGTTGCCCTAGATGGGCCTACGTCAGCCTTTCTTGGCTTACGTTTCCCCTGCATTTCCCTGACTAGGTCTGCATCACCCCTGAAGGGTTGTTGTTGCCTCTGCGTTGCCTTATGCGTAGCTATGGCTGAACTGCGTATCTTTGGTTGGCCTCTGTGCTGCCTAGTACACTACCTCTTTTCCGATGTTGTATTCTTGGCCTCATATCAGATCATCCCTTGCCAATATCTGCCCCTCATAAATCTTCCAAATCTCTTGAATCATCCCTCTTCAATCACCCTACTGTTCTGAACCAACAGAACTTGTGCCACACCAGCAACTTCTAAAGACTGCAAGCTACACTTCCAACCCCAAAAAACTGCACAGCGTCACTTCAAGTTGGACTGTGTCACCCTCTATGGTCTGCTTCAACCACTACGTCACCTCAGTGTACCTCTGACCAACACTTTGTCACCCTTACTGGTACTACGTCATCCTCTACGTAAGAAAGGTTGGCTCTGTGTCACCCTGGTGGTGCTGCGTCAGCCTCTGCGTGATCAGACTGGCTATGTGTCCCTCTCAGCTGGGTCAGCGTCCCTCTTGATGTTGCGCTGCCTTCTCTAGTCTATGTTGCTTCAGCTGCCCTTCATGCAACAAAAATTATTTAGCCACCTCACTGGTGATTAATCTTGATCTGCAACGCTCTGATACCATGTGAAAATTCTAAACATACCTATTGCAGTGTCTCGATTTACTTTTCCTACTTGATTTAAATTACAACTTAATTTTTTGAATTATTCAATAAAATCAACAAAGTAAACAAAACTGAAACCTACACATTTACAGACCATTTAGTGAACATCACGCACACATGACAAAGTGACACACAGATTTTTCAGACAAATGTCCCTGGAAAAATCCAATGCGGGAAAACCGATGTAGCTAGCTCTAGAGGGTTTTATTATTATGAAGAATCTGAATACAACAATATTAAGGCACCAAAATCATTCGCCCTACAGTGAAATTACACGAAAGTAGTACCTCTTTCACTCGAAGACAGAAAATATGGTTGATCCACACCCTCAAATGAGATTTATAGAACTTGAGCCCTTTCTAGCCCATCGAAAACCCCAATGTTGTCCCTCAACCCTTTGTGTCAGCCTCTCTAGCCTATGTTAGCCTCTACATTGCCCTGGATGGGCCTGCGTCAGCCTTTCTAGGCTTACGTTGTCCTGACTAGGCATGCGTCACCCCTGAAGGGTTGTTGCTTCCTTTGTGCTGCCTTCTACATGGCTCTGGTTGAACTATGTATCTCTAGCTGGCCTCTACGTTGTCTGATACACTGCCACTATGTCGCTAATGTATTGTTGGCCTCGAATCATATCATCCCTTTCCAATCTATACCCCTAACTGCATTGCAAACTCGCTATGAAATTCTTAGCAAGCCACACCCTGAAATTTTGACTTAGCTTTAGTGCTCTGCCAATGTGTGTGTTCTGCAACTGACCCCAAGCCCTTCTCTTATAGTTTTCTCGTTGGCAAACCAACGGCCATGTTCTAATCTCTAATCAATGGCTAAGATTAGAAGCTTGTTGATCCACATCACTTGGAACATTCTCATCACATGTTTAATTTAATTCACTTTAATCTTTTAATTTTCTTAAGTTAGACTAAATGTCCTTAATTAAAAAGATTAATTATTTGAATAACTACCAAACCAGTTGGAATTTATCCAAACGCTTTTTGGGTCTTGGATATCTCATGTACTCTAGCTCCTCCACAAAATTTTGGAGCTAGAGCACATATGTTTCTCTCCGAAAATCAAAATATTCTAGAAAACTATCAGGGAATGAGTTTGGGGAGACCAGGGACCAATCTCCAAGAAATATGAAACAATTAGGAGGCTGGAAGATTGAATGTATGGACCTTTTCCTTAAACAATGTTGCCATTCCTACCACCCCAGATCCCTGAAAGGATGTATAGATGCATATCTTTATAAGCTCTTTGACTAGATGACCAAGATGAAAGGCATGAAAGGATAGAGGTGTGGTTCACCTGAGCAATAATCTGCAGAATCCTTAAAAATTATTCTCAAATGGCAACCGCAAAAGGGTATATTAGAAAGAGATGAGTGTTGTCTTCAAATTCCAACCCACAAAGCGAGAATCTCCCTGGACCCTGAAAGCCTAACTTCATCAAGGTTTCTTGAGTAAGAATACAATAATGTATGGCCAACCAAGCGAAGCATTTGAGCTTGAGAGGGGCCTCTAGTTCCACATTTGTGAAATCCAATCGGCGAAATGTAAAGGGAGAATATCCATTGAGATATAAGAGTAATTTTCCTTGATAGAAATGCATCCCTTAGCCACACGTGCCCATCCCAGACTAGCCAATCTTGTTTATGAGACAAGGAGATGCCAACTTCAACCAATTTTCTATTATAGAGTTCCCATTCAGTGAATAAATGCTTTGGAAATCCAATCTCCCCTCCGTGGGGCCATGAAGTTGAAGAGAGCAAAGAGATTTGTCTAGCACCAAGGCTGGGCAGAGAATAATAGCCGAGCCTGGTTATAATTTGGATGTGGGGAAAGAGAGAGAATGGTTTCCAGAGAAACCCTTAATAGCATCCACATCTAATGAGAACCTTACTCCCATCACCCACTTGCCAATGCAAATTGTCACAAAACTAGGGGCATGTAGTCATCAAGCTACGCCAGATGTAACATGTCCTCGAGTGTGATGGCGCCCCTCCTACGATCCCGTCCTCTAGATTGGTTGTTTGGATATATTTACCATATATAATATCTTGCCATAGGCCCTTTACGTTAAATACCCACCAAATATTAGTGGCCAATAGAGCTCATTTGAAGCGTCTAGAGTCTCTAATGCCCCACCCACCCATCTGAACAGACTGAGAGTTATAATCAATTCTAAAATTGACTTTCAGATTAATCACATAATCAATATTTACTGGTCGACGTTTCAAACCCTCTAATGAGGTTCATTCTTGGTTCTGAGGATGAACCTCATTAGAGGGTTAAAAATGTCGACCAATAAATATTGATTATGTGATTAATCCGAAATTCAGTTTCAAAATTAATATGGATCAAAAAAAAATTAAATCAAAGATAGAATCAAGTCTGATGAGATGAATCTTTTTATTGTTTCCATACCTATACCATAGAAATATCGCAGTGATGACATCTATTCTATTTATGGTAGCCCTGGGGATGTAGAAAAAATTCATCCAATAAACTGAAATTCCTTGTAGGACAACCTTCACGAGTGTGACCCTGCCTCCTAGAGTGAGCCATTTATGGTCCCACGCAACCAATTTTTTTCCAATTTTTTTAACAATCCATGACCCGTGTAGGATCTTGTATTTGGAAGGTTTTAGGATGCAACCTAGATATTTAAAGCCAACGGACAAAGGGCAAATTTTAATCCCAAACATTGCAGAAATTTGAATGATGTCATCTGCAGCCCCGACATCAAAAATAATCTTTGATTTGTATTTTTTAATTATGAGGCCAGAAGCTTTTCCAAACTTTGTGAAAACCTGGAAGTAAGCCTCCCATTATTCCCATTTAGCTTCCCCAACACATAAAGGATCATCCACGAACATAAGGTATGTTGGAGAATCGTTCCTTGTGATTTTCCACCCGATAATTCCCCCAACCTCCTTTTTTGCTTTAATTCCTCTACTAAGAGCATCGATCACTAGAATAAAGAGTATAGGAGACAGGGTGTATCGTTGTATGATCTCTCTATGAATTCTGAAGAAGTTAGTAGGCCCGCCATTGATTAAGAAAACCATTGTTGTTGATGATACGCAGGCCATAATCCATTTGATGTGCCTATGTGGGAAACCAATTTTGTAGAGGATCATCCCAAGGAATTCCAAATCAACCCTATCATAAGCCCTAATAAAGTCAACTTTCATCAGGCATGCCTTCAATTTTCTATATTTTATGGAGTGAATGCAATCTTGTGCAATCTCCACCGCATCTTGAATTCTCTTGTCATCCAAGAAACCAAATTTCTCCAGAGTAATGTGCAGAGATAAAATATTCTTCATTCTATTAGCTAGAAGTTTTGAAATAATTTTGTAAAAAATATTATATAAGGAGATAGGTCTGAAATCAAAGAAATAAATATAATTCACCTTTTTGGGAAGAGAGTGAGGAAAGTTGTGTTGGTAGCACCTGATATAAGACTAAAGGTTCTAGATTCTTCCACCATTTGATTCAGTTATGGCCCCATAGGGTCAAAGAAGAGGAGAAAGAGTTCAACTGGCCAACCATCAGGCCCTGTGCTCTTATCTTTCGCCATTTCCTTCAAGGTTTGTAAGACTTCATCCTCTGAAACAGAGGCATCCATCTCCACTAAATATTCCTCTTTAAACATTCTTGGGAATAGGTTCACAAAATCCATTTTCTCTTCAATGGAGTTCTACTCAGGCTCTCTATACTTTTTGTTGAAGAAGAGAAAACCTCATGTCTGATATCTTCCATAGATGTTAGAGTTCTTCGCTCATCGCTTCTAATGGCCCAAATTGTGTTGGTTTGTTTTCTTTTTTATTTTTCCATGTGGAAAAAGTTAGTATTTTGTCCCCACCTTTAATCCAAGCGATATGACCCTTGAGTTGCTAGACCTCTTCTTGTAGTCTTAGAATCTTGTTTTTCTTCTCCACCGGATTGAGAATAGCTTTTTTGACATGCTCAAATAAGTATTCGGGGATGGATGGGTCCAATAATGAAGCAATATATTGATCTATGGTAGCTAGCTCCTTAGTGAGCTCTAATTTATGATTCATAACCCATACTCTTACCTCCTTTTTAAGCATCTTCAATTTAAAATTTATTAGAAGTGATGGCCTAGAAATATTTGTTGAAACAGGGGAATTATAAGAGCTTCTAACCAGATCACAATAATCAGGGTCATTCAACCACATATGATCAAATTTGAAAGGCACATTATTTGGTAACTTCTCCTCTCTCCATTCTATAAGGATAGCATCATGATTTGAACTTTAGAAAAGAAATAAGAAGTACGAATATTTTTCAATATTTGGAATAAGAATGAATGAACAAAGAATCAGTCAATTATTTTGGCCATTCCCTTAGTGCCATTCTTCCCATTCCTCCAAGTCGAGCACAAAGGGGAGGGGGTAATGTCCCATAGCAGTTTTTGACTGAAAATTTATTTTAAAAAAGTAGCTAACGTGTCCATATTAGCCTTATGCCCCCAACACTCTTTTTCATCCAAAATTAGGTTTATATCACCAACAATGATCATCAAGTGCAAGTCTAGGATCCCATTAGCATCAATCTTCTCCCAAAAAAATTGTGGTTGTTGTAGGGTGCATAAATGTTAAGGATATGAAGTCTATGGATAGATCCCTTGCAGAAGCGAGTCAGAAAAATTCCAGCACATGTCCTGTTAGCTTTGAAGGTGAACAAATTTGGATTCCACATGGCAACAAGCCCTCCGGATGAACTAGAGTTGTTGGATGCATAGCCCTCCCATGTGGGACATAGATTGAGCAAAATGACTTGTGCCTTTTCCTTCTCCATCATTGTTTCATGTAACGGGACAATGGTTGGATTTTTAGTTCGTATGCAGTTGAGAAGGGATCTTTTAGTTTGAGGGGATCCCAACCCTCAAATGCTCAATGACATTATTTTCATTTGAAATACAATGAGTCATCATATGGTGCTCTAAGGTCCTGAGATTGAGAGTATTCCAAGAATTCAATCGATCCATAGGAGGGGCAGGGATGAAAAGAGGGAAATAATGCCTCCTCCATCATCTCGAAGAAACGTGAATTCAAGTCAGCTTCAAAACAACCACGTAGGGAGATTTTTTTGTATTTTCTTTTCCTCTTATGTGTATCATATTTATTCGCTTCTTTACCTATAGATATTGCCCCAATATGAAAGAAATGTCTCTTGATAATCATTGGTTCTAGTCCCAATGATGAATTATTCGCTAGAGCCTCCAGATCAATGTCCACCATTTTAGGGGATAGGTCATTCGATTGGAAATTTTGATGGCAGATAAGCTATAATAATGTGTTTTGTTGGTGTGATATTAGGATGAGAAATTGTGGACTCAGAGTCCATAATATTTTCATACATATTTGTTTGTGTTGTGGACTATTTATATCACGATGAAAATTCCAATTTGAATAAAATGTAATGGAAAGTTTGTATATTTGCCCTTCCCATTTAATCAATGTGATGTAGTCTAGTCAAATTAATAAGCCTTGAGCGTAACTTTCAATGTCATATGAAAGATCAAATCTTTCAGTAACTTTTTAGTCATCAATGTTTACACCGAAGTTGTTTTCAAAGTGAAGGGGAAGTTGCTTTGAGGACTTTCGTCATCTGTTCAAAGCGTAAAGAATTATGCTACGTGTTTGCATGACTCGGTGGCTACGGTTTTCCATGTCATGAGTGGTAAGTCGTATCAACACCATATTTATCAAGTTAGTTTGAATTTGAATTACCAAGTCAAGTTAGATGGAATTTAAATTTGATTTAAATTTGATTTGATATGGAAAAAAATAAAAAAATGAATGATTAAAATTCAATTTATAATGTGTGTGTGTGGGGGTAAGTATACATCTTATAAATATTCAGATACGTTAAATTTCCAATATTTAAAAAATTTGAGGTGGATTATTATAAAATTAAAAAGTTCAAAAAAAAATCTTAAAATTTGTTTTTAATAATAAATATTGCAAATGAAATTATATTCTAAAACTAAGTGTATAGTTTTACAATTTTTTTTTTGTAAATTGAAATCTATTAAATCTAAAAAACAAGTTACATCCTAAAACTAGAGATACCTAGAATATTTACATCATATCTGTTATCACACCCTAGAATTATTCATGGGTTTTTTCCCCTTTATCCTACGAACATCTAGCCACCTACATATTTAACGGTTACAACTGAGGATAAGCCTATATCCTCATTTTTCTAAGATAGCTCCATCTCTATTGGCATAACAGAGCATGAAAATTCGTTTTCATTGTCTAAATGATATGACTCTTGGGTGCTTTTATGCTCGTTGATTGCAAGCACAATTATTGTTGAAGTGTTTTCCTTGCCCTTTGGAATAATTTTTATATTCATCCATATATGCAATTAAACCATAAATTATATGATACTCAATATAAGAATCAAAATCAAAATGTATGAATCATAGACTATATATTACCATAGATTTCATTAAATATTGACTAAAGAATTTACTCTATAAAATTTCATTGTATAAAAAGTCAAAGTGTTACCATTACCATAGATTTCATTAAAGATTGGCTAAAGAATTTACTCTATAAAATTTCATTGTATAAAAAATCAAAGTGTTACCGTTATGATTAATAACTGTAACCATTTTCATCTCATGGATCCAAAAAGGGTTTTGAAGAATGAATGTTTCACTAGAAATTTATAATCCTATTAAGTTTGGTTCCCTAAAAAAATTATAATCCTATTAAGTGAGGCAAGCTTGGTGCATAGGGTTTCAGAGAATATAAATCTCCTAGTCATGGTCTTCTGTTTCTTGTCGGTGAAAAACTAAACTCTTAAGGTTTTAAAAGTCAATGATAATTATATAAGTATTTAAAGACATTCGCCTTCCGACTAATGGGGTTGTGTGATGTTGAGGGAGTCTTCTATAGCACACAAACCTAAGACAATAGCGTCAAACCCAAATCTACAGGGGCGATTTTTTTTAATGTGGAAAGAATTTTGGTTAACTCTGTTACTACTTTTTATACTAAATTACTAAATTTAAAATCAATGTATTAATTTTGGTAGCTAGTTTTTGGGATAATCTATTCAACCCAGGGATTTGTTGAGAATTTGGGGTGTTTATTGTGAAACTTCATAAGCAAAGGGTCGAATACAAAAGCAAGATAGAGAAGAAATCTATCCCATAAACTATATTTAACTTTGTAGACATTAAAATACCTACTTCTTCTTAATCAACAAAGCGAATGAAACCCCACAGATGCGGGAGTTTGACGGCGAAGAAAAAGGCCACGGGGCGGCCATGTGGGATGACACACGGCAGCTCCATGTGACTAGCCTTGGGATGCAGACCTGTGTTAATTACTGGCGTGAGGGCGCCATTAACTTACCCTCCGCCACTCCTACTGCGATGTACCAGCTCTCCTTCGTATTTACTCTGTCCACCATGGCTTTTAAGTCTGTCACCTTGGCCCTCTCCACTTCATTTTGGCCCTCCTGCTTTCTCTCTGTGTGTCTTTCCATCTCCGCCCCTCCGCCTCTGTTGCATTCTTCCCGTTCGCTCAAGGCTTTCCCTCATTCTGGCAGTTGCTCTACCCCAAATCCTGCTTCAGCCCCCCTCTGGTCTGGCGACTCAGCTCCTTGGACAATCATGCCTCGGCGCCACAGGATGAGGTGTAGAAGAGATGGGGGCGTGGCCAGGCCTCTCGTCCTCCTCAGTCGCTCTCCCTTGGCCGCGACCTGAACCTCTCAATTGGCTGGAACAAGCCCAATAGCTCCCCCCCTGTCAATCTGAATGCTCAGCTTTCTCTTCAGCTCCTTGCCTCTGATTCTCTCCCACCCCTCTCCCATAGCAATAAAATGCCTCGTAAATCCACGATTTCTCCAGAGCCAACCTTCATCCCTTGCAATATGAAGGCCCTTCCTGTGCAGAGTGTCTCCAGCGGCAGCAAAGACTCCAGTGACTCCGACGGCGATAGCGGTAGCAATGGCTCGGGAAATTCGGACCAGCCCAAGCATGAGGCTTCTACGGGCATTTTCGGCATTCCAGCTTCGCCACGTCCTTGGTTCACTGACCATGCGTTGAGCAAGGAAAGGGAGGACGGGGGTTATGTGTGCAGAATCGTGGAAGAGGTACCAACATTCAGCAATAAGAATGCAGGCTCTCAATAGGCTTCGTTTTTTTTTTTCTATCAGCATGCTCTTGTTTAGGAACTGTCTTTCAAGGGATATGTGTTTAATTTTGAAAACTACAATTGTTACTTTCCCGCTATGGGCAGCAATCACTCTCTGGTTTCTAAGGACTGGTTTCCCCGACAGGGGCAGTCCAACTCCTACTCAAAGACTCTTGAAACTTCCCTCTGGTTTAGACTTGTCCACTCCACAGGAAGATACTTGTAGCTTTTTTTTCAATATGATATAATAGAAATAGCTTAACTTAGTAAGAAAAAAAAAAAACAAAGCGAATCAAACCCCTAAATTTTCAAATATTTTTTGCTAGTGGCATTCACGCCTTTGCTTCTGAATTTGTTTCCATAGGGCCTTCATCTTCGACATTCAGCCTCCTCATCCCAACGACATAGCTCGAGCATATCCTCGTAGGTAAGGGTAGCCAAATCTTCATCCTTGTTGATTCACAACTCTGGATGTCGGTGGGGAGCACCATGTCATCTCCTTGTCACACACCCGACATAGGCGGTGCCGTCGTTCGAGTGGTGATGGCAAACAAGCTCCAGTTCAAGTGCGGCAACATGAAGCCATGGAAAGGCAAGCAGATACATGAAGAATGCGACTAAGACACATATATCGCTTGTGAATATTTAGAGGTAATGCTTAGAAAATCCAAGAGGAGGTCCAAAGACAAATCTATCACAATGTGTATGTTTAGCTAAAATTTCTCCAATAAGAACTCAATCTTCAATCTCTTCACTCTCCTGAAATCTTATGACCTTATCTGTGTAATATTTCCATCTCATTGTGTTGCAGGGAGAAACTAGTTTTATGAATGGAAGATCGTTTGTCTTAGTGCTTGTGGTTTCCCTTTTTTGTGTAAAAATCCATAATATATAGATGTATGTATTGAAGACAATTCATTTGTAGGGAGTCCGCTATGAATAAAATCTATCTTTCTTTTAATGTTTCAGCCTTTTCCTCTGGTTTTTTCTTCCACATTGAATTGTATAGAGTTATAGGAGATTATTTCATATTCTATGGCTAATGAAATATTGAGTATTTTTTTGGCCAGCTTTTTTTAAATCTAACTTGGATCTGTGTTATATGAATTAGGTAAATGGATGGTCTAGCTCTGATGCAAGTCAAAAATAGAATTAGCATTCACCTCTTTTTGGATTTATTGTAGATAAATTGTTTCTCTTCTACTTTTGAAATATTTTTTTGATAAACTAAATCACCCCATAATTGTTTTTTAAATATAACACTTATTTTAAACCCAAACACTCCATCTAGGTCGCTTGTAGATCTTTGATACATTAAATCTATATTGCAAATTCTCCAAATCTCCATAAAAATATAAAAAATGTTCTGGGCCATAGTTGAGAGTAATGAAAATTCATTAAAGACAAGAATTTGTATAGACTAACGAGATATAATTCTATTCAAAGTGCTAGGTTATTTACTATTTGTTCCTCTTACGAGTGGTGTGGGCATCCTTACCACTTATAGGCTATTATCTTACAACTGTTTATATAAGAAAAAGTTCATATGGTAATATTGATGTTATATGATCTATTGTTGTAAAATCATTCCTATGAATTATTTCTAATGACTATAAGCCACAAAACTTCATAAATCTTGAAATATTAATTAAAGTTGCACAAATTTTGTAAAAGTTGTGTTTTTTTGTTAATGGTGTAAGACACACAAGATTAGAAACAAACTCAACAATATATTAATCAATGTCTCAAAAAATGTTGTACAATAATGTATATATAAATACATCAAGAAATCGTTGAATCAATTCCTGGGGTTTCTTGAACTCTAATAACCAATTACCTAACACAAAATAACCCAAGGATTAGTTGTCTAACATTCCCCCCTTAATCCGAAGGGATATACCAAAGTCCAAGAATGAGAGCTCGGAATGCAGAAATGCATCTCAGTCAAGAGTTGAATGTCTCTCAGAAATGGTTTTTAATGATGACCACAAACCCAAGATGGGAGAACTCAAGGTCTCCACCAACACCAACTCTGGAACCTACATAGCAGTTCTCAGAACAAAAAAAAAATGTGGTTTTTAGATGACCACAAACTCTAGAACTATCATAACATTTCCTTGAACAATTCCGAATCTGAAAGTGCTCGCTCACAAACAACTCAATCAACTAAAGTCTCACAACTCTGGCTCTAACTTGTACAGGTTGTGGATTACTAACTCAAGCTCGCTTGACATCTCAAAGTTGAACCTATAGCATACCACCAACAATTTCCCCCTTGTCGGATACAGGGTGAGAAGTGTTCTTCATCACTTCAAGCTTTGTCAACACTTTCGAACAAATCCTATGTTATGATTTGTATATCTTCTTGGCTGCTTTCAAACATTACCAAGATGCAATCCATCCGAAATTTTTCTTATCTCTTGCAGTACCCTTCTTTTTGGAACATCTCTCTGAATAGTGATTACGCTTTCCACAATTCTCATATGGGTGAAGATCAAAACACCGATATTTCATATGTCCAACTATGTTACAATGTTGGCATTTATCAACTTTTTCTGGAACCACACCATCTAGAAATCCTGCACTTCGAAATTTTATAGGTTTAGAGAAATCTGGAATTTGTAAAAATACATCATTGTTATAACCCAGACCAGTTTTGTGTTTATTGTATGTAATCTCTTCCCATGGTCTTATAACAGGTTTCAAGTCAGCACTTCTAACTGCATCCAACTTTTCACCTAAAATCACTTCATTTCTCTGACCATTCTCTAACTGATGATCAAACTCAAACAACATATTGTTCTGAACAAGAACATGTTCAGAATTTTTCTTTTGTAATTCATCTCGCTGAAACTATGACTCTAGCTCCAAGAATTCAATTTTTCTTTTAGTGTTTTGCAAACATGATTGGATGTTAGAGAGCATGTTTTTGCTAACTTGGACATCGTTACGAACAGTAGATAGCATTAAATTGCCTATTAATTATACTAAATCATTTAGTTTGACCATTTTCTTCAGTGCAATATCAAAGTAAACTTGCAATCAACTCAGAAAAAGGGGTGTCGGCTACCACTGAAAATGCACCCAATACAAACAAATTTTCAATGATTTAACTGGGTGTCAGGTTCAACTGATCATGCACCCATCAACAATACAAATTCAAGTAAAAAAATGATCGTTGCAACTACATATATATATATATATATATATATATATATATATATATATATATATATATATATATATATATATATATATATATATTCTCCATACAATGAATTCTAAAGGAATCTGCAAACTCAATTATCTGATAGAGTTCATCAAATAGCGACAACAAATAGTGACATGCGCAAGGTTGCCAACCCATGGAAACCAAAATTATGTTGTCTTCTTCTTGTCCAACAAAAATATCACAAGCTCCAACAAAAATGTCACAACCTCCAAAATTTATCTTCTTTTGTTAAAGGAGATTTACAAAACATATGGATTTGAACTTGTGACCTCAAATAGTCCATCTAACTATATGAGCTTTGCTAACCATATTGTTCTTTTCCTTTCTTGTTTCTATATTCATAAATTTTATAACTTAAAGTTAACCAAATTAAACTTCAAAGCTTCAACATCTCAAAGTACCCCTTTTACAACAGACCCTTGTATTTAAATTTAGTCTTCTAATAAAGTCTTCCTTCTTGAAGTAAATAATCTGAGTAAATTTTTAATGTGTGCATATTAAATAATGATACCCTTATGTGAAGATAAAAAAATATCACCCTTTGTGAAAATAATTACCACTTTCCCAACTAATTAATTCACCACCATATACCTCTCTTTAGATTTGATTTTGAACTTCATCCATTTAATAGATTACCTATTAAAGATACCTTTGCATTTAAAATTATGGTTTTTAAATCTTCTTTTTAATACCTTTGCATTTTAAATTTTGGTTGTTGAATATTTGTTTCTTGTGTACAATTATCTAATTCCTTGAATTCCTCCTTTTGCAAATTAAGTTGGCTTAGTGGTCTAATGGTATGTTTCAAAAGGATATTGGTTCAAATGTCAACATTGCTACCCCTTTAAATAAATTTTTTTTCAAATCACCCTCATAAAAATATCCTTCATTTTCACAGTGAATTTCATAATTCCGTACTAATGTAACTTCCGGTTTACTTTACTCTAGTAAATGAATTTCACAATGTAACTTGGAGTTTACTATTACCACTTTGACTTCCCATTTACTACAATAAATAACATATCTACCACTGTAACTTCTCATTCACTAAAGTGAATAACATATGTAACTTCTCATTCACTACAGTGAATAACATATCTACCACTGTAACTTCTCATTCACTGCAGTAAATATGATAAAAGTTTTTTTTCCAAAAAAAAAAAGTTGACCAGCCTTCTTCCAAAATTAGAATTGTGGTTCACCAAGAAATAAAGATTCACCAATAGAGTATATGATTCACCAACACAATATGGCCTCCAAAGAAATTAATTCCATCGATTAAAATTCATCAACAACAATAAATCATAATATAGCCTCCAAAAAACTTATTTCATCATGCTACTATTAATCAATATTCACAACAACTTTTACCTTGGTTGCTTTTAACTTGATTTCCAGCAGTCCTGCAGTCTTTCTCTCACGCTTATGCACCCAATGCTCTCATCAAAATGCATTTTATGAAGCTGGTACATTCTTCCCTCCATAAACTTCAAACAAACCACACCCCCTCCATAAACTTCAAACAAACCACACCTCCTCAAAAACAAACTCAGTAGGCATAGAGTTTATAATCAACTTAGCCTCCTAAGTGATCAAATTAACCATGCTCTCATTTAACAGAGTTTATAATCAACTTAACCTAATTAACCATGTTCTCATTCAACAGAGCATCCGATCTGATACCACTGTAATACACACAATATTGGAAACAAACTTGGCAATATATTAATGAATGTCTCAAAGAATTTTGTACAATAATGTACATATAAATACTTCAAGAAACCGTTGAATCAGTGCCTGGGGTTTCTTGGACTCTAATAACCAATTACCTAACACAAACTAACCCAAGGATTAGCGTTCTAAAAAATGGGGACTTTGGTTGGTTGCTAAAGTGGGTATATTGTTATTCCCCCACTACTGTTCAAATCCCCTCAAGAACATGTTTGCCTCTCATGGAATGTGTTGCTTGTGTAAGAGGGTTGTTCCCTTCCCCTGCTTCAAAGTTCAACATGGTAAACAAATTTCTCTACAATACATTTGACAAGTAAACAAATTTGCAATACATTTGATATGTTATAAATATATTATCTTAATAATGGACTACACATAGTTTATCTTTCCAAATGCACATTGTTATTGGTTTGCATAACTATTTAAACTATTTATCAATGTTTTAAGAAAAACTTTTAAGTTTGATTTAGAATTTACACAGCTCATTATACCTACAATGGATATTTGCTCAATCCCAATTCCATATTTGATGCCATGATTGCATCTTGTCACATGAAGGACATTGGTCTTATTAGTTCCTACCAAGGGGGGACTCTAGCAACCCATTTGCCCATTGACCACTATGAGTTTATCATTGACCAATGCAATTTATAATGTTTAATTTTGAAAAGTAAATATTTTTTTCAATATTATTAAAAAACTATTTTTCAAATATTTGATTGGACCATAACTTGAAGGTCTTATTACACCTTTGCACAATATAATGCAATGTGGATAAGGGTCTCACATATTTTATCCTATAATTTCTGGATATTGTTGCAATATTCATGAGTGATTTTCAAATATTTGTGTAGTGTGTTTTTTTATTCTTAAGCTTCACAAGAAAACCATCCAAAATTCAAATGTTTAAAAATAGTTCATGCTTAGGTAAATACTAGCAACTGCACCTAAAGGTGCAAAGGTACACCAAAAAAATAAAAGACTTGGGAAAACCAGGGAAGTTGCAAAGACAATGGATTAATTTTCGCAATGTTGCTTTTACGAGTCATGTTAATACAACTCATAGGACAACTTCAAAAATCTAGACAAAAAATTGAATCCACAACAAACTGTCACCTTCTTTCCCCGCACCACGATTATCATCAGCACGACTATGCCATATCGGCGGGCTTCAACATTTGCACTCAATCCTATGGAGTGAAATTGTGATTTTTGACTGTTTAAAATGCATTTTAAACTTTTTAAACACCTAAATTTTGCGAATTATATAACTCAAATTTTTAATTTTAATATATATCTACTAGTTTCAATAATTGCTTTTGAAAAGTATGCCCTGTAAACTCCAAAACTTAGAATAATTAAACTACAATTTTTTTCAAAATTCATGAGTTGTTGTGCATAACGATGTTCGTCTTCCTTTGTCCAACAAATTTTGACCATGTGGCAAAGGAAAATGAATATATTTTGATTTATGACGCAAATCTGAGTGATATTATTATCTACTTGCTAAAAATTTCAGACGCCTAATATTCTTCTTGTACTGGAATCCTTGTTTCTAGGATTGAACATTCTATTAGAAATTGGTGTTCAGGTGGTTTGAACTCGAGAGAAATAAAGAAGGTAAGTGAAATGGCCTCATATTTTGTTGTGAATTGATTAATTTGTTCCTTTGCATTATGGACTATGGATTTTGTTTGCAAACATTCTCATTTCTTTGTCGCTTTGTAGCAATGAAGTCTACAGTGATCATGGAGTTTCCTTCCCTCCTGCCTATAATATATGTTTCTAGATAAGTGTTGTTCAATATGATGTGTTTGTTTGATTATTGGAAATGTGTTATTCCCTTATAACAAAAAAAAAAAAAAAAAAAATTCTAGTTCTTGGTGTTGCACCTACAGACATGCCTCGGTATTCGGCTCCATACCCTCCTATGGTGTGTACACTTTTCCTCCACATCCACCAAGAACTATGGATGTGATGCCCCTTCCATGACCTCCAGTTCTAGGAGTTTGCGCAGTGCCCCCAGTTATGAAGTTTCCTCCAGCCCCATGTTTAGATCCTGCTTCAAAGGGTGCCACACTTATTATACCTCCCATTGAGAAATCACAAATGATAGTTTATGTTGGAAAGATATCACCAACAGTGGATAATGAATTTGTACTCTCTCTCCTTGAGGTGGGTTATGTAGATTTTATCTTTGGGCAATTTGCATTTGATCCTTTGAATTTGCATTATTTGACACTAGATTGCAGTGGTAACTATTTGTTCTTTGTTCTTTTATGTCACAACTTTGTGGACCAATCAAGAGTTGGAAGTGAGCACAAGATCCAACAAATGGTACCCGAAAAATATTTGGGTTTTGTCAATTCAAGTCTGTAGAAGGAGTGCTCTATTCCTTATGCCTTCTGAACAAATTTAGTTTGGAGGGCCAAGAATTAGTGATATGAAATCTATTTTCTTTTTATGAAATACACTAAACAATTGCAACATGTTTTAATTTGTTAACCTTCAACAACTTGCAATGTTTGTGGAACTTGTCTTGTACACATTTGAAACCAACATGTGCTACTCACCACGAAGAGGATTTTGGATGCTCATATCAGAAGACCAACTTCCTCTTCAACGTTTGCTCTCTTTCAAATCTAATTTGGATTCTTCATTGATCTCTCTACAGTTGTAACGTCATTTGATCCTTGTAACCTGAGTTCAAACAAAACCCAAAAGGTCTCATATTCATGACATTTTGCAACCGCAAAACATGAAAAAACACAATGAAATTATATATTAAAAACGTAATTTAAATAATTAAAATTACAATTTCACTCAAGGGTAAAAATAAAGATATATGACTCAATTATAGTTAAAAATATATAAAAATTATTTTAATCTCATTAATGATGAATATATAACCAAATTATAGTTTATAATGATGAATATATAACCAAATTATAGTTTAAAATATAAATATATATATGTTGTGTTCTTCCCCATCAAAAGCCACCCACCGATGAAGCAAAGTTCTTAAATGTTTTATGTTTGTAATATGAAGGTGAGAATATTCCACCTTTGATAGTGTAGAAGCAACATTATTCTTAAAATGTTTTATGTTTGTAACCTTATATGAAGATGAGAATATTCCAACTTTGATAGTGCAGATGAGTTACATTAAATAATGTTGTCTCGTGGTCAATGCTTGGTCGTTCACCATCGGTGGTCTAATGTTCTTAATTGGAAAGGCAATGTTTTGGGTAACAGGAGGATTAGTCGACTCTGTTACTTTCTTATTTTAAATTGGTAGTTTAATAGATTATTTTAAGTCTTGCAAAAATTAAAATATCATTTATACCACCATGACATACAGGTATGGACACATCCCCGAGCTCAATGAGCACTATAAGTTCGGTTCAAGGGATGAAGTTGTAAGTGTGTATTTTAGTTTCTCGTGCATCAAGATCATAAAATCAGGGCACACGACGATGCCATTAGTGGTTTCGCTAGATAGTTTTGTTTACACAGGATCTACATCTGTGAAAAGGCTTCAGACGAGAGAAAACATTCTCTGGTTGCAAAAGATTGAACGACACAGATCTGCCATCAATTCATTGGCTCGACCCCAACGGCTCCTCTTCTACTCTGGAGCTTGTGATCGATCCATCACTGATTGGGAAAGGGAGGAAACCGCTCTAACACATAGTTGTGTAGGGTGTTTTCAAAGATTATAGTAAAAGAAATGCTCTAACTTGAGAATGTAATGTCTAGTAGAAATTCTTTCGGTAAAAATCACATGTAAAAGAACGTGGTCGACGCGTTTCGAACCAACCAGTGTGGTTGATGAACCACACTGGTTGGTTCGAAACGCGTCGACCACGTTCTTTTACATGTGATTTTTACCGAAAGAATTTCTACTAAATTATATTATGGATCACAGAAGCCTAGATTCCAAAAATGTAATGTCTAGTTTGAAGGTGGAATGTGGATTTTTTGACCTTTCGGTCTAGTGGATATTATTAAAATATATCATATCATATTATATGCTAGGTGACAACTATTGAACTTGTATGTAGTGGATCTGTGGATAATTATGTCACTAAGTAAAAAATGGTTGTATTAAGAAAGACAAAAACCAAATTTTTTTATTGGATTGATCTGCTTAGCTAAACTATCATAGGAACACCTTCAATGTAAATATATTTACTATAAATTACTTTCCATCATAACTTAAGCAAGTATTTGCATTAAAAAAATAATGACAATAAAAAGATGAAAATAAGATGTAAAAACAGAATTATAGGATTCATTCCCTATTAACTAATTTAGTATTGACTAATGCAAGTTATAATGTATGCAATTTTTTTAAAGCATAATTTCTAACTTGAATTGAACACACTAACCTCCTTCCAATACTTGTTTTAAATGAAAAGTTAATTTTCATTCAATATATTTACATATAATCAAAATTTAACTTCTTCCTCTTCCATATTCCCTTTCCCTATTTGGGGATATGGATATAGCAGTGGAGTGTTAAACGAAATTAATTATTTCTGTTAATATGGTTAAATGTCATTCTTGGTTCCTTCCCCTTCACCTGCTTTGGAGGTATGCTAGTGTAGTATTGAATGAAACTAATTATTTCTGTTAATATAATTAAATGTCATTTTTGGGAAGATATTTGCAATTGCAACTATAACATATGTTTTATGGTATATTTCAATGGCATAGTTTAAAAATGGAGTTAATTGACCTTGAAAACAATGGATTTTCTGACAAGATTTTGATAAAAATCTTGCAAAACTTTTTAGAAATCTTAGATACAGCTATCAAGATTTTGGATGCTCACAATTGTCCAGCTTCAAGATTTTGGGTGCCCAAAAATTTTTAATGATTAATTTTTTTTTTTTAAATATTGAATTTATTTCTACCATCCAAAACAATATTCAACCATCAAATTTTTTTTTTTTTTTAATTCAGTTACCAACCCAATTTACTTCAATTTACTCCATCGGTAAAAACAACTTGTATTTCAATCATATATTTATCGAATATATCCATTAAATTTTGATTACAGTCCTATATTTATCGAATATATATCCATTAAATTTTGATATCATATACATTTAAAAAATAGAATAGTGAAACTACTTTAATGTGTTATTCAACCCACTGTGTAACATTTGCAGTCAAGAGCCTGTGTGACATTTACAGTCAAGATCCAGTGTGCAGGATGAATTGATTATTCAACGCATTGTGTGACATTTACACTCAAAAGCCAGTGTGGAGCATGAATTGATTCGAATGAGTAGCAGCCCAATATCAAGATTTTCATTCATTCATACATCTAACATATAACACGAAACAGACACATCTTCATTCATGATCATACATATAATATATATTTGACATAGACATTGGTAGCAATTTCGGATCTGAGATGCAACCACTTTTTTCAAAGAGATCAAATGGAATACCATCTTGATCTCGACCTGCAACTGCGGTTGAAGCTTCTAGCTCTGATGATGTTGGAGATATAACATATATGAAATAGACATTGATAGCAATTTATGGTACGACTTACTGGCTAACATGAGCATAATTGAAAGAGACACTGACATCAATTTAGGGTTGCGACCCTACTGGCCAATACGAGCTCCTCTTTTCTTAATGCATGCCTGGAGCGGATTCTTCATGACGACAGTAAACGCAAACTTCTCAGAAAAATCGAGAGTCTCACCATCCCGGCAGGACCAGTGAAAGGCCTGTACCATGCGGGCTAAAATAAGATTGATGTGCAGGGTCCCCAACCCTAGGGCGGGGCAAATCCTCCGGCCCACCCCAAAGGGCATCATCTTCACCTGCTTGTTCCCCGTGATATCTACTTCGTTCTTCGGGTCGAGGAATCGCTGGGGATTGAAAGTCATGGGGTCCGGCCAAATGCTCGGATCAAACGACATCCATGCCGTGTAAAACTCCACATTAGCTCTGTAGGGAATGTCATAGCCCCTGAGCTTGCAGTCCTCTGTTGCTGAGTGTGACAGGACGAAGTGACCCGGAGGGTGTCGTCGCAGGGTCTCCTTCACCACAGCGTTCAGGTATGGAAGGTTGTCAATGTCCTTGTCCTCCACTTTCCTGTCACCCACCACATTGCAGATCTCTTGATAGAGGGTTTCTTGAATATCTTGATGCATCACCATGCGTAGGATTGCCCATTCCAGGGTAGTAGCTGTTGTATCAGTTCCGGCGGTCAGAAGTTCGGAACACAGGGTCACTAATTGTTCATCAGTGGCCTTCCCTTGCCCTTCCGGCAGCTCTAGCTTCATCAGCGAGTCAATATATGCATTGGCGCCATCAGGGGACCCGGGCTGAGTATGAAGCCCCTGTTTCAGAACCGCGCGGCGGGCGTTGATTAGAGGGAGAATGCTCTCCATCTGGATCTGCCGCAACTCCCTGATGCGCTTCCATTGTTTGGCGAACAGCGGCCTGAGAACAGGCAAGAAATCGTGTATTTGGGGCTCCACAATCAGCAAAATCTCCTTCATAACCTCGTCCACATGGGTAATAATGTCTTCCTCCAGTTTCTTCCCGAAGCACATACAGAGCAGGATGCTGAAAATTGAAAACCGCGCATTGGCCAACACACGCACAGTCCCCTGGCTTTTCCCTACCTCGGCATCCAGCCTCTGGATGAGCCGCTCGATGGCCCAATCGCGAATCCAACTGAAGTCCTTGATTCGCGAGAGGGTTAGCATCTCAGACACCATGTTCCGGCGCAGGGCGCGCCACACAGAGCCATACTCGGCCGAATTTATAGAGCACTTGTTCTCGCTGAAGAACATCTTTGTCGGGGTATCAGGCGGCCTGCTGGCGAAGAGTGGCCCCTTTTCAATTAGGGCCTCGTGTACTACCTCCGGGCAGGTGATGATTATCAGAGTCTTCTGCCCCATTCTGAGCGTGAAAATGGGACCGAACTTCTCTCTCAGGTCTCGAACCACATACATGAAGGGTTTCCCAGAGAATACGACCTGAAACAGGTTCCCAACCAGAGGCCAACCCCTGGGCCCTGGAGGCAGATGCCTTTTTGGACGCCTACTCTTCAGAAATATGACTGCCAGTGCCAGAGAAACCATTAGCATCCCCACACCCACAACACCATTGTAGCTTCCATGGCCGCCTGCAAACTCAGACCACATTTCCTTCATGCTCACCTCCATATGTGCTGGTTCATCCTCTGCCTTGTCAATAAAGGCCACTCTGCCTCTTATATGCAGAATTCAGGGGAGCAATTTCTCCTTCAATTCGGTTCTTAAATTCTTCCTTCTCAATCAGAAGCCGTATTAAATCCGGCCAACTATAACCTTCCCCCATTCTGATCTGATTTGATTTGAGTGTCCCATTGTACGAGGCCTCCTGCGAATATGGCCGGCAAACAGGAATTACCATACCATCCAGTGCCATTACAGGCTACGGCCTGGAAACTAGTATGTGTGTAGACCAGACACGTCACATAATGATATAAAGGAAGCCATTAATTTTTCAGGTTGAAATCACCTTCCCTTCCACTGGCCCTGCACTGCAATGAACATCACGCTTCACGAGGGACGTTCCCGCTCTATTTATTTGGATGTGTATGCTTGAACCCTTGGCATTAAGTTTTGAACCAAGAAAATTGACAAGTCATACATGCATTTGAAAAAGCGCGGGCTATCTTTGGTTGTACCGAGGACGACCCTGGGCTCCATATCTTTGACCTTTACTTTATTTATTTTGGGCATTGCAGGCCCTTGTCCTTCATGATTTTTATTACTCTCTGCACTTTCTTGTTTTCAGAAGAATTTAGAACATTTAGTTGAAAATTAAAGTAACATAACTTTGTAGGATTCGGTAGGCTTTTTTAATTGGTCCTTTCCTTTCCTTCCTCGGTTCAACTCGGTTCAGAACCCTTGGGGTGTTCTTATGTCCATCCAAGATTAATCTTTTGGGGGGTTTTTCTTTCCATCCAAGTTCAAAACTTTTAAGGCTTGATCCTTTAGAATATACGTTGCATGGAGAATACATCTAGTCAATTACATTGGAGGTATGTGCCTCTAACATAAGCATTAGTCCTTAGTCCTAGTAACATCTTAATTTAATAGCTACTACCCCTTTTCCTAGCCACAAATTTAGTGGCCTTAAAATCATATTTGTGTATATTTGTCTATCATAGTTTGCAAGATGCCCACGTAAGATGTCAATCAAAAGAAAAAAAGTAAAATGATATGGGGAAGATCAAAATGATTAACAAGGTAGAACAAAAGATGACAAAGCTTGTTAAGAAAACAAAAAAAGTTGAGGTGGGAAGGTTTTTCAATCGCACAACAATCAATGAGCAATTACACTAGCTTGGTATCACTTTAGAAAGGCCTTTCTATCTAATTGAATTTTATGAGCAATGCTGGTGGCTAATTTCCATACCATTTTTTCCCTTATTTCAATCTTCAATCTCATACCTTCATTTTAATTTCTATAGGCTTCAACATTTTGGATCATTCTCTCGAAGATCTTATTATATTTGCACACTAGGAGATATCTACCTCTATAGTGTCCTTCAATTGACGATATGTAATTGTAACAATCATGTAAGTGTTCTCCTCAACAAGTCTTAAGAACTCATTGATTCATAAAGCTAGCACCCTACTATGATCTAAGGTCCATGCTAATGATGAAGCATCATAGGAGCACAATGGGTACATGTTTGTATGAACGAGAAATATCAGCATTGAAGCATTGCAAATCCATGGCTTTAGCATCCAACATAGTAAAATTCCACCCTATGTGCATCTTCAATCTAATGTTGAATGGAATTAATGCTAGTGGATGTTTTGCAACATGCACAACTCCCTAAAAATTCCATCGATTTGTCTCCAATATATACTACTAATAAAAAAGGTTTTAATTCAATACCAAGGTAGTATAATGTTATTTTTTGTTTAATCACACTATTTACACAACATTTATGAAAGGTAGTTTTAAAAAAAATGCTCATTTAAAGTTCAAATATATCCATAAAAAGATCAATGAGATGTAGTTTACCTCTTGAAGCTATTGGATTGAATGTACAATGTCCTTCTAACTGGTACCATTACCTCTTAAACTCCAAGCTTGCACCTAAGGTCCTTGCCATCTAAGTATGAACGAACCTAATCTAATTAAGTGTGATATGCGATGTTATATACGTATGTATATATTCGGACTTGACCCTTTTGAGTTCCATATAGAAATGCTAGCAATTGAACTCCACAACTTAGCCTAGATCAAAAGCCTATTACCAACATTTGAGTTAAGCACACCGTGTTGGGCATGGCCCAACTTGGTCCAATTTTGAGTCAAAGACTCTACATTTTAAGGAAGCAGAGTGCGCAGTCCAGCGAAGATAAATATATCGCGCGGAGTTTTGGGGCTTCAGGGCGGGTCGAAGCCCCTATTTTTGTTAAGGGTTCGGGTTTATTTGTTAGTTTTTGTCTGCCCATAATATGTGGACTATGGTATTGTATGTATGCAAAGACTATGTAAACAAATGTAATATTGTGTCGAAGTAGTAATCCATGAATTATTGATGAACACGAACTGTTGAGTATCTATCTTTATGTGTTTTGGGCCAAGGGAAGGCTCCACAGTTGTGTGCGCAGAGGCCTTGAAGATTATGCAACTTTGTGTGCATACCACCTGCAGTTGTGTGCGCAGGTCGAAGAAGTGTATGTACTAAAGAGATTTATCATAATAAAAGAAGAAGATTTTGGAAGCATCATTGTGTTTATCTGTGTATTTGCTTATTATATGCATTGCGAAGTTATTTGTATGCTTTATGTTGTGTTTTGATGATAAAGACATAGTGTGTACTAGTATTAATTGGTGAATGAAGTATAAACTGTTAAAGTAGATAGATGCATCCACCAATCCATAATAAGCATAAATAGAATTTTAGCAGTAGATCCACACTCCATTGTCCCTGTGGATGTAGAAACCTGGTTCTGACAACCCCCAATATTGCCTCGGGTGAAATTGTGATCGATGCAGCAGGTCGTTGCCGAAAGGGTTGGTAATAGAGGGTTTTTGTTGGTGTGCAACTAACTTTGAACCTGGGTTGAGACCCCTTTGAGCCAACAAATTTTTTTGTTGTCGGGACCAAGATCTGATTGAGGGATATGTGGATGTGGCATGACAAAGAAGGAAATACAAGATTGGGTATATATGAAGGAACGAGAGTTCGCAGTTCAAGAAAACATAAATTCACGATTGTCTACTAAAGCTTGATTGCAGAGGTATATTTTCATAGAACATCACGAGATTTTCTTCGCAATGCTTGAGAATGAACTGCATGAATGGTTATCAAGGCTAACTGAGAACAAGACTTGTTTTAAATACAACGAGCCTACTACGTGGAGCCCTGAATTGTTACAATGACTCAAGGAGACCGATAATAGCATATCAAGAGTTGTTGATTTCTGGATCAACATTATCCTTGGAGTATTTATCATTGGGTTCACCATAGACACATATGTATCTTACAACGAGGATGAGCGAAGATTTTTCAAGGCCCCACGAGGTAAGTATCTAAATTCTTTGAAGATGTGGATTAAAATGCTTTTATGTGAAAAAGGCGTACTAAAAATGCAATTAGATTAATGTTTGGGAGAAGTAAGTTTCGGTCTACGTGAAGTGGAAAACGGTACAGGGTAGATCGCGAAAACTTCATTGAGAATTATTGCAGTCCATTATTGAGTGAATTTGAAAGCGAAGGAGAAAGAAGTAACCCCGCAACCCCTATAGGTGCGTCGCAATTAGGAGTTGAGAATAATCAAGGCACCTCTAGGATTCCCCATCCCAATACTCCCCTCACCCCCCCTCCCAATATTTCCCTCCACCTCCACCTCCACCCCCACCAACCCCCCCCCCCCCCCCCCCCAAGGAAACATGACCAATGATATCAAGCTACCAATCTTTAGAGGACTCAGATCAGAGGATCCTAAGCAATTTTGGTTTGTAGCTGAAGTTGTATGGAAATCAAGACAGATCACCAACAAAGATATAAAGAAGGCACAGATTGTCATTGCGCTGCAGGAAAGAGCGTTGACATGGTACATAAATTATTCTACGATGAATCAGAGTGCTTCACTAGATGATACGAAGAAAGCACTGACTGCAGAATTTAAGAAGCCAAAATCGTTGTCGCAGTGTATTACTGAACTAAAGGAGATCAAGAAACTGGCAAATGAGTCTGTCTGGGAATTGGATCAAAGGTTCAAAATGTTAATGGGACAAGTAAGCTTTACAATCCCTGAGGAGCATCATAAGGAGTGGTTTATAGTTGCGCTATTGCCACATATCAGGCTACCTATGACACAACAGAAGATATCAACAGAGGTTGAAGCTATGGAAATTGCGATGAAGTTGGAAGCTTTGCCGGTGGCAGATACTCATATAAGAGTACAACAGATTCAGACACAGCTAGCACACCTGACCTTGGAACTACAAGACCAGAAGAAGGGTAATAAGTCAGGCCGAAAACTTGATCAAAAGTATGGTGCATAAAGTGTAAGGTTGAAGGCCATTATAAGGATCAATGCCCTATGTTCACAGAATACATCAATAGTGGAGCACCTAATCCATTGAACCCGGGATCAAGCGCATGGTGTGACATATGTAAAATTGCAAGTCGAAATCACATGAAAGAATGCTATTTGTTGCAGAAGTATGTGCAGACCCCGAAACATCTGTTTTGTAACTTTTGTAGCTCGGTGGGGCATGATAAGAAGAACTGTCACAGTTATGATTTGATGATAGAACAATATATTAGCGCTTATAGAATGCAAGCTGAGGGACATGCACATGAGGATCAAGGTCAGCATGCCAGTCGAGGAGGATTCCAAGGACGAGGACGAGGACGAGGTGTTGGTCGAGGATGTGGCCAGGTCATCTATTACAACTGTGGTGAAGCAGGACACTTTACGTGGGATTGTGAGAATCCTACCTCCACCTGTAAGTATTGTAAAGCTTTTGATCATATAATAGAAGAATGTTTGGTCCTTATGACAAAGATGCAGGAGAAAAGAAACCAGCTGTGTATGTAAAATTTGCAGATGATGACCGTTGAACCAAGGGAAGATGACCCGTGCATCAACATAGTAACTAGAAGTGGCACAGTGATAAGAGATGATATAACCGAAGGTAAGAGGCCGATGGAAGACACATGGGTTAGGAAGACTGCAGAAAGAGCCCATGGGTTCAATATTCAGGTGAAAAAAGAAGCATTCCTGGAGGCGAAGCAAAGTTTCATGGATCATGGAGCTTTGATATCTAGCGCGCAACCACTGCAGAAGTTGATACCTAAGAAGGGCAACGTTGATGTAATTACTCAACTGAAAGAATTTTATCCAGCTATATTAAGATCATTCTTACAGACCTGCATGAAGCTATTGGGAGATCAGAAGGTTTTTTAAGGACTCCAAGAGCTGATAGACTCCTATGCTGGTAAAGAAGAACCACAAAGTAAGCCGCATGTAGTCAACAAGTTGAATCGACATAAAATAGAACAGGAAGGGAGATGAGACTAAATGCATAAATCAAGGAATATGATATGGATCAAGTAATATTGGATAAAGGATATTACGCAAATGTGTTTCCTAAGAAAACTTGGGAGCGCATGGGGAAGCCAAAGTTGCAATGGTTGTCGATCTAATTGAGAATGGCCAATCAACAGAAGATCATCCCTATGGGAAGACTATATGGTGTTGTAGTATATATTGAAGGAGTGTGTGTTGTTACAGATTTCGAAGTAATTGAGATTGTAGATGATAGCAATCCATATACAACGTTGCTTGGATTGGATTGGGCTTTCTATATCGATGTGATAATCAATCTGAAAAGGAGACAGATGGTGTTTGAAAATAGTGATCTAAGGGTCATTGTTCCTTTAGACAAAGATATTGAAAATATATACAAGATAACAGTTAAGGAGGAAGATTGGATTAATCCCACTGCAAATGGAAGGCTAAGCTGGGAACATGACAATTCTTGTATTTCCAACTCTGACGAAGAACTGAAAAATTGGCAAAACAGGTTGCATGAAGTCTTTACAAGATGATGTAACATAATTACAAGATCACTTCGCTGCATAACTTCAGAGGTATGTAATTTGCCTTATTGTGATGGGACAAGAGATGTCAATGTTTTTATTGATGAATTTGAAAACAAAGTTCCAGAAGAACAGAGGTTCCAAGCATTGGATGTAGCCCTAAGATCTACACCTGCTAAATGGTGGGTAACTCATAAAGAAAATATCAAAAGTTGGAAAGGTTATTGTCGATTGATGAAGATAAGATTTGGCCAAGTAAATACCAAAATCGAAGTAAAATATGATGGCAAGGATGACCCTTGGGAGCATATTTTTTGCCGGACTTCGGTTTGGGGCGAAGATCCAAAACCAGAGTGGGTACATATATTTTTTTCGCACATTGGACCTGATACCTATGAATTGGTACCTTCAGACAAAGTTGCGACATGGAACGACGAACTTAACAGATTTGGTTGAAGGGTTCCTCCTGACATTTAGTTTTGAAGATGATTATCCGTGCATCAATGATGCCCTTCAGGAAGTCGGAGCGAGGATTTTCAAGACCAAAACTATGCTAACTTGGACGCAACCCGATTGGACCGTGCAGTTGCAGCACGCACTGGAATGCTATAATGTGACAACGGAAGAGGATGATGGGGATCCGCGCAATATTGATATCCCAAAGTTAGAAGGACATCGTGAAGTTGCTAGACTAGAGCCTGAAATCCTTGAGATAACGCAGCTCGTGAAAACGAAGAAGGTGAATATTGGGTCAGAAGAAGAGCCAAAATTTGCACTGATCAGAGACTATTGGGATGAAGATACAATTAGCAAAGTTGCAAAGTTGTTGCATGAGTATCAAGAATTATTCCCCACGAACTTTTCTAAATCGAAGGTATAGTAGGAGACCTATGAGTTATGAGGATCACTCGGAAACCGAACGTGAAGCCAGTAAAGCAAAGACCTTATAGGTTGAATCCGAAATACAAGGAAAAAGTGAAGGCAGAGTTATAAAAGATGATCAAGGTAGGGATCATTGAACTGGTCAAAGAATCTGAATGGCTAAGTCCTATGGTAGTTCAGGAAAATAAGACAAAGGGTGAGATCAGAATATGTGTGGCCCTGAGGAAATTAAATGAGCCATGTGTGCATGACCCCTTTCCCACACCATTCACGGATGAGGTATTGGAAAACGTAGGAGGATAGGAGGCTTATTCTTTCACATATCGCTTTTCAGGTTACCATCAGATCAGATATGCGCCAGAAGATAGACATAAGACAACTTTTGCCACAAAGGGGAGTTGTTACCAATACACCCTGATGCCTTTTGGGTTGAAGAATGCTCCTAACCATATTTTCTAGAGTTTTAGTCACGACTTTCAAGGAGTATATACATAAATTTTTGGAGGGTTATTTTGATGATTTGACAGTCTTTGGGTTGTTGAAGAAGCATGTTTCAAGCTTGAGATTGATGTTGGATACCTGTAGGCAGTATCAAATATCGCTGAATTTGAAGAAGTGTGTATTTTGTGTACCTTTCGGTATACTATTAGGGTATGTTGTTTGTAAGCACGGATTGATGGTAGACCCTGCGAAGATTGTTGTTATTGTGAACCCGGTGCCACCTAAGACAATGAAGCAATAGCACACAACAGTTGGACACACTGGGTACTACAAAAAAATTATAAAGACGTATGCGCAAATAATTGCGCCGATGGAGATGCTACTGAAGAAAGATGTTACTTTTTTCTGGGATGAAAAGTGTCAAAAGAGCCTCGACATGCTAAAGGAAAAGATGGTGATTGCGCCTATTCTAGTTTCCTTGGACTAGAATAAAGAATTTTATGTACATTTTATCATCCCAACTAAACAATATTAGTCTTGTGTGGAACTGACTTGATTCAACTTCTACACAATAATCTATTCCAATAACTTTAACATATAAAGATAACCTCTTCAACATCTACACAATATTCTTCTACACACCTTTTTTTACTATAGATTGTAAATGAACCAATACAACAACTTATTAAAAAATATCATATACATTTTTATTACAACATGATTTGATTGATTAACTTTGATATATAATTATATATATTTTAATAAATATGAATAAAATTGTCATATATTTAACAATAGTGTGATATGTAAATTTGAGGAATACACAATAAAGGAATAATGATTCCAAATGACAAACTTTTTGTTAAATATATAAATTTGAGGAATACAAAATAAAGGAACAATGATTCCAAATGACAAACTTTGAGATGAGAGTTGTAATCAGTTATATTTTCACTAGAATTACGAGAGTTGTCTTTTTAAGAGATTATAAAAAGTTATTGAAGTGTGTGAAACCTTTTCATATGATCATAATAAAATATTTGAATATATATATATATGAAATAAGATTTTTTTGGAATTAGTTTGCAGTCACACTTTTGTATTAATGATTCAAGATAAATTTATTAACTTTAAAAATATATATGCATTTGTATTTTGAATAATAAATGAAGAGATATTTTGCTTATTTCAAGAAGTATGTTTGGTTAGTGAAAATGTACAGTAAATGTAGATAGAAAGTTTTATGTTTAAATCTTTTGGATTGATTATTTTGTGAGCTCTTTTGCCGAAGTTTTTGTGTGTTGAGAGGAAGTTGTAGTTTTCTTAGTAATAAAATATTTAAAATTATAATTGTAATTATTTATGTATAGACTTTTTTGGTGAAACAAATCTAAAAATAATATATATATCCCCTAAGGTTTAAGCTAAGAAAACAAACTTTACAAAACAACATTGGTAACATTTTGTGTGGTTTATAATGTGTATAATAGTCTATTATTATTATTATTATTATTATATAATTATATGTATATAGTAAGAATGGCAGGACTATATGTTCATCATTGTGTCTAATATATTACCTCGATCAAAACTAGGAATTGAACCTTTAAATTCACATGAAGAAGTGTTTTAACAAAATATCTAATCATGGTCTATCCCGTGGACTTTCCACATAATCTTTTTTAATATAAATAATACGTAAACAAATACAATATATTAAAAAATATCATATATATTTATATTACAACATAATTTGATTTCATTTTGTGAGTCTCATCATAACTTTAATATATAATTATATGTTTTTTTAATAAATATGAATAAATCTATCATCTATTTAACATAGTGTGATATATAAATTTGAGGAATACACAATAAAGAAAACAATGATTCCAAATGACAAACTTTTAGATGAGAGTTGTAATTAGTTAGATTTTTGTTACAATTACTTGATAAACATAACTTAGTTGTGTTTTTAGGAAATTATGACAAACTTTTAGATGAGATTTATAATTAGTTAGATTTTCGTTACAATTACTAGCTAAACATTTAGTTGTGTTTTTAGGAAATTATAAAGAGTTATTGAAGTGTGTGAAACTTTTTTTTATATCACCATCATTAAGTATGAGTAAAAAAAAAATTATTAATGAAATAAGAATTTTGGAATTACTTTCTAGTAACATTTTTGTATTAATGAAGATAAATTTTATTAATGATTCAAGATAAATTTATTAACTATTAAAAAATATACGTATTCATTTTGAATAATAAATGAAGAGATAAAGTTTATTTCACCAAATTTGTAAAGTAAGTTTGTAAAAATGTAAGATAAGAATAAGTAGAAAGTTTTATGTTTAAATTTACTGGATTGATGATTTTGTGAGCCCTTATGTGGAGCTTTCTGTGTGACAGGAAGCTTCTTTCTTAAAAAAAAAAAAAGCTCCTCACAATTGAAATCACATTCAAGATATTGAAGTTATCCATAAATATTTATTATACTTTATTTTATTTTTTCTATAAAAATATATTTATAATTATAATTATAATTATTTATATATTAATTTTTTTATTTTATTTTTAAAACACAAAAATAATATATTATAATTATAATTATTTATATATTAATTTTTTATTTTTATTTTTAAACACAAAAATAATATATATCCTAAAGTTTTAGTTAAGAAAACGAACCAACACTCCACACGACCAAACTAATAACATGGAACCGAACCCACTCTCCTAACACTCCACACGACCACACTAATAACATGGAACCGAACCCACTCTCCTAAATTTTCTAGAATCATGCACTTTTAGACACTTATTGCCTTGACACTTGTAAAAAAACATTTAGTTTAGTTTATATATTGTGTAATAGTCAATTACTATTATAAAATTTAAATTTTATCATTCTATACCAACAAATTTTATCATCCTACCTAAACAATATTAGCTTTGTATGATTCTAATAACTTAGACATATGGAAATAACCCCCTTCAACTTCAGCACAATAATCTTCTCACAATTTTCAACTTCAGTACAGTAATCTTCAACACAAGTCAGCAAATACATTGTACTAAAAAATATCCTATACGTTTATATTACAACAAATATAAATGTGAAAAATACATTAAAAAAATTTATATGACCAGTTGAAATATTTTTTACATTCAGCTGATGGTTACTTGGTTTTCTTACCTTATTTATCTTAAGTTAAATAATTAATTATCAAGTTAGTTTGTATTAGAGTGATTGGTTATTAGAGTCCAAGAAAACCTGGGAACTAATTTAACTATTTTTTGTTGTATTTATATGTACATCATTCTACATGATTGTTTGAGACATTCATTAATATATTGTTGAGTTTGTTTTTTTGTTTGTGTCTTAAAATGGTATCAAATCTGAGCCACTTGTTTTGGGGGCTTCCTGAGCGCTCCTCTTTTCACATACTTTGAACTCCTTTTGAGTAGTCTTTTATGGCATTGAAAAAAGGATGGATGTGGAGAGCTTGATGCATATTTGAATTAAAAGGAGAAAAAAAAATTGTGGAATCTACTTTAAAGCAAGAATAATACTTTGAACTCCTTTTGAGTAGCCTTCTATGGTATTGTAAAAAATATGGATGTGGAGAGCTTGGTGCATCTTTGAATTAAAATGCTTTGAAATCCTTTTGAGTAGCATTCTATGGCATTGTAAAAAAGATGGATGTGGAGAGCTTGGTGCATCTTTGAATTAAAATGAGAAAAAAAAATGTGGAATCTACGTTGAAGCAAGACGAACGAGTTACCTGGAGAGGTCTGTAATGGAGAAATAGTGTTGTAGCATAAAGGAAATGTAAGAATTCTTATCTTAATTGAATGAATTTTTTTATTAATTTTCAACTAGAAAGGAAGTGTGGCATAGGAAGTGTGGCATATAGGCATGGTGATTAAAAAAAAAAGTGCAATTGAATAGTGAGAAAGGCCTTTCAAGAAAGATTTTTTTTAAATAAAATTTTCTAGACATTGGAGATTAAAAGGATATTTTAAAGATATTTTGCATGCTGGAATTGGTGATGAAAATGTGGCAAAGATTTATCAAAAGCAGTAAAATAAAATTCACCAAATTTTGAAAATTTTATACGAGGTATTTTCAAGAATTTTAGATCAAAGAATATATTTCTTTGATTTTTATTATTACTTCAAGGTTTATGAAAGTGAAAGTAAATATATATATATAAATATATATATATATATATATATATATATATATATATATATATATATATATATATATATATATATATATATATATATATATATATATATATATATATATATATATATATATATATATATATATATATATATATATATATATACATAATTTTTTAATAAGGATTTGTAAAATTTAAATGAATGTGGAGACATTTTCGAGAATATGAGACTACAAGTAAGGTGAATACATTTCATATATATATATATATATATATATATATTACTTCCAGAATCCACATCTTTACTTCCAGAATTCACATATTTGTGTAGAAGTAGGCAAAGCCAGAAAGGTAAAAGTGAATAGAGCAGAGACAGAAAGGTTAAAGTGAATAGAGAAAGAAGCAAATCCAGAAAGGTGAAAGTGAATAGAGAAAGAGGCAGAGCCAGAAAGGTGAAAATGTGAATAGAGAAAGAGGCAGCACCAGAAAGTTGAAAGTGAACAGAGAAATAAGCAGAGCCAGAAAGGTGAAAGTCAACAGAGAAAGAAACGTGAAAGTTAATAGGAGAAAAAGTTGGGAAGTATCAAATGAATGGAAAATGTATCATAATTGTGATTAAAGAAAATATTTCTCATTTCTTTTATTATATTTATAAAAAAATTAGTTAAATAAAGTTGAAAGTTAATAGGAGAAAAAGTTGGCGAGTATCAAGTGAATGGAAACTGTATCATAATTGTGATTAAAGAAAATATTTCTCATTTATTTTATTATATTTATAAAAAAAATGGTTAAATAAAGGTGAAATGAGAAAGTAAAAGTAAAAGTGGCTAATTCTGAAATTAACTAACTTGTTAAAAGTGGTGGAAATAGTGAGATTTGAACCTAGTTCTTTGTTGGATTATTTTTGGATCCCACCATCAAATCACTAAGCCAATTTTCATTTAAAACAAAAGGTGAAAGATATTTATATTTTTTTAGAAGAGTACTTCACATATTCAAAAATTATAAAAAATTTAGTATAAAATCAAGGAAAGAAAAGGCATTGTGGTTAGAAGAGTTCATTTGGTATCTTAAAGATCACAAAGTCACAAGTTCAAATCTTTTTAAAGATAATTTTGGGAGATATTTTTTGGAAGTTGTCACAAGAAGAAGAGAACATGATTTCATTTTCCATGGGACGATTTTGTAGAAATTCCACTTTTACCTAAACATATCACTATTTGATACTCTTAATTCATGGATATTGGATATAACTCACAACAAACTTGAGTTTTTAGATTCCTTTGATGTTCATTGTTTGGAACAATGATAAATGTCCCTAATTGTGCGAGTTGCAGCTATACAACATTATTCATCTCTTTGTTCTTGAATTTTCATTGTAAACGGGTGCATTCTCAGTGGTAGGCGACACCCCTTTTTCAAATTTGATTGTTGGAGAAGATGGCCAAACTCGATAATTTGTTAAAATTATTAAGTATTTTAATGTCGTCTACTATTAATAACAATGTCCAAATCACCAAGTACACACTTTTTGACATCCAATTATGTTTTCAAAACGCTAAAAGAAAAATTGAATTCTTGGAGCTAGAGTCGTAGTTACAGCGAGACGAACTTCAAAAGAAAACTTGTGATTCTGAATTAGTGTTCGTTTAGAACAACACTTTGTTTGAGTTTGATTTTAATCTACAGTCATGGATAGATTAGACTATTTCAAGAGAAAATTTGGATGCAGCTGAAATTTCTGATAAGAAGCATCTTATTCCCAAAACTTTTGTAAGACCGTGGGAAGAGATTAAACATAACAAACACAATACTGGTTTAGGTTATAACAATTATATCTTGAATGTATCTTTTCACATTCCAGATTTTTCTAAACCAATACAATTTTGAAGTGCATGATTTCTGGATGGTGTAATTTGATAGATGCCAATAGTGTAACAGATTTGGACATGTGAAAGATCAATGTTTTGATATGCACCCGTGTGAGCATTGTGGAAAGTGCAATCACCATTTAGAGATATTTTCTAGGAATAAGAATACTGCAAGAGAGAAACTAAGTTTCAGATGGATTTTTTCTTGGGAATGGGCGAAAGCAGCCAAGAAGATCTACATATCATACCGCAGGATTTGTTCGAGAGAGTTGACGAGACTTGTAGTGATGAAAATACTTATCACCTTGTATCCGACAAAGGGGAAATTGTTGGTGGTCTATTATAGGTTCAAGATGTCAAGCGAGCCTGAGTCATAGATCCACATCCTGAGCTGCAACATGTACTAGTTAGAGCTAGATTCGCGAGACTTCAGTTGATTGAGTTGTTTGTGAACGAGCAATTCCATATTCAGAATTGTTCGAGGAATTGTTGTGATAGTTACAGAGTTTTTGGTCATCTTAAAACCACATTTTTTGTAGTTTTGATAACTGCTACGTAGGTTCCAAAGTTGGTGTTGGTTAAGGCCTTGAGTTCTCCCATCTTGGTTGGTGGTCACCCTTAAAAACCATTTCTTAGAGACATTCAACTCTTGGTTGAGATGCATTTCCGCATTTTGATCTCTTATTCTTGAACTTTGGTATATCCCTTCAAATTAGTAGGGGGATGTTAGACAACTAATCCCTGGGTTAGTTTGTTTTAGGGTGATTGGTTATTAGAGTCCAAGAAAACTCGAGAACTAATTCAACTCTTTCTTGTTGTATTTATATGTACATCATTCTACATCATTATTTGAAACATTCATTAATATATTGTTGAGTTTATTTCCAGTTTGTGTGTCTTTCATTTTATAGACCCTAACAAAATGAATCAAAAGAAACAAAAAATTACATTTCATAATTGATAACTAAAGATCAAAAGTTTAGATTAGAACTTGTTGGAGGGAAATGCCTTGATATTGAATTTTGTTGCTTACTAAAGCTACCTTCTGAATTTTGTTGCTTGTTGAAGCTACTTGCTGAATTTTGTTCCTTGATGAAATACTATTTTGTTTATTTGAAATTGCTCCCTGATTGATATTTTCCCCTCCGACAATTCGAGTTGATCTTTGGAATGTTTTGTTTGAATAGAGAATGTTTCCATAGTTAGAAGTGACCCAATCCATCCAACGCCTGAGAAAATACTTCGCCATAGCCTGCACTTCTGAGGCAACGTGAAAAATGGAAGACAAAGACAGACACAAAGAAATAGAAGCAGAGAGATCATCTTTAGAAAGGGAAGTTTTGAGGCATAAAATGGGATCAGAGAAATGTTCTTTGGAAAGAGAAGATAGATGGGGGACAAGGAGAAGTGCTAAGGGACGCACATGGGATCGAAAGGAGGGGAACATCACGTCGAATAGAAAGGAACTGCTAAATAAGGAAGGTCGAAAGAGAGCCACAAGAATCCAATAATACTATAGGCTAATGAGGTTTAAGGATACTAATAGAAGAGGATTCGAGGGGAGAGGCATAATGCTTTGGAAGAAGAGGATTTAGACAAAAGAAAGAGTAGGATAGAAGTGAGAAGATAGAGGAGATTCAAGGGATGTGTCTGACTAAGAAATTTCTATTGATTCTTGATTCTCCTTGTTGTCTGAGACAAGCATTATTTTCCATCTCATCAGCTCGTCCATTGTTCTCCCTTAAAACATGAAAATAAGACATCTCTCCCAGATTCCTTGTATGATTTTGAATTCTAGAAATTATCTATCCGAGCCCCGCATTAGAGGGGATCATATTTTTAATCCCTTCAGATTAATAGGGGGATGTTAGATAACTAATCCCTGTGTTAGTTTGTTTTAGGGTGATTGGTTATTAGAGTCCAAGAAAACTCGGGAACTAATTCAAATCTTTCTTGTTGTATTTATATGTACATCATTCTACATCATTATTTGAGACATTCATTAATATATTGTTGAGTTTATTTCCAGTTTGTGTGTCTTTCATTTTATAGACCCTAACAAAATGAATCAAAAGAAACAAAAAATTACATTTCATAACTGATAACTAAAGATCAAAAGTTTAGATTAGAACTTGTTGGAGGGAAATGCCTTGATATTGAATTTTGTTGCTTACTAAAGCTACCTTCTGAATTTTGTTGCTTGTTGAAGCTACTTGCTGAATTTTGTTCCTTGATGAAATACTATTTTGTTTATTTGAAATTGCTCCCTGATTGAGATTTTCCCCTCCGACAATTCGAGTTGATCTTTGGAATGTTTTGTTTGAATAGAGAATGTTTCCATAGTTAGAAGTGACCCAATCCATCCAACGCCTGAGAAAATACTTCGCCATAGCCCGCGCTTCTGAGGCAACGTGAAAAATGGAAGACAAAGACAGACACAAAGAAATAGAAGCAGAGAGATCATCCTTAGAAAGGGAAGTTTTGAGGCATAAAATGGGATCAGATAAATCTTCTTTGGAAAGAGAAGATAGAGGGGGGCAAGGAGAAGTGCTAAGGGACGCACATGGGATCGAAAGGAGGGGAACATTACGTCGAATAGAAAGGAACTGCTAAAGAAGGAAGGTCGAAAGAGAACCACAAGAATCCAATAATACTATAGGCTAATGAGGTTTAGGGATACTAATAGAAGAGGATTCGAGGGGAGAGGCATAATGCTTTGGAGGCATAATGCTTTGGAAGAAGAGGATTTAGACAAAAGAAAGAGTACGATAGAAGTGAGAAGATAGAGGAGATTCAAGGGATGTGTATGACTAAGAAATTTCTATTGATTCTTGATTCTCCTTGTTGTCTTGGACAAGCATTATTTTCCATCTCATCAGCTCGTCCATTGTTCTCCCTTAAAACATGAAAATAAGACATCTCTCCCAGATTCCTTGTATGATTTTGAATTCTAGAAATTATCTATCCGAGCCCCGCATTAGAGGGGATCATATTTTTAATTATTTGTTGAATAAGGATTCCAGAATCGCCAATTATTATTGGATTTGTTATTTTGAGCTCCCTTAGAATTTGAACTCCTAGAAGAAGGTCATGTGCCTCGGGTATGTTGTTTGATGCTTAACCCAGACCCCATTCGTAGGAAGAAATTTCAATTCCACTGCAGTAAATAATGATACCCCCGACACCTGCACGACCATTATTGGATTTTGAGGCCCCATCAAAGAAAAAACATGTCCTCGATTGGGTGTAAATCCAGTATTTGAATTCTTTATTTTTAAATCAAATCTTCCATCTTACATGCTTGATATTTTCTTTTTGTATAGGAGGATATAGAGGAATTATGTCTATTGTGAAGCCCAAGCATAGTTTCTCTTCAATTTGCAAAGAGTTTAGATCCATTTTGTTGTTACCATTTGACAAGATAGATTCAGTCAACAAACTCTAGGTTTTATCCATGATCTTCCTATTGTCACGCTTTTTATTTTGAAAGATGAGATTTTTTCTTGCAAGCCATAATTGCCAGCATAAAAATGTTGGAAGGTTTGTCTAAAAGCGCTTCAACAAGCCTTTCGATTTAAGTATGAGGATAGTTGGATTTCTAGTTGATGATAAATTCTGAAATGTTGGGGTTGGGATTTATGTGAGTGAGAAGGGGACTGGTCATATCGCACCAACAATTTCTTGAGAAAGAGAAAAATAGGAAGATGTGATTGATTGTTTCTGCAACCAGAGCAAAAATGGAAAACAAAGGGTCCTTGAATGCCTCTTCTTCTGAGGTTTTCCGCGGTGAGGATCTTACCTTTCAACATTGTCCACATGAATATTTTTGTTTTTGGAATAGATTTAGCTTTCCAGACCAAACTCCAAAGGGGTTAGGAGGGATATTGCTGATTATCTTCTTGCATCTTGGCGTATCCAGTTTTGACTGTATATTATCTCCCTAATGGATTCCATTTGAAGCCATCTGTCTGTTCAAAACTGATAGGAGATGATCCTTTAAGTAAACTCTGCAAAAGATTTTTTTTATGAAGAAGATCGAGGGGCACAATAGGGATCTTCCAGTCTTCCCAAGAATTCCCTTGATGATTCCTTGGAGAGATTTGATCCAAAGTTATGATGCCCAACTTTTGAAGCCACTGAATAAATTTTATTATTTCTGGGAAGAAAGAAAGAGAGGGGTTTACCATTATACTATCATTCCATATATTAATATCCCGACCTCCTCTAAGGATTCTAGATGTGTTATCTCTGGTAAAGGAAATAGTTTTTTCGTAGAGTTTCCAAATATGAGAACAAGGTTTGTTGGGGATTTGATCAATGAGGATATGGTGACAAGGAGCATTAATATATTTGAGTTACAGAACCTGCTTCCACCAAGAAGCTTTGCCAGAGAGAAGCTTCCAAATGATTTTGGCTCCTGAAGCAAGATTCATAAGGTCAGGATCCATTATTGTTATTCCTCCTTTTTCGTAGGCTAATGTGACTTGTTTCCAGTTTATGATACTCCACTTTTTGTCTCATTTTTCCCTCCCTGCTAAAGGAAACTTATAGTTATTATCCCAATTTGTTTTTCAACCACTGCTGGATCTTGGAGAATATAAAATTGATATAATGGGAGAGCAGAAAGAACAAACTTGATCAAAATGGATCTCCCAACTAAGTTAAGCCATTGCATGCCGCATTGCTTTATTTTTCTCTTCAATTTGTCTAATGCATCTTCCAAAATCTCAACTTTCAATAAACGATTTGAGATTGGCATTCCAAAATATTTGAAGTGTTTCCAATACCGCTTTAGAGGAATGCCAAAAATTTGTGAGATACTCTGAAGGACCCCAATGGGGAAATTCCATCCGTAGATACAACCCTTGAGCTTATTGATGGAGCCTCCTGATAACTCCATAAATTTATCCATTTTGTTTTAAATATTATAGCTACAATGCAGAAAGCTCCTCCCATGAGAAGTGTATTGTCAACAAATTGTGAATGGCTCATATTTTTTGTTACTTTGTTGAATTAAATCCCTGTTATAAGACCCTTTTGTCGGAAATTTTCCAAATTTCTGCTGAAAGACTCTGCCATCAAAATGAATAGAAAAGGTGAGACTGGGAAGCCTTTCCTAAGCCCTCTGGTGCTTTGAAAAAATTCCCAGGTCTCCCATTGATTAGAGGTGCGATCCAAGGTCTGCAGATGCAAGATTCTATAAGATCAATGAATTCTTTTGAAAATCCAAATTTGTTGAGGACAACCAGAAGGAAAGAGTATCTGACCCTATCAAAGGTGCTGGTCATGTCTAATTTCAAAATAAAACCTTGCTCTTTTATGGTTTTGCTTAAATGGATGGTTTCTTGGACAAGGAGGATGTTGTCAAGAATTTGTCGAATGGGGACAAAGCCACCTTGATTTTCGGAAATCAGCTGGGGAAGAAGGAGTTTGAGGTGGTTGCCCATTACTTTGGTGATAATTTTGTAAGATGAGTTGTAAAGTGATATGGGCCTAAAACGTTCAAAGGAGGTAGGTATTGAGTCTTTTGGAATAAGAAATAGATAAGTTGAATTGGTATTTCCTCCCACTTCTTTTTTTCTTTGAACCCAATGAATCATGTTTAGAAGAAATTTCTGAATGATATCCCAAAAATACTGAAAGAGAAAGATGGAGAAGTCGTCCGAGCCATGTGCTTTGTCTGAATGGAGGCTCTAGATTGCTCGAATTAGTTCCTCTTCCTCAACTAATTTTGTTAGGGTTGTGTTTGCACTTTCTATCACTAGTTTTGGAATGTGCCTTAGAAAGCTCTCGCAATTGTCGGGTTCTTCCTCCGCTGAAAGTAGTCTTTTGAACTGTTTAAAGGCATCTTCCTTAATTTCTTCTTGATATTTAACTTCTATATTTCCATCCACTTTTATTGTGTCAATGTGGTTACTTGTTTGTCTTCCTTTTGTCTGGTTATAAAAGAAGATTGTGCTCTCATAAACTGCCTTAATCCACAGGATTCTAGACTTTATCCTCCAAATTTACTCTTCTATCCAATTAGATTGGTAAATTTCCCAAGAGAGCTCATTTTCCTTGGTTTGTGTTTCTCTTGTTTCTTCTCCATTTTCCATTGTTCTTTGAATTTTCTCCAGCTCAAATTGCATATCCTTTTTCATTTTCGTGGGATATGTATAGTGATTTCTAACCCAGATTCTAAGAGTTGATCTCGTTAATTTCACTTGGATTCCAAAAACTATAAGGGAGATCCACTGATGCAATTTTTTCCATGCAAATTCAACTGATTTCCTGGCTTCTTCAAAAGAAAACCAAAGGGGATTATATCAGAAAGGGAGAGGCCCCATGATTGAGGGAGAGCCAGATGTGAGGGAGATGGAATTTTGATCTAATGCAATGGATGAGAGGATTTTTTAGGAGACATGGTCAAAATCTTAGATGAGGCTAAGATTGACAATAAACATTTCCAAACGTTCCTTGATATTTCCCGACCCAATTCTACAATTACTCCAAGTGAATATTTTGTTTTTAGGTACTACATTTATCAAGTTTTGGTTCTCGATTATCTTTTCAAGCCTTTCTATGTTTGGGCCAACCAAGACGGAGCGCCCTCGTTTTTCCTTTGCATTTAGGATCACATTAAGATCCCCTGCAGCTATTATATTTCGATTATCTTCTGCTTCGAGGTGTTCTTCCAGAGACTGCCAGCAAGCCTCCTTATCTCTATAATGAGTGGGAGCATAGATGTCGTATATTATTAGAAATATTCTTAGTGATTGTGTTTCTCATTTGTATTCTAATCCAGTGTTGTTCCTTTTTTTAGTTGCATAATTCCCAATGGATTTGATTCCAAAAAGTACTTATTCCACCTTACGAACCTCTGGAGCTTATTGCTATTCTTTCAAAGTTTTAAATTTTTTGAATGATTAAATTCATTTCATTTTCATGTAGTTTGGTCTCCTGAAATAGTAAAAATCCAGGGTATTCAATCTTTATTATGTCCTTCAATGCATTGATTTTGGAAAAGGGACTGAGGCCTCTACTATTCCAAGAGACCAGCTTCATTATTTATTTTGCGATGGGTAGGATGGTCCCTTACCTTTCATTGCATGTTCTTGATTATCTTTCATTCATGTTCCTATATATATATATATATATATATATATATATAAGTTGTTGTGTTCACAATGTCATGTCCTTTTGAGCACCTTCATCCTGAATCTCCTTGTTTGATTTTCTTCCTGGTTTTTTGGGAATCTAGAGGAGGATTGTAGTTTCTTTTGATTTGTTTCTAGTGAGTATTATACCCATGAAGGGGGCAAGGGGACTCAAAGGGGGAAAGTTGATGAAGGGGAGGGGAGAGGGATGGAATGGAGAGGGGTTTCAGGGGGAGGAAGAAGGGGATGGAAGGGAGATAACTCCCCATCCTCAAGAGGGCCTAAAAAAGAGAAAGAGTTGGAGGAGGAGGGGAAAGGAGGATCAAAGGAAAGAGAGAGTGGGGGGTGGGGCGGTGGTGTGACAGAAGATGGATATTCGAGAGGAGAGGGGCTAAGTATAGATGATGATACATTCTTTGATGATTTGTTTCCTGTGTTTTTTCGTTTGGTTGTTTCACATTGTGGTTCTTGGGCTTCTGTAGATTCTTCAACCATTTTTTTTGGACATATATTTGCAAAATGATCATATTCATGATATACCTTGGATTTGAAGGGGAGTTGTTCGTAGTACAACTGTTGAATGTGAGTCAAACTTTGAAATGAAAAGGCGAAAATGAGGAGGCCCCGTCGAAGATATGAGGGAGGAGAAAGCAAAAGTCGAAGGATCAGTTGTTGCAAAGGGAAAAATGCTAGGAGGACCTGAGAGAGGGAAAACCCCCTTCAGAGCATATTCTGGAGGGTCCACCAGGATGAACAACAGAAGGAGTTAAGCTTAGCAAAGGCATGGGAGCGAAAAAATGTGAAAAACTAAGGTGCTAGAGCCCTTCAAGCAATTTTAAGTATTCTTTCAATATTGATCCAAGATAGATTTATTTTAAGTAATAAATGAAGAGATAAAGTTTATTTCATCAAGTTTGCTTGGTAAGTTAATGAAAATGTAAAAGTAAATATAGGTAGAAATTTTTATGTTTAAATATCTTGAATTGATTATTTTGTGAGCCATTGTGCTAAGTTTTTCTTGTGCTAAGAGGAAGCTTCCTCAGCATAGTCAAAGTGACACAATTGAACACATTTAAGATATTTAAGTTTTTTTTCCACAGAAAAAATTGAACCATCTATTATTAATAGAAAGTTACATAGCATATGCGTAGCATTTCTGGTGAACTCCTTTCCTTCTACAATGAGAAAAGAAAGCAGTCTCAGCTATTTTGCAAAAAACATACTGGTGTTTGCATCAACAGCCCATCCAAAAAATAAAACCAGCCAAAGGCCGAAGCGATTCTGAGCTGGCACATCTCCCAGGTTCCTTTAAAGGAAGAAAGTCCGAAACAGAGATGTACTAGGTACATAAATTCGTAGCCAAGATAGCAAAAAGCTAATAGTTCTATCTAGAAATCGGCAGTAAACACTAACCCGGTTCCTATTCATCATTTATAGATCATAGTTTTGAGCAGAGATTCAGAGCTTCCATATAGGAAAACAGCTCTGAAAATCACAAAAAAAGTTTATAAGAGATGTTTTGAAACAGTTTTAAAGAGAAAATAAACAATAGCTTCTATACAATAAAGCCCATCTTAAAAAGAGTCAACAAAATTATGCAAAAACTGGCTGTTCAATAGGACGAACAAGCCCGTTTTTATCTTCCAACACTAGCCAGGTCCCCAGATCTTGCTCAGCACCTTCTTTAGACAAGCGATCTGCATCGAAGTTCTGTTCCTTGTAAAGGTGGCAAACAGAAATCTCAGTGAACTACATTTTTAGACGGAAAATTTCATTTAGTAATGGGAGCAAAAGATAGTTCTTGTAGTTTTGATTCTCATTAAACCAATTAACAACATTCATAGTCTCCAAAGATCTGAACCGTTCTCACACTCCTTAGGGTTAACCAACAGAGAAGAAGATGTAGTGCTTTCAGTTTTGCAAAATTATTGGATCCAAAACCAAGGCCAACTGCGGCTTTTAGGGAGTGTCCAGGAGAAAGATGTACAACCAGGCCTGCACCACAATTCCCGATTATATCTAAGGCTCCATCAAAGTAAGCCCACGACACACCTTCTCTGATGACTTTCTGCTGGATAGGTCAGATTGAAGGGGTGTCAGCAGGAATGGGAATGCTATCATAGATTGCAGCCCCCTCCGCTGCCAATCTCCCTAATGGGAAAGCCGAGTCCTTAAAGATCAACTGATTCCTAGCAATCCAAGTGCCCTAGGCAATCAACAAAGGCAAACATCTCACTCTATCATCTGGAGCTTCCTGCCACCACCTGCACCTCCTGGCCTTCCCACTTATAGGGAATTTTAAGGATCCTTTGAGATTCATTCCATAAGCTTAAATTGAAGGGACATGAGAGGAAAAGATGCTTTGCTGATTCCTCACTGGATTTGCAAAGAGTACACCAACCAGGCCCAATCTTCCCTCTCCTTTATAAGAAGTCCCAGGTTGGAATTTTATTTTGAAGGATACACCAGAAAAAGAGTCTATCTTTTGGAGGACTTTTTAGTTTCCAGATAGATTTTTCCCACCAAAGAGGGGCCTCCCACCTACTCTGGGCCATTAGCCACTTATATCCCATCTTGGGAGAGTAAACCCCATTTTGCACATGAACCCATCTGAGCTCATCTCTAGACTCCGTAATTCGAACAGAGGAGCGAAGAAGATCCTGTCTATAGTTCTCCCACTCTTCCAACCACCTATCTTCCAGATGCAGGTCCCGTCCAGTCAACCATCCTTGACACTAGATAGAAGTGTTTCTATGATCTGTCACTTGGTTAAGACTAAAGAAGCCTCGGTTATTTAAGAAAGCAACCAGGTCCCTTGGGAGGGAAAACCTATGTGTGCAGCCTACCTAGGGATCACGCCCTAGCCTGACACTAGTTCCATCCCCCACGTTCCAAGCCAGTCCCTGTTCAACAATTATTACTGAGGCTACCACTGCCTTCCATACCACAGAAACATTTTTGGTGGATTTCAGAGGAAATCTTATCCATTCAAGCAAAGGGATCGGGTCTATGTATTTTCTTTTGATAACAGAAGACCAGAGGTTCTCTCCTGTGATGAGCCTCCAAGCAAGCTTTGCAACAAGAGACTGGGAGAAAGGAAAAATATTTTTGATGCCCCATCCACCCCATTCTGTTGGCCTGGCAATTTTATCCCAAGCTATCCAAGGGGTCACATGATCATTCCTGGAGCCTGCCCACAGGAGAAAGATGTACAACCAGGCCTGCACCACAATTCCCGATTATATCTAAGGCTCCATCAAAGTAAGCCCACGACACACCTTCTCTGATGACTTTCTGCTGGACAGGTCAGATTGAAGGGGTGTCAGCAGGAATGGGAATGCTATCATAGATTGCAGCCCCCTCCGCTGCCAATCTCCCTAATGGGAAAGCCGAGTTCTTAAAGATCAACTGATTCCTAGCAATCCAAGTGCCCTAGGCAATCAACAAAGGCAAACATCTCACTCTATCATCTGGAGCTTCCTGCCACCACCTGCACCTCCTGGCCTTCCCACTTATAGGGAATTTTAAGGATCCTTTGAGATTCATTCCATAATCTTAAATTGAAGGGACATGAGAGGAAAAGATGCTTTGCTGATTCCTCACTAGATTTGCAAAGAGTACACCAACCAGGCCCAATCTTCCCTCTCCTTTATAAGAAGTCCCAGGTTGGAATTTTATTTTGAAGGATACACCAGAAAAAGAGTCTATCTTTTGGAGGACTTTTTAGTTTCCAGATAGATTTTTCCCACCAAAGAGGGGCCTCCCACCTACTCTGGGCCATTAGCCACTTATATCCCATCTTGGGAGAGTAAACCCCATTTTGCACATGAACCCATCTGAGCTCATCTCTAGACTCCGTAATTCGAACAGAGGAGCGAAGAAGATCCTGTCTATAGTTCTCCCACTCTTCCAGCCACCTATCTTCCAGATGCAGGTCCCGTCCAGTCAACCATCCTTGACACTAGATAGAAGTGTTTCTATGATCTGTCACTTGGTTAAGACTAAAGAAGCCTCGGTTATTTAAGAAAGCAACCAGGTCCCTTGGGAGGGAAAACCTATGTGTGCAGCCTACCTAGGGATCACGCCCTAGCCTGACACTAGTTCCATCCCCCACGTTCCAAGCCAGTCCCTGTTCAACAATTATTACTGAGGCTACCACTGCCTTCCATACCACAGAAACATTTTTGGTGGATTTCAGAGGAAATCTTATCCATTCAAGCAAAGGGATCGGGTCTATGTATTTTCTTTTGATAACAGAAGACCAGAGGTTCTCTCCTGTGATGAGCCTCCAAGCAAGCTTTGCAACAAGAGACTGGGAGAAAGGAAAAATATTTTTGATGCCCCATCCACCCCATTCTGTTGGCCTGGCAATTTTATCCCAAGCTATCCAAGGGGTCACATGATCATTCCTGGAGCCTGCCCACAGGAATTTGCTACATAAATTTTCAATGGATGCCAAAATACCTTTAGGTACCCAAGTAAGACTGGCCCAGTACACAGGAACTGCCATTAGAACAGACTTAATGAGCACCAACCTTCCTGCTCTGGACAACCATTTGAAACTCCAATGTTTCAATTTAAGTTCAATTTTTGCAAGGAGCCATTTCCAATCCTGGTTGCGATACTTATCAAGTTTGAGGAAGAAGCCCAAGTATATGAATTTGTCCTGAAGAGTCTTAACCTTGAACTACAAAATACCTTCCACCCTTAACCGATCCTCCCTTGACAGGCCTTCAACCGTGATGGTGGATTTCTGCTCATTTATGCAGAGACCTGTGGCTTTCAGAAAAAGATCCAGAATCTTTTTGAGAGCTCTACAATCCTCGATACTACCATTGCTAAATAGAAAAATATCATCCACAAAGAGCAGATGTGTGACCCAAAGGTTTATTGCCACTTCAATACCTCTTAGATGACCTTGCCTCTTGGCCTCGTGGATCATTAGACTGATGCCTTCAGCTGCCAGCAAGAAGATTAAAGGAGAGAGAGGACATCCTTGAGAGAGCCCTCTCTCTGGGTTGAAGAACAAAGAAGCTGCCCCATTAACCAGGATAGCAATTGAGGACGAAGAGATACAACTCATCACCCATCTCACAAACTCATAGTTGAAACCAAGATGGGTTAACAAGAGTCTGAGGTACATCCAACTGAGTCTGTCATAAGCCTTTGAAAAATCAATCTTAACAATGGCACCTTTATTCCTTCTTAGCTTGTGACTATGAAGAGTTTCTTGAGCTACCTCGACTGCCTCGTGGATTTGTCTGCCATCCAAAAACCCAAACTGCTCAACTGAGATATTCTTGGACAGAAAGGGTTTAAGCCGGGAGGCAATGACTTTAGCAATTACTTTATAGATACAGATGCATAAGGAGATGGTCCTGAAATCATCAAAGGAAATCGGCTGGTCAGTCTTAGGAATAAGGGCTAAAAAGGTGGCATTGAAAGGTTGAAAGATGGTTCCTATGAATCTAGACTCTTCTACCACAGCTACCAGCTCTTCTCCCAAAGTTTCAAATAAATGTTGAAAGAATTCCACCATCCAGCCATCCAGCCCTAGACTTTTGTCCTTCTGCATTGATTTGAGAATGTCTTCAACCTCCTCTTTACTAACAGGTTCCATAATGGAGGCGTTCCCTTCTTCCTCAATATAACTGGGAAAAAATTGAGCCACTCTAATTACCTCAGCTATGGAAGCTTCCTCAGGTCCTTTGAAAAGCCTTTTAAAGTGATTTACCCCTAAGGAGGCTAAATCTTCAAAATATCTTGCCATCTCCCCGTTTTCTTTCTGCCTTTCCCAAATGGTATTAGAATTTTTCCTCCCTTTTGCATAGTTCTAAAATAACTTGGTATTTTCGTCCCCTTCCTGCAACCAGATGGCTCGACTCTTAAGGCGCCAGCTTTCCTCCCTATTCTAAAGGATCTTTTTTCTGGTGCTTTCCAGTTCTTTGATTCTGTCCCTAGACTCTAAAGAATCATAGCCGTTCCTTTCTGGACTTTCAAGAAGTTCCAGTTCTGTATTAACAAGTTTAAGAGCCTCCTCCTCCTTCACTTTGTTTTCCAAGGCCCATTCTTTTGTTGCAAGTTTCATTCTCTTTTAATTTTCCATGAAAAGCCTGCTTCTACTGTCATCTGCCCTGAGACGGTCCTTCCTCCAAGTGTTATGGAAGAGTGTATTGAAAGATTCCTCTTTGAGCCAAGGGGAGTTGAACTTAAAAGGGGTTCCCGGTTTCTTATAATCACCAATCATTTCCAACAAGACGGGAAAGTGGTCCGACAAACCCCCCTCTCCCACCCAGTGTATGAAGGCTGAAAGCTTATCCACCAGTACTTCATTCAGCAAAAAGCGATCAATTTTTTTCCCAGCCCAGTCATCACCCACTCTTCGGTTTCTCCAGGTAGGCCTTACTTTGAGCAGGGAGGCATCCACCAGATGAGAGCCTACCAATTTATTCATAAAATAATTAGAAAGGGGATCTGCTCAGGCTGTGGTACCCCAAGATTCTGACTCTCCCAAAGAGAAATTGAGGTCTCCTCCTATAATGAGAGAAGGATGAGAGAGAAAATATTTCGAAAAGAAAGGGTTCCAGAATTTCTCTCGCTCCACACAAGGCCCATAAACATTCAATAGCAAAAGAGGAAGGCATATTTCATTTGAGTACAGTTCTACTGCCAAGGCACTTTTCGATCCCCAAGTGGAAATCTCTCTGAGTTTTCGAGTGTCGTAGCCCGTGGCCACTCCCCCAAAGTGACCATTTGCATCAAGGGCATGAAACTTCCATCCTGGGAACAGTTTTGTCAGGCACTCCACCACTACATCTCCATCCCCCAAAGTTTCTTGAAGCATAACTACATCCGGCTTAAGGGACAAAACCAGATCCCTTAGTGCTAGCTTTTTGGCTTGGCTAGCGACGCCCCTACAATTGTAGGACAATAAGATCATCGTAGACCTTGAGGGGGTGGCCGCTCTGCTCTAAGCACCCCAGAAAGAGACCGCTGCTTCCCATAAGCAATGTCAATGACGGCTTTGAGTTGGGCCTTTGATAGATTTGATTTCCTGCCCCTTAACTTCCTCGGCCCCACCGAAACCAAATCCTTCTCTAGTCCCCCAAAAACAACCCCTTTCCCCAGTCTAGTAGCCAGGGGTCTAAGATTTTAAGAGGGTATTTAGAAACCAACACCGGAGGGGGAGCAGTGGGGGAAGACTCCTTCATAGGAGAACCATAAGCAAGAGAAGGGGGAGGAACTGAAAAGACGGTACTATCAACCAAAGCATGAAAACTATTTAAATCAAAGAGATCATGGGAGATTTTCCTAGAGGGACCAAGCTCTTCAGAAGTAGACTGTGATAAACTAAACGAAGAGAAAAGGGAGGATAGGGAGGAAAGATGCATACCCGCCTGAGACGCCCCAGCCCACTCTGATTCAGAAGGGGGTACCAGGTAGGACACCGGAGAGGAATTTTTTCCTTGAGCTTCCTGCACCACCTGTTCTGGATCCGCTGCCAACACCTCCTCTGAAAAAGCTCCCGGCGCCACATTCTACTGCTCTGGCACTCTGACCTCTCCTTTTTCCTCCACACGGGTTCCCTCCTGAGAGACAGGGAACCTCATTTGCCTTCGACAACGACGATGTCCCAGGGGGCAGTCCCTAGACAGATGGCCATGTTTGTGGCATCTATGGCATCTGAAAGGAAGATTTTCATAGTCCAGAATCTGCAGAAACTCCAGGTCCCTATAAGTCAAGGTCATAACGTCTACCAAACCTTCTCTGGGGTTGATACTGACCAAGATGCGGGCCACACTCCAATATTTGGTTTGAATAAAAGACCTATCAACATCTAGGTACTTACCCAACATGTTACCAATTGAGATGAAGGACAAATCCGTCCAGAAATGGATGGGGAGACCTGGCAGCTTAACCCACATAGGAGATTCGACCATCTTTTCTTTCTGAGCATCAAACAAGGGGGTCCATTTCCGAAATAGAATCGGTCTCTTCCCAAAACTCCAGTTCCTCTCCAAAACCCAGTCAACATGTTCCTTCAGGCTGAATCTGATGCTAAACCAGCCTCTGTCCAAAATTTTCATCTAAGTTGGCTTCCCAGGGGCTTCCCTCCATTAAGATTGAACCCAATCTGAGATGTAGTCTGCCGAAAATTTCCTCCCACGCACATTGCCAACTAGCATTGTTTCTGAGGCATCCATTGCCTCGTCTATGCTAATATCTACTCCAAGTGCACAGTGAGAGTGTTCTTCTTTCTTCCTAATGGGTTTATTCTTTTTCCTTTTTCCACCCCCAACTTCCTTCTTTGCTTCACCCTCACTGGGATCTTGTGTGACAGCAGCATCAGTCCTTTCAGCCTCTGGCGAATCTGGTCGCCTTCCAACAGGTTCCTGTAAACCCTCCTTCCCTGCCAAAAACTCCTCCGCTGATACAGGCACGTCCGTTTTTCTAGATCCAAGGTCTAAAAGACCCTCTGCCAACTCTCTTGGCTTTCCATCGACCGCTTCGTTTGAAGAGACCCTAGATTTGGAGCGAACCAGAGCTTCCGCCTGAAGATTCCTCGACAAAATCTCTTCTAACCCTTGAAAAAACCCCGACTCAAGAGGGGCATTATGAGGCGGTATGCGGGAAGAGAGGTATCCTTGGCTCAGTGCTGGGTTTCTAAACCTCTGTGCCTCTCCTCGAAACCCTTTTCCCAAAGAAACCCGACGATTTTGATTACCTTCCCCAAGGGCTTTAAGACTTGCCTAATTGTGAAATCCAAAACTTATCACCACATCTTCAAGGCCACCAGTAAAAAGAGGGTTTAACGGGTTACCTGAGTGCCTAGGCAGAGAAGAGTGCTGAGGTTCCTTGTCGCCCTGACCTTCTTTTCCTCTGAAATGAGGGTTTTGTGCTCGAAACTATCCCAACAAAAAACCACTCTTCTGGCCTTCACTCCACGAGCTCTGAAACGCATCTCCTACCAAGCCTGCTTCATTTTCAAGACCTCCTACTTCAGGAAACCCACCAAGAGTTTGGAGAATCTCTGGACTTCTCGGAAAATACAGCTCCAAGTTTTTTTTCTGAGACTTCAAAACCCCAACAGGTAAAAAGATCTTCTAGCGTCGGCTCCACGTCTACAATCTCACGGTCAAACCCCATAGCTGTGATAATCGCCTCCTCTTATCCCGACACCGAAACAACGAAGTCTACGCACCATTACACAAACCCTAGAATAGGAACACCATCTCAAAAAAGTTGAAAAGATTAAACGGGAACTAAAACTAATCCCCATTCTGTAAACCGACAAAGAGGAGCGATTAGGCCACAACACGACCACCTCGAGACCTGTAGGTACCAGGCCAGCTATTGTCTCGACCCTGGCACAAACGTACACTAGTCACTTCAACCTGCAGCACGACAGTGAGGTACAATGCAACGCCGTATCCTGAAACCCTAAGGTCCATCGCTCCCCCTCCAAACGACTCCCTATAAATTTTTAGCTTAAGATATTTAAGTTGCCCATACATTTTTTTTTTTAAATTATAATTATAATTATTTATATCTAACACAAAATTGATATATATCATAAATTTCCAATTTAAAAAAAAAACCACTCTACACAACAACTCTCGTAAGATGGAATCGAACACAATCTCCTGTAATGTCAACGAGAAATCAAAACGTGATATTATGAAAACAATAATAGAATTTTAGCCGCGATGAGTATCAAACCCTGGTCATTCTAATTATTAATATTAACAAACTCAACCTTTGAAAATTTGTTTCCAGTCACCGTATTTATTATTACTTAATAAAATAATTGTATAACCTCTTTGATGTCTTGGTGACATTTTTAAATATTTTTATTTAAATATAGTTGCTAAATAAATTATTGCATTTTAAATTTACATATATTCATTGAATTTAAACGACTTATATTTAAAATTCAGATATCGTATTTCAATAATTATGTTTGAATTTCTTCACCCTTTATACTGCATCTAGTTTTCACATGTAGTGTTTTTACATCAATGTAAATGAAACATGTGATTTGATATATATCAAAAAATTTAAAAAAGACACAAGGTTAAAGATATAGTTTATGGGACAGATTGCTTTTTTATTTGGTTATAGTTTATGGGACAGATTGCTTTTTTATCTGGTTTTTGAATTCTGTCTCTTTCTGTGAAATTTCATAATAAAATATCCCAACCTCTCAACAAAGTCTTTGCTGAAAAAAAATCATTCTTATACTTAATCACCCAAAAGTAGTTACTCAAACTTGTTTCCTAGATAGGCGGTAAAAGTTTTCTAAAATTGAATACCAAAAATTCTATTGCATAAGCTAAAGTTTGATAAAAGAAAGTGTGTGTAGTTTGATAAAGGAAAGTGTGTGTCATTTGAGATGTTCGTTGAATGTTGTAATTATTTTTGAATTTAAGGGAAAATATAAAAGACATTCAAGGAAGGTGGGCACCACCAAAGGTAGGGAAGGTAGGCAGTCAAGGAAGGTACAAGGGTACCAAAAAGGTAGAGCGGCCGGGAAGGAAAGGAACCAATGATGAATGTAAGGTTTGTACCCTTGGTAGACCACTGAACCTTTATAGCACTACCAAGTGTACAAACCTTACATTCATCATTGGTTCCTTTCCTTCTCGGCTTATCTACCTTTTTGGTACCCTTGTACCTTCCTTGACTGCCTACCTTCCCTACCTTGGTGGTGCCCACTTTCCTTGACTGTCTACCTTTCCTTGACTCGACTTGACTGTCTACCTTTCCTCATTGAACAAGGGTACTAGACACCACCAGGGTGGTGTCTAGTACCCTTGTTCAATGAGGAAAGGTAGACAGTCAAGTCGAGTCAAGGAAAGGTAGACAGTCAAGGAAGTACTAAGCATTTTCTTCAAACTTTGGTTAAAATTGCAAAACACAAAAAAAACAATGCAAAGTCAACACACTTTCAAGGGGAGGTGAATGCTATAGTTTATACATGCAGAGACTAATAAAAGAGAAAGGAACCCCCAAAAAGCCATACATAACTTATGTCATGCTTACCAAAGTTAAAATCTTTTGAGATGTGAATGCATTGAGAAGATAAAAATAGAGAATTAAACTTTCCAAACAATCAATGATTTATTGTTATTTATGTCATTGTAACCAAAGTTAAAATCTTCTTATATGGGAATGGAAGGAGAAGATAAAAATAGAGAATTAATTTTCCAAACAATCAAGATTTTTTTTTTTCATATTATAAATATGAGAGGTATTAATCATAACATAAATATATAAATTAAATGGCTATAAATATCAGTAAGCATCAAAACACTTATTATATAATACATGTTACATTATCAATACTTTAAAAACATGGTCCATCGGGCCTTGGACAGACGTGATTGGGTGCTTTGTTAAGGCACTCCTTGATGTGAAATCACTGATTCAATTCCTCGCCCCTATCTGGGTGTTATATTGGACATGATGAAGATGTAGTCTTGCCAAATTTAAATAAATAAATAAAAAATAAAATAAAATAAAATAAAAAAAATTGAAATAAAATTGTATTTTAAATTATTTTTTAAAAGAAAAATGGTTAATGGGGAACTAACAACCTCTAGAGATATATGCAACATCCCACACTGCACATGTATTAGAAACTCATAGTTCATCTTAGGACCGAAACATTCAAAGACCAATGGAAACTAGAGTCGGGATCATAAACTCCAACAAGACGTATATCCTTCCAGCCTTATTGTGACGAGCCAAGGTGTCCCCCTGTAGGATTTGAAATCAGGTGGAGGTGATAACATATCATTTCCGTAGTTGCATAAGTTCAAGTATTTAGAGACTCATTGTGACATTTATGAAATAGTTGTATTTGATGTAATCTTGGCCGCAGATATTTCTAAGTTACCGATTCTCCATAAATTCTCATTCCAATTAATTTTTTTTATAAAAATAATTAATATATGAATTACATATGTATACATTTAAAAAAACATTTAACAAGAATCTTAACCATGAAGATTCAACTCCACTTTACTATGGATATTATTAACCTTCTAATAGGCTTTGTTACAATGCCATGGACTAATGTCATGGCTTACTAATAGCACATGCGCAAAAAACCATAACTCATGTGCATATGTCATTTTTATTAATTGAATCCATGAGGTGTGGGCTAGTTGGTCTCCGTGGCGTTTAGTCCCTGCTAGGTCTTGGGTTCAAACCTCATGGGGAGGGCCTGAGAATGAAAGCTACTTGAGGGAATTCAACTATCCCAAGGGGCATCCAGACTTAACTGAGTTTCACACAATCCTAGTGATAACATTCTATTATGTCATTGATTTTTCTTATTCTATATAATAAATAAATTAACTTAAACTTAGATTCATTATTCTTCTTCCATCTTATAAACAAGTTGACCCCAACCTAAATTCAGTCTAAACCCAAAAAAAACACTCACCCTCCAAACTCATGCTTCCAATATTTGTGAGTTGTGGTGTAAATAAAAATATGGAGCGTTCCACAACCAAGAGAAAGTACAAGTACTCTTATGCTCACATGTATATAACAAGGGAGTAAGCTAACCATTCGACGGAATTCCCTTTGGGTTTTGCGCCCCTGGCGACCGGCGAACGCGGGCCCCACGCCCCTCCCCATCTCCATCCCATGACGTTACTATTTGAAGGAGCTCGTTTAGGATCCTATCACCGTTTCTGTTTCCCCTCACATATGCACGGGGGCAACCATGAATGCAAATGAAAATGAAAATATTTTCCTGCGTTACTCGAGACGGATCAGCCCACTCCGAACAGGGACCTGCAAACCAATCGACGGGAAGGCGCCAGAGCCGCGATGCCATGATCAATCGAGCCTCCCCTGTATAGCTCTTGTAATCGACAGAACATGTCATCCCATGTTACACACCAGTCTAACTGAATGACTAAAAATCGAAGGAGTTACTCACTCGACGGAGACCGGGTCTGTGGTGTTGGTTTTTCAGTTTTTTTAAGCGAGTATCTGTTTAGTTAAATGTCACTGTTTGGTTTAAATGGGAATTCCTAAATAAAGAAACATTGTCTTTTCTGTTACAAATCTCGACGAAATGAAAGCCCTCACTGGACCACTACTGAAGTATCTATCCAGTCGATGGAAAACTGACCTGTTCTGTTTAGTGAATGTCTATTTTTTAACTGGATGTCTGTGTATTTTTAAGTGAGAATCCCCAAATAATGTGTTTACCACAACCTATTTAATTTGTTTACTACAACCCATTTAATTTTTTTACCACAACCCAATTTATTCAGACCATTTTCTAAGGGAGACCATCTGGAAAACCATTGTTCCATATCGCTGGTCAACCGTTGTGGCAACTCGCTTAAATAGATACTCGCTTAAAAATGGTGAAGCAAGTGAAATGGGAGTCAATAATTTCCCTTCCGGTGCAAAACCCTAAAGAAAGCTCATCTTCTCTAGGTCGAATTTAGATTGGTCTCTTGTACAAGGAAAACACATGGACTCCTTAGATCAGATTGAAAAAATCCCTTCAACTAGAATTGGAGACTTTATTAAAGGAGACAAAATTAACCCAGATGCTCCATGTTCTTTCACCCGGGTACAAAACAAACACCCAGGCTCAAGGCCTACTGGTTCCTTACTATATGAAGTGTAAGTTTTTTTTATAAATCCTACATATATATGTTGGTATTAATAATGCTCCATTAGTTTTCATGGAATCATATGTATTGAGTTTTCAAACTTTTTAATGCAGTTATGCTTGTTCATATGGCCCCGATGACAAAAGGGGACAAGATGAAGTGAAGCGAAAATACTCATTTGTGAAAAAGAGGGGATGTCAATGCCATTTCATTGTAAAAATTATGGTTCAAATCCCCGAGGTTGCGATAATAACATATAACATGTATGAGCATGTAGATAGCCAAGGATCGCCTTGTCATGGCCAACATGACACCTCGGGTCCTACTAGGGTGCTGCATCAACCAAATTTATCAAGGGACATGGTTTCCTATGTAGAGAGTTGTTTCTTCTTTGATGTGCCAGTTGACTCTGTTTGCAAAATGCGTGTTAAAAAATATATTGACATGGATGCCGCAGCTCGAGATAGGGATTTCTTTTTGTGTAGGAAAGATGTTGTTAACATATATAATCTTCTAATGAAAGGAAATTATCAATTGCATAAGAAGGATGAAATGAGTGTGAAATTTTGGTATAGGAAACACCCAAATGATTTTTTCTTTTATCAAAAGCCCAATGGTGGAGATGTCCCTTTTATAGTTGGAATTCAGACGAAGTGGATGTTGGAGACTATGGTGAAGCTATCGAATAATAGCCTAATAGCCATGGATTCGACATTCAGCACGAATAAGTATGGGGTGAGTGTATTAAGAATGATTGATCTAGTACAATAACTTGATTAATAATGATTAATAATCGGAAGTTGATGATCTATGTATTTTGAATGTGATAGTATCAATTGTACACACTCGTCATGTTTGATCACCAACAAAGTGGGGTGCCAGTTGCATGGGTGGTGGCATCACGTAATACATCACAGGACATTTCGCTATGGTTGGAGCAGCTCATGCATAGGTGTCACCAAGTTGATCATAGTTGGAAAGTTAATGCTTTCATGGTTGATGATGCATTAGCTGAAATTGGTGCTTTAAGGTAACTTCAATATTCTTGTTTTACAGTACAACTTGTATTTATTACAAAAATAACATGCTTGAAATGAATTGAATGTGGCAGGAGAATCACAAGGTGCAATGTTATCTTGTGTGTTTGGCACGTACGTCGAGCATGGCTAAAAAATGTGAATCGATTGGCCAGTAATCCAAAAATTGCAAAAAGACAAATCCAGAGATCGCTGAACGGAAGGAGCAGCATGGACGCCGCTAGGGTTACGGTTCTCTCTGGTGTGAACGCCGACAAGGCTACTTCCCCTCCTCCTGATGTCGATTTCTCCAGGGATCGAGAGAATGCAGCGGCTGCTGCCATAGCAGGGTTTCCCACCACTCTTGAAAAAAACACAGACGCGGCTCCCCTTAACTTTCAGACTTGGATCTCTGCTGAAAAACCCGCTGCAGTGGTCGCTAGTGAGGCGGGAAACGGAAAAAGTCTAAAGACACTCTTCACAACTTCAAACGCAGCGCTGGCCGTGGCGCAAGTGGCTAATACTGATGGAATGCATCATTGAACAGAGAATAATACTCTTCCATGCACAGGCAAAGCTACCGAACTCGTCACTATAGAAGGCAGGCAAACGATTTATTTTGCAGATCTGCAATCATGGAGTGCTGAGGCTCTGAAGCCCTTTGGAAAAACCCAGACAAGCCTCACGGATCTAGGAACAAAAGATTCTTGCTCGGTACAGGGTCAGCTCTGCTCTGGTAGGGTGGACTTCACGGATTATCCCCTCTCTTCTTTCCAGATCCAGATCACGCTTCTATCCGGAAGAACCATGTTGCAATGGGTGCAAGCTACGGATTTAGTGCAAGATCTCTTAAACAACCTTGAACGCAGATTGGGGATTCCATCGGAGCTCCAGCGGTTGCTTCACAAAGGTAAACAACTTGAAAACCCTTTTCCCCTCTCTTTTTACAGCATTGGTAGAGATGCTTCTGTTGTGCTTTCCCTGCGACTTAGAGGCGGAGCACCTGGGCAGCCATCCTCCGCTCCTGCCTTCTCCTATAAGGATGCGGTTCATGCACAGCCGCCCAAGAAAACTGCTCCATCAGCTGAGGCTCCCAAGCCTTTCATTGTGGAATATTGAAATCTCCCATCCATCGCTGGATGAACAATTTCAGATATATGCAGAGACCGCCATCATTTGCAGGTTCAATGGCCTATGGCCTCGAACAATAGATCTGTATCAATGGATCCACGCTAATTGGACAAACAACTGCCAAGTATTCCTTCTTTCGAAGGGTTTATTCATAGTAGTGTTTGCTTTCAGCGAAGATTATCAGAAAGCCTTGACAGGAGGCCCATGGTTCTGGGGAGCCGCTGGACTATTTCTCACCCCTTAGTTCCCTGATTTCGACCCCTCTTCAGCAGTTGTCACCAAGCTTCCCATCTGGGTCCGTCTTCCAAACCTTCCGGCTCATCTCTGGCACTTCTCGGTATTCCAAGGGATTGGAAATGCTTTGGGCCGCTTCCTGGCTTCAGATACCTCTCGAGGGGAGAAAGGAATCTATACCTATGGCAGAATTTGCGCGGAAATAGACTTAAGCAAAGGACTGCCTGATCAGATCAACCTCAAAATTGGGGACTTTCACTGGACACAACCCTTGGATTATGAGAACACTGCATTCCGGTGCAGACATTGTCATCAGACGGGGCATCTTCAGAACACATGTTCCAGCTTCCCCGGCAAAAAAAAGAAAACCAATAGCAAACCGAAGTCCAAGAGCTGGAAACCATGCGATCCACCCCCCATGAATGATCTAGAGTCCTCCAGCTCAGATGAGGAGGAAATGGAAGAGGAAGGAGAGAAAGATGAGCACCCGCAGGGTACGCCCTCGGCCAGCCCTGAGGACCCGTCTGCCCCTCCGATCCCACAGAAACGTTTGCATGAGTCTTCTTCCTCAGATTCAGACAAGGAGACTCATTCTTCAGTGCAAAATAATCTACAATTGGTTCCTGCCCAGCCAAATCACAATGGCTGGGTCAAAGTCAGTAAAAAGAAAGGGAAAAAATTTCGTCTGGAAGTCTCTGCCCACTCTGGGTAGCTTCCTTTGTTTCTCTCTCCATTTTATGTTCTCTTTCACTCATTCCATGGCTGCTTTTGGGGTCCGAGGTTGATAGTGTTTCATTGCCGGCCCCTTGCTTCTATGCTTTGCTTTTTGCAAGCTCAGATTGTACTATATGGTTTTTTTCTTAATAGAATTAGTCTTATTTAGAAAAAAAAAAAAAATCCAAAAATTGCAAAAGAAATGTTTAGTGATTTGGGTTTAATTATGAATTATTGTTCCAATGTTGAAGTGAGAAATGCAATTAATGCTTTCTTCAACAAATTTTCTATTGAGGAAAAGTTCCTAGACTATTTCCACAAGAATTGGGTTGTTGGTGACAAGATTTGTAAGTTGAAAAACTCTTATGTTACATTTCTCTTTTTGGTTTGAAATATCGATGAAATATCTTCATTAACCCAAATTTTATGCAATTATGGATGTTGGTCAAAGGTTGTTGGGATTTTCCCCATGCAAATCAAGAGACAAACAATGTTGTGGAATCATATCACTGTTACCTAAAGACAAAATTTCTATTTGATAGAAGAAAACAATGTTCTCGTAGGATGGATTGGTTGATATATGTTCTTCTAACAAATGTTGAACCCTGTTATCGGTTTAAGGAAATTCTAAAAAATGAAGGATTCTTAAATAATTACAAGAAAGAGAAACAATTGGAATCATCAATGGAAAAAGAAAAAATAATTCCAGATAGTGATTGCAGCCCTCATTCACAAATGTCTCATGCTTTTTGGGTGAGGAGCCAATCTAAGTTAATAAGCAATATCTTGTCACTTTTCATCGTACAAATTTCATAACTTGTGATTGCCCATGGTCTATTCGTGGCAACATATGCAAGCATGCCATAAAGTTGGGTTGGTTGTGTTCTGGTTCAATGGCTTCAAACCAATTAAAAAATCATCAAAGCACAACTGAGTCATACAATGACCCTCCTGAGATAAATATAGAGGCAATATCCGATCTTCCTGAAGATGCAAACACAACTGCCATGGATAGTCACAATGTCGATGTAAATGTTTAACAAATTGAGATGGCCAAGGAGGAGTTATTTGGATACTTAGACCTAGTTCAAAACAGTCCTCCTGCTACTTTGACCAATATTGAACAGTTGATTGCTTTAGTTAAAAATTGGTTGGATGACGCCAACAATATTCATATTATGGATTATGAATTCACATGTGGATTGGGTGCTTTTGAGTTGTCTTTGAAGAGGAAGAAGAGTTTCCTAAGCCCCAAAAAGAGAAGAAAAACAAGGCAACAAAATGCAAGATTGGAAATTGACTTGAATATCCCAGCAGATGAAGATGAACCATTTCAGTTTGAACAACTCAACAAGCGAGGTCACCCTTGCGCCAACAATGAATGCTTTTCTAGGTTTCTTGTGCACGATTTTGTTTTCAATTTGATTTCAATATTTATTCCTATATTGGTTTTATTTGATGTATTAATGTTTTTTTGACTATGTCCTTGTATGTTTGATAGGTGGTGAGGATATGGTTGGAGATTTCTCTAATTTGATGGAATTGTCATTTAAGGTGATTAAATAACTCCATGCATTTACACTCAGTCTTTTAATACATTGATTGTTTTGTAAGTCATGGAATATAGATTTCAAGTGGTTTTTCATACTTGCATAGTTGCATATATTGGTGTCCAAACAATAATATGATATATAAATTCGAATAAATACAATGGAAATGTAACAAAATTATTAGAGGAACTGCAATGAAATTGTAACTAAACATGTCAAACACAATTTTACCAGTTTTTTTATAAATAAAAAAATAAACTAGAGAGGAATATAAATTACAACATCAAATATAATGTGTTTGTTGTCTATGAGTTGCTGCAACAGTGAGCCATTGTGTCAGCAACGGTGAGCCAGTGTTGCAGCAACGGTGAGCCAGTGTGTCAGCAATTGTGAGCCAGTGTGTCAGCAACTGTGAGCCAGTGTGTCAGCAACTGTGAGCTAGTGTTTCAACAACGGTGAGCCAGTGTGTCAGCAATGGTGAGCCAATGTGTCAGCAATGGTGGCACAGTCTGTCAATTTGAATCTATGGGTGACAGGGGACATTCATGAATATTTTTGATACAATAATCACTATGTCCTAGTTCATCAGAACAAAGACACCCTCCTGTCTCCATAATTACATTCCAGTAATCAGATTCTTCTTCTTTTGTCAACGTATACTTCTTTTTATATACCCTTGTTGGAAGGCAGATCATTGGATACTGAAATCTAAGACCTATCCAGTGATTCCCACATTGTCCCATAGCAATAATATACCAAGCAACCCTTTTTAAGGCTATCTTTAAGTTGAGGTAGTTAAATGGATCTTTATTTTAGGGTTGTTTTCCCATGCTATCCCACCTTGCTTTACATCATGCTTGTGCCTTAGTTTCCAATAATTGAATCTGGCGTGCACAATATGCAATGGTCATCTCCCTGTTCTTGGAGATAACCTCTGCTACTTCTAGAGAGTTGATGGATTTTTGATGTTCTTCTATCACCTCCACAGGTTTGGGATGTTCTCCTCTAACCCACAGAAGGCTTTCGGAATTATGCAAATAAATGTTCACATCATCCAACCAACTGGACTGATTTCTCAAATACGATACAAAGGCTCTCAATTGGACATACCTTGTAACATGGTTGGGATTCCATTCTCTATTATAAGGTACCCAAAAAATATGTTGGTACAGTTCACAGAGCAAGTCTCTATCTTGATAACAAATTTTCATATATGCATCCAAGAAACCATCACTGCTTTCAACCTTGAGAGGGACATTTTGGATGATAGCATTCTTTTTAAATATCAGGATTTTTTCAGTCAAGTACGCGTTGTAATTGGTTGAAGGAGCCCTGCAACTGAACACACCATCCATTAGTTGTTCGAGTTCTTGCTTATCCTTCTCCAACTTGGTCACCCTCCTTTCCACCTCATCCACTGTTTTTTTATGTCTTCGTAAACCTTTGTTTTTATATTCTTCGCATATCTTGCCTAGGTCACGAAGTGATTTTTTGTGCACACTGTAAGGTATTATTTGTCCCGGATATGCGTATTTAGACAGTTTTAATTTATCCTTTCTCTCCTCATCATATTTTTGCTCACCAATGTCTTTGGTCAGTTTGATCTCTGGTTCCTCATCCTCTGTTAGTTTCATATCTGGTTGTTGTTCCTTTGTGTCTATACCCATTTATTTTGTTATTTTGATATGTAATTCTTGTTCCTCTGTATCGAAAAATGTGATTTTGGTATGGTCCTCTGTTTGCACAACAATGTCATCAGTCTGTTTTTTTCCAAGGGGTGTATCTTGTTGGACCTTTGGAGAAGGAATACCTATGTCATCAATGGGTATGAACTCTAGAACATCAATGTCATCAGTGTATTTTTTTCCAAGGGGTATATCTTGTTGGACCCATGGAGAAGGAATACATATGTCATCAATGGGTATGCACTTTGTAACTTGGGCCAAGCAATCTAATCTATCAAAAGTTTCTTTCTCTCTGAGCTCATTTGTTAGGGTTTTAACTTTGATCTGTAGTTGCCTGTTTTTCATCTGGAGAGTCCTATTCTTCCTTAACAATGAAATATATAGAGGAATATGTTTACAGGTACTTACTTTTGCAATGTGCTTCTTTGTCAATTCTGGTGGTTTAGTTGGTTGGTCCTCCTAATCATCCCCATACAATTCTGGTTGTGCAATTGGTTGGTCCTCCTGATCATCACCATACAATTCTGGTTGTGTAGTTGGTTGGTCCTCCTGATCATCCCCATAAACTTCTAGTTGTGCAGTTGATTGGTCCTTTTGATCATCCCCATACAATTATGGTTGTGCAGTTGGTTGGCCCAACACTTTTTCCCTACACAATTGCTAGTACTCCTCTTCACCCGCATACAACATTTTAATCGAGACAAGGCCATCTGAGCCATACCATTCAACTAGTCTCGTTATGTATTCATAGTCAGAATCAAGAGAGGGAAGCTTATCAACTTGTTCTTCTGTGTCAGCAAGTTGGCCTAATCCTTCTTCCATGAATCCTTGTTGCATGCATCCTTGGTCCATGACCCCTTCAATTAATATATCTTATGCATACTCTTGCTCTTGATCTTGTTCTAATGTTATCTCTTCTGGGAGTTTTTCTGTAACAATGAGGAGGGTTTCAGGAACTGGAGCATAACGAACTCTCTTTCCCCTATTCTACTTGGCTTTTGGCATTGCTGCCAGGTGTTTCCTGTATCCTCTCAATATTCTGGTCACAGGTTTACTCCCCAATATTTGTACTTCATCATCATCATCTTGGCCATCTCCTTTATGTGCAGCTTTAGCTGCAGAAACCCTAGAAACCATCCTAGTTTGAACACATGGCGACTCAGTTTCCATATGGAAAGGTCCTGTGGGAATTTCTGGAGGTGGGAGGTAAATCAACCCAGTTGCAGGTGCGAGGTCATTGGGCGGAGTTGCAGCTAGGCGGTCATGGGGCGGAGTTGCAGCTAGGGGGTCATGGGGCGGAGTTGCCACTAAGAGGTCATGGGGTGGAGTTTCCACTGAGATGTCATGGGGCAAAGTTGCAGCTGGGGGGTCATGGGGTGGAGTTGTCGCTAAGAGTTCATGGGGTGGAGTTGTTGTTGAGAGGTCATGGGGCAGAGTTGTAGCTTGGAGGTCATGGGGTGGAGTTGCAGCTTCAACATGCAATGGCTTTCCAACTAGTTCATCCCAAGTTCTCCCTTCCCTTTGCAGTGCAACAACCACCAAAAGTTTAACAAGGCATTGGTGGGAAAGGATTTCGAGTAGCCGCTTTGATTTCTACACACCTCGGACCATTTGGTCTAGGGTTTTTTCAAGAAAGAATGGCATGTTAAGCAACCTACCATGGCGCAGGTGGTCTAACAAGTGGAGGTGCTCATAATAAATAACCACATACCTTCCTTCACAAGTGAAAAATCTCTGGACAAGGAATGCCGCATCCGACCAGGGTTGTGGTAATGACTTCCTCTCATATCCTGAGCCACTCCTTATCAGTTTTTCACCCGCCTCAAGGAAATTCCTCACAACATCATGTTGGGGTTTTCGTGGTGCAAACCACTTTTCTCCCATCTGGGGTAACCCTGACACTTCAACAATCACTTCTTCTGTTGCATGCACCACTGTCCCTATTACCTCTGATCTACCCTCCTTGTAATGCATGGCAGATTCTAGGGCTATGTCATTGTCATGCCCCTGAAACTTGCAAATATAATCTATCCAGTCAGCCTGTTCAAATAATTTTTTAATGGGTGGAAATGCGTCTAACAATTATTCGGCACTTTCATGGCGTACTCTTGCATCTCCCATCTCTAGCCAGAGTTCAGAGTGTCTATGGTTGTGTTAGTTGTTTGCAAGAGTTTGAATGTGGGACAATGGCGCAATGGAAGAGTTGGGGTAATGGGTACAGTAATAAATTAATAATGGGGAAGGGTTATTTATGGCGGTGCCCGTATGCATACATGTGTTGCCACAACGTCTGCCTCCTATTTGGCACCGACAGTTCGTTCATGTCGTGGTCAAGGGAGATTTCTGTTACTGTTGTACACTGTCAAAGATTGCTTAGGAGTTGCCGCATAATAATTTAGGGTTTTATTATACATACTCCTTAAATAACTTTCTTTAAATATGGATTAGGGTCTATACCATCCCTTCCATGTACCACTTAACCTTGGGAAAGAATATTTTAGCATTGAGGATAGTCTGACCTAGGCTAGTGTTGGTTACAGTTTATGGTTGTAAGGTTAACTTCATTGATGTGTAAGTTGTTCATATTATTTTCTCTGTTTGCAGGCTAAGTTGTTGTTGATGTCATGGATGTCAAAACGTGCTTCAGTTCAAAAAACCCAGCCTTGTGGCTGTAGATGTTGATGATGGAGAAATTCACAACAATTGGATTGTTTGTTTGGATATTTATACATTTCTGCCCCTTAAATGAGGTTGGATCTATGGATTGCAAAAGTGCAAGATGTCACATTTTCATTTTGCATTTAACCACGTATGTATAAAGGAAAAATACTGATTGATATATAAGCTATCTTGGTTGTCTTGTAACCAAGGGTATCTCACATAATTTGTCAATGAAGAGACTTCTTTAATAATTAGAGCTCATTATACTCAAATTAGAGGCTTGTACAAATTATGGGAGCATGTGCTACTCATGGATAATGAATGAATGAATGTTTATAGAAGTTGGAATTTTGAAGGATTGAAGGCATTATAGTGAATAAATAGTCTCGTTTTGTAGCATCTTTTGGAATCCTCTATTTGCTGATAAAACTATTTATTTTGCTGTTTATTTTTTGGGTTATGTTTAAAGTGATGTTAATTGATAAAATATCATTTGTAAAAAGAAATAGTAAGTATTTATGTTTTATATTGATGCAACCATAAGGCTGCAAATACCCAAAGATGCAAGGTTAGCGGAATTAACCCCACATTACCTCCATTAACCTTAAACGTTCATCTTTTAATCATAGGCACGCGAAAGCTTAACAATAAGTGGCTCTTAGGTTTATAACTCATATAACCATATAATAAATTTTTTACCTTTATGCAGTGGTCGCCCCTTCACATTACCTTATCGCATACACGACTGCAACTTTATACAACCCCCACGGACCTGTGGTTTATGGGCCCACACACGACCTGACCAATCACAACGAATCGCACTTCGCAAATTATGTAACTTAGCAGATCACAACCCATAACAAATAAATTTAACAACTAAACAATCCCAACGTCGATGAAAAATCTCTCTAGAACTGTGATGTAATCTCCACCGTTAGTCTATGCCGGATCCAACGGTCCCAATCTACCGTCTCACACCGCCATCTCCCATTTGTATCGCATCGCAATCAAAACAACTTACCATGCGATGTTTAAACAATAAACTCTAAAATCGTCGATGTGCGATATGCGATTGAACTCTCTGCCTACCACGTGTCCACTTCGCAATTTTCTCAACGTAGCGCATCGCAACTTAAATCATTTACCTTGTGATGTAGTTAACAATAAACACTATAACCATTGATGTGCGATATGTGCTTGCATCCTCCACCCGCCACATGTCCACTTCGCAACTTTTCAAACTTAACTTTGCGATGTAATTTGGTCCGTCCATCTCTCACTTCAATTCTACGATTTAATCATCGTCGTCCAATCGCCTCCTTTGGAAATATTCTAAAGGTTTTCTCCCTTTATCGATTTCCCTGTTTCTTCGACTGTCGCCGCTCTACAACTCCATCTTCTCCATGCTACTCCCTACGATATTTCATTCAATGAACTCATGCAACTCCATCTTTCTCCACGGTGTTAAAACCCTCCTGAGCTTTATTCTGGTTATCCAATCATTCACAGAACGATTTCGGTTGCTGCAACACCTCTACACATTGTTTTCAATCCATAATTCGTAATTTATTCATCTTCGTCCTGCATAACAGTTTTAATTGCACTCATTCTCTCCAATTAACTTCTCTCACAGCCAATTGCTCAAGAACTGGAATCGCTCATGATTCTACTCAGTTATTCCATTGTAAATCCTTTTCACTCAGAAAGACTTATACACTCATCAAAATTCAAGTAATCAGTAATTTATCATACAGAAATCAAAGTTATTATTTTACGGATCACTCAGCACATAAAAGAACAATCACAAAGTTTGTAATTTATTAACACTCTGCACTCCACATAAACTCGAAATTGAGTTGTATATTTACAAACAAATAATTATAGCAATGATACCTTCTCTCGGCCTAATTTTCTTTATCAGTGGCCTTTTCTCATCCCTCTCTTTATATCTAACTATGCCCATAGGATTACAATCAAATCCCCTCTCGAAGAATCATTCATTGTCCTTTATGCCTTTGAGGCTTACAAATTTATACAAAAGGTTCTGTAACCAATTCTGGTTCAGATCCATAGGTTACTCAACTAAATCCTAAGGATCCTCTCAAATCCATAAAATCATCAACTAATCCCCGAAGTCTAGGATTCACAATCCCTTTGAAATCTAAACTATCCTAAATCTCTCATGTTCTCCTACATTCGAGAACATTTACAAATATGCCTCACAATATTTAATTAAATCCTATTCTAAATGTCTCACATAAAATCACTCAAAACATTGAAAACATTACATTAATTAAATACTTTAGAAAACTAACTCCCTTGAAATATAAGACCCCCTCGATTCTACTAAATGTACAAAATTTTAGAACCATGATGCTCCTGCATCATATATGTATTAAGCATCCATCACATAATCTAATAACAGAACTAATCTATGATAAAAATTAGAGAACTGAATTGTAATAACAATGTTTAAATAGTTGTCCAAGTGAGGTGATATAATTTCAAGTAAAGTAATTAGAGGTAAAAATACAATTTAAACACTGATAAATACATGAGAACATTTTTTCAAATATACTAAATACATGACAACGCTTATGTACTTGTACCAACACAATTGAATGAGATTGGAATCCGACTTACAGAATAAAAGCCATAATAAAAGCATCCATCACATAATCTAATGACATAACTAAACTGTAATAAAAATGGAATTGATTAGTAGTATTTCTGAAAAATACATTTTCTACATACATGCGTTGAGATATAACACCAAAAAATAGAGTGAGGCCATCTATAAAAAAACACCTCATATAAATAAATACATAAAAAATGAGGGACATCAGGTTGGTCCAATCTATCTCAAGAAATATGAACACAATAATATGACTCCCCCCATAATAACCCCAATCCCAATCAGAACAACAATCCATTTATTAATAGGCAATCTATATCGATGCCTATCAATAATAATTGGTGGAGCACATGCTGGCTCCATAAAGCTGCCACATCCACGTCCATTGGATGCTGCTTCAATGAGTATCGAATCACACACCCTTTGGACATCAGATTTGTAAATAATCTCAAAATGGTGAAATTGTGCAGTAATGGTTCTTGCCTGCTGGTGAAGGGGTTTCAGGTTAGGTCTTCTGACCTGGTAGGTACCATTCATTTGGTTGGTGATTAATTCAGAGTTTGTGTAAGTGACAATGTCACTTGCACCATAACTCTGTGTAGTTGTGATGCCATCAATCAAAGCATGGTAGTGTGCTTCGTTGTTTGTAGTAATGCCAGGTAATTCTCTACTATTTTGGTATACCTGGCAAAGGGCTTCATTATGAAGCACGAACCTTGTCTGTGCATGCCCTAGGTTTGGGTGGCACCATATTTGGATTGCCACGACCCATTTTGTAACCATCTGCAAAACAAGAAAATAGTTTAATGAAATATTGTTACAATGTTAAAATGCAGTAGCGACAACTCGCTGTTGCAGTGGTGGCAACTCGTTGTTGCAGTAGGGGCAAATCGTTGATGCCGCTATTGCAACAGTGAATTGCCGCCATTGCAACAACGAGTTGCTGCCACTACTAAAAATTAAAATTTGCAGTGGCGGCAACTCGTTTTTTCTGCTACTGCAATAGCGAGTTGCCGCTCTCTCTACGAAATAAATTAAAAATGAAGTGCTTACAAATTGCAATTTTGTTAATATAAATAAAAAGTTAATTTTGAGCAGTTGCGGAAATACACTGTTACAGTGGCAGCAACTCGCTTTTGCCGCTACTGCAACAACTAGTTGTCGTCACTCCTCAAAATTAAAATTTACAGTGGCAGAAACTCGTTGTTGCCGCTACTACAACATCGAGTTGCCACTCTCTCTAGGAAATAAATAAAAAATGAAGTGCTTACAAATTGCAATTTTGTTAATATAAATAAAAATTTAATTTTGAGCAGTTGCGGCAATACACTGTTACAGTGGTGGAAAGTTGTTGTTGCCGCTACAACAACAATAAGTTGCTGCCACTGCTCAAAAGTAAAATTTGCAGCGGCGACAACTTGCTGTTGGAGTAGCGGCAACAGTGAGTTGCCGCCATTGCAATTTTTAAATTTGAATTATATAAAAAGGAAAAACACAGTAAACGAGAAATTTACTTACCTTTCCTATTGCTCCTGCTACTTCTCTTTGTCCATGAATGGTTAGCTTACTCCCTGGTTAAATTGGTCCCTGAAATTGGAAGCACAAAGAAGCAAAGGAAGCTCATTAAAAACTAGAAATAAAAAATAAAGTGCTTACAAATTGAAATTTTGTTAATTTAAAGAAATCAAAGTGGGAAGTAGCTACATTGTACCCTGTGTACCCTGTCTGAATCTCCTTATTCCACCCTCTGTAGGTAGTGTTATGCAAGTTCACTATAGAGTGGAAGAAAAACTGGAAACAAGAAATGAATAAATAAACCAATCACATCAACACAAAAAGTCTATAAACAATTAAGGTCTCTAAAATGAAAAGTAGAGAATTAGATATTGCACTTGTTGCTGATATATGGAAAATTTTCTTACCTACAATCAAAAGAGGAATGAACATTGTTTTGGCCAATTTTCTTAAGCTATCCAATGACCCAGTAATAACCTCTGCTCTTGTTCAGGAACTTCTCCAGCTCTCAAAGGTTAATCTCACACTGACACCATATATAAACATAAACTAATTTTTCCACTCTCGGCTTTGTAGCTCGAATGTTTCTCGTCCAGCTGCTGGAGGGTCCTCACGACAAATACAGAAAGCGGACTTACTCGACGGAATGCAAGAATGAAGGGATGAAGTGCTCTCAACAGAATGAGGAAGGAGCGGTCGACAGAATGAATAAGGAGTTGTCCGCCCAAAAAATTCAAATTGTTGAGCGGACAGTTTTGGGCGGCAACTCGAGAGCCGTGGTAGATAGGCAGCCATTACTCCCATTTACGGAGGATGGTTCAAATTTGAAATGGCGATTAGAATACTGTCACTTCGGCCCTCAATTGACTAGGTGAGGTCGCTGGCTCGTGTGGGGCGGCTCGTGTGGCTGCGTACGCGGGGCTAGAAAACGACGACGGGGCGCCCAAACGGGGACAGCTCACTACCTGCGTTAACAGACGTTAATGTCCCTTTGCGACGAAGGAGACGCGTTCGCTAGAAGATTTTCGCCAATAGCTAGGGGCGCAAAACCCAAAAGACATTCCGTCAAATGGTTAGTCCACTCCTCTAACAAGTGAAATCCAACATGAAAGATTGTGGAACCTTCTAAAGTGGTTTGTCTTCCTTTCAAACGTTCATTTACTTAGTCAACAAGTCAACTAAGTAAAAGCAACTAGTGTAAAGTATAAATATTCGAACTAGCGCATACACGCTTTCTAAGGAAAACCCTATACATAGTGGTATTAAAAATCTCAATTTTGGTTTAAAAAAAGGGTCTCACAATAAATATTAAGTGACTATAATAATGGTACAAGTAATGGGTATTCAAAATGATGTTCAAACTTTAAAAGTCAAAATAGTAAATTTTATCAAAATTTCAAAGCGGACCACTACTAAATTTCACTCGACATCGTATTTAACATTGGGTATCCAAAATGTGATCGAAATATTGTTTAATTAATTTTGACTAAAATTGAAATCGAAGGTTATTTTCCAAAGATTATTTAAATATATAACCAAATTTTAAGAAAAATAAAATTTCCAATTATAAAAATATGCTAAAAAAATTCAAAATTGTGAATCTTAAAAATATAAATATGAAAATATCTATGGTACTCCAAAATTATTATCAATTATTAAAAATTAGTATTAAAAAAAAAAAATAGTATTTAAAAAAAATTATTTTTAAAATAATTAATTAAAAATTTTAATAGTGTCCTATTTAATTATTTACATGCTCCCATGCATATTTCTAAATGTGATTGTCACTAGGAAATGCACCTTTAGAAGTGCCTTAACCCAACTTTTCCGATCCACTCGATGTGTCTCTAACTAAGTCCTTAGGGTTTTTAGACTCATCATTAGACAACGACTAGATTCAAGCCTCTTGTACCTCCCCCTGCTAATCTACTCGGGGGCTTACCTGATGGCTATTTGAAGGCGTTGCCACAGTTTCATGGATGAAATGACATAACCGATGAGGACCACCTTACTGCCTTTTAAGACTACACTAATAATTTTTATGTAGAAGAGGATGTGCAAGTAGATTCTTTGTTGGAATCACGATTTCCGTTAAACCAAAACCCGCAGGATTTAGTCTCCACTACAATCGCCAGAGTTAGGATCCACGAGAGGCAGTTAGTCCATGTCGCGAAACACATGGGGAGCATTGAACCCAATGTCCAACAATCTCCCCACCAATGCAAGCTGAGTGAGTTTAGAACTCGAGACCTATCGCTTTGATACGACTTGTTGGATTCACGATTTTCGTTAGACCAAAACCCATAGGAATTAGTCTCCACTACAATTTCCAGAGTTAGGATCCACGAGAGGCGGTTAGTCCATGTCATGAAACACACGGGGAGCGTTGAACCCAATGTCCAACATTCTTAATAGTGGAGAGGGAATGGGGTAAACAAATTTAAGGGCCTAATTAAGCCCATTAGGAAAGCTACTAAAAATATATTTGAATACATGTTAAAAACCTATCGATATATGTAATGAAATTAATGTGATACATTCCTAGTATACCTATCATGAACCACCTACCAAGATATTACATATTCGTAAAGCCTTGCATAACAAATATTAACACTGACAAATCATGATACCGAATGATGGACTGATTTATAATTAACTAATTTAGATTCCTTTGATTTTTAACGTAGATGTAATGATAAAATGGTTATAAGTTAAACATGTCTGATCTAAATAAAGAATAACCATAGACTTTATAAATATGTACATTTATTTCTAGCATAAAGTACTCTAATGACTGCAAATGAAGGACCACAGAGAAGGAGAGCCATGATTCCAAAAGTGGGAAAATGAAAGGGATTTATACAAGGCTTAATGGGGCTAAGGGGAGAGGACCTTAGTGAATTATATAGTTAAAGTTCTTAAACTCTTTTAATTATAAAACCTTGCTTATTAATCCATATTTTATATTATTTTAAGCTTTGGAGATTAAAGATGAAATGTGGGATTCTCATGAAGAGACACAGTGAGAGATTAGTGAGCAATATAGTGTTAAGAATTTGAGCATGCATGAGAAATTGAGAAATTGGTAAGCAATATAGTGTTGAGAATTTGAGTATGCATGATTGTCGTATCACATTGTGGAGGTACATAATTGAAGGATGGGGAAGGATTATTCTTTAAATAATTGAAGGTCTACTCTCAAGCAAATTTATGTTGTTGATTTTGTATAATTATGGAAATGGCCATAGTATTGTTGTAAGGAATTTGCACATAATTTACAACTATATAAATCCCTACCAGCCATATAGGAAATTGAGTTGCCAACTAAGACAGATGAATTTTTCCTACTGCTAAGAATCCCTAGAATTAGTAGAGATATTTCCTTACCAGCTTGAGCTTAAGCATTGGAAGGGAATTGCAATAGCCTAAACGATTTATTAGAATAGAAAGGGATAACATTCTTAGTGCTTTCTAGTTGAGGGGAAAGAGCTATGGTAGAATGTGATAGTCGTAGAGGGACTCCTTTGTGAAAGTTTAATTGGTTATGGGTTGAGTAAGAGGACTTAAAGCTAGGTATTAAGGCATTTCCCTTATCAATTCATAGCCTCAACTTAGGGTTGGCTTCTATTGTATAAAGATAAAGTGTGACAAATATCCTAAGGTTGGGTAGAACATCCTTTGTTTGCAACTAGTTGGACGATTATTTTCTCAAAAAAATAAGTTTTCTTCTATTGTGTTATAGTTATGTATAAATTGTTGATTTATTGACTCTTTTGTTCAACATTTTAATACTTTTGGTTTGTTTAGTTTTCTATTTTTATATTTACTTTGCATAATCATGTATGAGAAAATCAAAGGACCATATTCATGTTTAAGGTTTGATTTTAAAGTTTTAAATCTATTGTAACTATGCTTCTATTTTTCCAAGGGTCATAGGTGAGAGAGGGGTTCTCTTTGACCTAGGAGGAAAGATGGTTATTTTCTTTTCATGAAGCATGTGAGTAACTTCAAATAATTAAACCAAATCCTATGCCTTGTATTAAGGGTTACTTCTAGCTTCATCACAATCCATTTAAAAGCTCACCATTATTGGAGACTCTAAAAACATGATTCGACACTTCCAACTGGACTCTTCTCTTTTCGATGTCCCTTTGAATTTGATACTCCAACAAATTCATGTTGCTCCTTGATCCTTTACACAAGTTTCCTTCTTTCATGTGCCCTACATTAATAATAGATTAGCAAACCTCCAAGAAAATTGGTCTCTACACGCTACATAGGGGGTATTCATTGTTAATGGTAATCCTCCTCCTTGCGATTCCTTAATAGATAACACCTCACATCTTATCCTTACTTTGGGCTCACACATGGACACCTTTCATCCAACATGCATTATGTGTTAATTATTCATGCTATAATCCAAGTGGATATTGATTGCCACCCACCTCTTCCACTGTCTCAATGGTTTTGTATCTTCTTGTTAGTTTCTATATGATTTTTGGGTCCCAAACTTATGGGGTCGTTTCCAGGCCCTAAATAGTGTTTTCTAGAAATTCAAGGGACTAAGGGTTGTCATGGAATCAATATATTCAATAATCGTTAATCCTAAAATATTTCCTTCCATCGAGTTATCGTGTGGACCAAATGCATATTATATGCAAAAAACGTGCCCCCAAGACTGTTAATGTACCAAATAACCACCTCGAGGCCCACAAACCTTTTGGTGTTTCATCTTCTGGGGTTATGGTTCTTGACCTATAGGGTTATTTATTTATGTTAAAGGTCATTATTTTAGGCTCTTCTAACAACTTTTGTGAATGCACATAACTTCCATCTCTATTTGTTCGGAGATAAACACCACTATTCTTTCCACTTTGTGTTCTACAATATTATGTTATTTTATTTTTCAATAGAAGTTAGGATTTCACTATATTATTGTGCTCTCTGCTATATTTATGTGTGTGTTCCATTTACTTTCCTACATTTCATTTCATTCCTTGTACAACTTGGGTTAATGGTATCATAACAACTTGATCCTTGTTGTTTCTAAACGCATGTCCTTGATGAGCTTAGAGTACATAGAGTTGGGTCTCAAGGTAGCTTCACTTGGGAACAATCGATCTTGCAAACCCAAGAGGCCTCCCATGGTGGAAGAAAAGAGCGATGCAAGAGTTGGATAACATATCATGTTGTTGCTCAAGGAAGCAATCACACAACAAAGGAATGATATTATGGACGATTTCTCCCAAATCCTTTGACGACTGCCAACAACGTCCAAGGAACCTTCAACAAGTAGAAATTTTGGTGGTGCAAGGCCATTGAAGGTACATGTTACCTTTTATATATGTTTATTTGAAGGCCAAATAGATGTAGATGCTTTTGAGAAATGGTTAAATATGTTAGAGGGTTATTACTTTATCCAATTTTTTTCTGACAATGAGAGGATCACTTTCATGCTACTAAAAGTCATTTCTCATGTCAAATATTGGTGGTATGGGTACTAAGAGAGACACATCAAATATGATTTTGGGATGTTCAATGTAGGACCCACTTGGGCCACTTTTTTTTATGTCATTAAGGAGACATTCTACCTTGCAGGGTGCTACGATGACCAATACACGAGATGGAAAAATATACAATAGGAAAGAGACCAGGTGATGCCAGAGTACACCAATAATTTCCACAACTTGTGGTCAAAGGTGGATATCAAGGACTCTAAGAAACACCTAGTCTTGAAGTACCATAGTGGCCTACATAGGTACATCCAAACGAAGATGGATATCTTAGACATCTCCTCACTAGATCCACTTGTCAATATGTTGTCAAATTGGAGTATAAAATAAAGTAGCAGGAGTTTGGGTATGAAAATATGCCATAACATAAGCCTAGAAAAGGTAACCTTAACTCACAAAACATTGGATAAAGAAAAGAGCGTTAACCTCAAGACAACTATCCCAAGTTGTAGGCCAAGAAGGGTAATGGGAAGCTAAAAAATGAACTAGAAAGTGGTGTGAGTTCCACAAAATCCCTTGGCACAACACTGATGAATCTCACTTGAAAAATTAATTGTTTCCATAGCTTAAAGAAAAAGAAATAAATTATGGCTCTGATTTTGATTTAGAGGAGGATAAAGGAAAGAAATGTTGAATGGTGTTTTCATTGATGCCACTGTCTGTAAATGAACACTCTTAATATTTGTTTGGATTGCATTAATTGGAAGCTCCATTGGAAGGATGGTCAAAAACCCTAGCTATATGGTTTGGATTCCTTGGGTGATGGAAAAACCCTGTACTTGTTAGAGGTTTTTGAAGAAGAAAATCATCATGTTTGCCTAGAAGACCCCTGCCAATGGATTCTCCTCATTATTTTGATTCTCTTAATATGTGGAGGGTCTTGAACAACCTCACGGTTGTAGAGATACGCTTGGCCAAATTTGCAAGCCCCATTTCATGGTTAAAATCCCCAAGGGTTGTTGTTGTGGCAGCATTCAATTGACTCAAGAAAGATTATGAAAACTTATGGTCAAATTTCCTATGTGGCATTTGATTGGAAAATCATGAATTCAAGAGGCCCTTCTATTAAATATCAAAATAAAGGCGGCATCACATTATTTAAATAGTTGATGATATGGTATAATAAGTATTGGTTGAACAATGTGGCATTTACAAAGAAACTTAATATGGAAAAAAAAAATGTATCAAAGAAGACTAGATATAATTGGAAACCTAATTTGGCTAGGGTTTTGTCGTTCAAATTTCAAATTTAAATATTTGATTCTCTCCTAGTCGGCCTTATTTTTATTTTTAGGTCCAAAATTACAATTTTAAATTTAAATATCTTCCCTTAACTCATGTTGACCTCAATCCATAAAACTAGTCCCTCTTAGAATTCTATAAATAAGAGGACTTCGCTCACCTCAAAGTTATCTAATGAAAATCTCTTGAATAATATGTAATCACATGTATTCTATGAAATTATTCACACCTAGGAAGCAAAACTTATTCCTTTTGTAGGTCGAAGTTGTTGAAAGATTTTTTTGGTGTTTTATGGGCTTATGGTTATGGATGGGTAAGGGATTTGTTGGGAAATTTTTCATGCAGGTGGTTTTGTTGGAATTCCGATGCCAGATCAAGAGAATTTTGTTTCAAATATTTTCAACCTCATGTGAGGCTCAACTGTGACACATTCAATCCCTAATTCAGACTCCTTCTGAGCATATTTAAGGTAGTGATCATTGGAACAAATTTGATTTAATTCCATCGGCCTAGCATAGAGTACTCACACCAAAATCTATTGGATGTTATTTGAATGGAACCAAAATTCATTAAGCAGTAAATCTGGGTAGTATTTGTAGCTCAATTTGATATACAGCTATGAATACCAGAAGCTAAGCTGTTAGGGAAGTTGTTAGGAAAAAATACCCACTTTAGGCCTCTACATCAGATGCAAAATTCTCCAAATTATTCGCAAACCAAAATAAAAATAGGATACGTCACAATGAATTGGAAGTTTGATACGTATTTATTCTTGTAGTGTTGGCTGAAGTTGTGTTCCAATTCAATGAAATATAGTGTGACCTGTATGGAAAACCAACAGAACAGAATCAAGCTTTGAAGCCACAAAAAACATCGTAAATCTACAGTGAAGTCTGCAGCGAATGTGAAGAATTGTTAGCTACAGTCGTGAGTTTCCCATGATGAACCGTAGTCTGCGATAGTGTTGTAACGTGGAGTGTAGCACAATGGCCAGCTAAAGCCTACAATACATATAGCAACATGGACTGCATCACCCGGTGCTCGAATGACATGCAACATTGAGAGGGGTCACGACTTATCTAAGTAGACGGAGCCATTGAGGTTGAGACATTAAATCGAGCCTCAGAGATACGAGCACTTTTCCATTCACCACTTGTGTTGACAAGAAGTAGCAATGCTGAAAGCACCGTTCAGAAAATGTAAAGTTTGATTGAGGTGATGTATCTTTAATTTATTATAAGGTCAAGGCGTATTTCGCATATTGAAACCTGCACTTTGAACCATATATATCAAATCTGTGTATGTGCCATTGGAAGCTAGATTATGGAGCCCAGTTATTTTCCAACAATGATATGACAACCATGAACAAGATGTTGAAATAATATTTTTTTGTTATGGTTTCCATTCTATAGAACAGTATGCATAATTCGGTGACGAGAGTGCCAACGAGTGAGCAAATTGTCGAACATTTCATAACTTTTGAAATACTGAAGTCAATTTTGACCTGAATTGGGATCCAAAAGAAGCACTAAGATCATAGTTCAAAGACATACCTTATTGAAACGGTGGATGATGATACTTATTAGTTTTGACAGTGTCATTGTAGTTATGGCAATTAACTTGCATATTATTGATTTGAGCAGTTAGGGATTGAGATAACATAGAGGGATTGCATGATTTTGTGCTTTGGTTATTCACTTGCATATTGATGATATGATCAGTTAGGATTTGTTGAAGCATATTGGTCCACCCTCTTATGATCTCAATCTTGTCAAGGATACAAATTGCATTTAGGCATCATTCAAATTGGTGGCATTTAGGGTTATGCTCGTGGCAATTGCAGTATGCAGTATTGTGATCCTATAGAAGAGATAAATACATGTCATTTTGTGAGTGTATTGAACATACTACTACTTGAGTTGCTAACACATATATATATATATAGATGTTGGTCACAGTTGTGAAACTAGGATTTCAGTAGCAAAAGTTGAAGTACAACATTGGCATTGACAACTAAGGTTTGATGTAAAAATTGAACATAATCTTAATTATTTGTTGACAAGTTATGCAACGGTCAAATTGATTGTTGAGTTTGAGAAGAATTGAGAAGTGAGGTTGCGAGGGTTTGATAGTGATATACAAAAGTAGTAGAGATTGTATTGCAGTTCCTATATTGATTTTGAGGGCATGTGTGTCCATTTTAAAAATTGTTAAACGTGGTCCGCCAGCTGATCAAGGTGGTGCAAGGTAGGAGAGTGGAATCTCCTTCAGGTTGGAGCCTGAGAACACTTCAGTGCAGCAGGGTGGTGCTAGGGCAGGTTGGTGCTTGCATGGGGAATTGAAGCACCATTCTAGTTGCAGCTGGTAAATATGGCTTTGGAGCATCCTTCAGGTTGGAGCCTGTAAACCAGGGCATTGGAGTGTCATCCTAGTTGCATTTGGTAAATATGGCATTGGAGTTTGTCTATCTATGGACAAGAAATCTGTGTCGCCCAACAGTGTTTCCTATCCTACAGAGTCAAGCCCTTCAAAGATAAGGTATTGTGTGATGTTACCCCACTTGAAGTTTGTGATGTTCTTTTATGACAACCTTATATGTGGAAATTTCATGTTGTTTATGACCCTTGTCCATGTAGTGTCATTGTTGCTCTCAAGAGTTAGCTCTACAAGATACTAGAGGTAGTCCCAACTATTGCAATTTCATTGATCTTAACAAAAGAGTTCCAAAAGGTAATATATCAGACTTCAAAGTTTGTTCTCTTCATGGTTCAGTTAAAATGTGAGAGGAAGTTCACTACAACCACCACAACCTCTGCACGAGGCCTCTCTATACAACAAAAGTAACTGGAAAATATTGTACAAACATACAAATATATCTTCACTCCTCCTATGGGGGTGGTTTTGCATTTTTATATCAAACACTCAATTGGATTGATACTTGTTGCTCCTTTAACTAATGGCCCAATATATAAAATGCTATCTCTTGGAGAACAGGGAAATAAAACCTCATATTAATGAGCTCATCCAAAAGGGCTACATTCGACTGAGCTCCTCACCTTGCTGGAGTCCAATTGTGTTGGTGTAGAAGAAGGATGGGACATGCAAAGTCCAAATTGATTATAGAGCCCTAAATAAAATCAACGTATCAATATCAAGAATAGATACTCGATCCCTAGGATTGATGATATTCTTGACCAACTCAAGGGTTCCAAGTTCTTTAGTAAGATTGATATGAAGCCAAGCTACCACAAGGTTCTAATTGAGCAAACTAATGTTTGGAAGACAACATTCAAATCTAAATAAGGCATTTTTGAGTGGTTGGCCATGCCCTTTGGCTTAACTAATGCTCCATTGATGTTCATAAGGATGATGGATGATATCATGTAGCCATTCACAAAATATTTTGTGGTTGTATATTTGGATGACATCGTCATCTTCACTAGAACCTGAGCAAATCATTTGCAACACATTCAATAGGTCTTGAGCACCTTGTGGCAACACAAGTTGTAAGCAATATGGAGAAATTCTCATTTGGCATGCAAATAATTCAATATTTGGGATACATTGTGCTTGAACATGGGTTGCATGTGGATCCATGTGGATTTTATTATTTTTAAATTTATAGTTTAGTTTTATTTTAATATTAGTGGAAATAACATGAAATAGGTCTTTACTCAACCTTGACATGCAACAAATATATATTAATTGAAGGATCTCAACAAGTTTGAAGGAATCATGGGATAAAAACAAAGGCTAAACATTGATTTACATTATTAGCATGAGATTAAAGTAAGGGTTGAGTGTAGTGGAGGTGGACTAATCATGAAAAATTTCTTCCATAGATGTTGATGTTATGGAATACATAAGACATATAAGTAGAAGCGTTGAAGTTGATGATGCAAAGAGGAAAAATTATTCATTATTTGAAAACTTAATCTCTAAAGACTTTGTTAGCAAAACACGACACAACACAATTTATTTGGTATTGTTGTTGAATTGTTACAATATGCCACATCTCATTAATTAGAGACAATTTCTACTTTAGTATTTATTGATATGACCTGGATTTGGAGAGTCATAATTTTTTTTTGAAGAGGAAATGTTTATTTTCTTGAAAGCATTAATTTAAGTGGCACAATTTGGCATGGTCATGGGTAGAGAAAAGAGTGCATATAAGGAAAATAAATTTGGGAGATAAAATGAAATTGTTGAGAAAAGCAACCATAAGCATAATCAAAACAAATATGATTAGTGATATATCAAGGACATACATGTAAAAGAATTATTTTTATTGAAGGGGATAAATATAGAGAAACATAGTAGAGCAATCAAATTGGAGATAACTCTTACATTTTAAGTTGGTGTGAGATATTTTTTGTTAAAACGAAAAAAAAAATTGATGGTGACTTATAATTCCATTAGAAAGGGTCACATTGAAGTGTATGTGTGTGGAAAATAATATACCATACTAAAAGGATGTTGGATGGGTGGAGAAGAGGATAGGTAAGTTTAAAAATTTGAAATATTTTCTTGGTGAATCTCTCAAAATCAAAATTTTGGATATGTAATTATGTTGGAGACAATTGTACAACATGTGAGACGACTTTGGGAAGCACAAGTTGGTGCTTAGAAGAAACCATTACGCTAATAGACCAAAATATAGGAGGAGAAAGGACCTTTAAGCAGAATTTTGTTGGAGTATGAAACATAAAATTTTCCAAGGAAATCATTGGGCTAGGAAAAAACTGGTTGGCAATGACAAGTTTCTAAGGAAGCCATTAGGTTGGATGATTTTGTAATTTTTGTTAGTAAAACCCGCAAGTAATTCTTCTTATATACTTTCAATTGATAAGTACCATGACCATGACTCATACCCTTGACCCTTGTATGCATCCAAGACCTTGTCACTGCTCTTTTCTTGGGTCTTTATGATGATCTCCTTTTCTGCATCATTCTGCACTAGGACTAGAGAACTCGGTCTCTAATTGTACTCCTTCTTTCTGCACTCCTTGACCCTAGGAAATCTCAGTTCCTAGTTAAAATATTCTCGACCTCCTTGTTGTAGCATATACTTCATTATTATATCTCTTATTCTATCTAGTCCCTTCTTCACTCCTTGTAGTCCTTTAGATAGACCCTTGCACTGTGTTAGCACCTACGTTAACCCTTACCTTTTGTTTCACTTCAGAATTGTGATATGCCACCTCTATGTTGCACCTCCGAACTATGATATGTCACCTTTTATGTTTCACCTTAGAACTATGATTTGTCACCTTTTATGGTAGAGATATCCGAAGTGGTTAGACCCAATACAGTGACATAATACTTCTTCTTCACTTCGTTGTATATACCCTAACTGTAGTTCTTGTCTTCGTACTTGTCATCTCAGATTTGTACGAGTTTTGTCTCACCAAATGAGGCCGCAGAGATGTCCAAAACACTCATATTAGTCTGAAGTGTATCTTCTGTAATTTCAGCGAAGTCTACCTGTGTATTTATAGTGATTGGCCACAAGAAATAAGTTGACCTTTCCATGAATAGCTGTGATTGTTCATGAGCCGACTTGTTTTATGTTTGTAAAACTACTTGGTGAGGAGTATCTCTAGCATCTATTAAATTGATTTGTTCATGGGTATTTGCATGATACTTGTGAAATCTTTTATGAGCCAATTGACAAGGTCTTGGAGCATCAATACCGATCCTTTACAAGTGTAACAACACATGACTCTAAATTATACATTTATGACAAGATGACAAATTCCTAAAAGACATCAAGAAGAATTTTTTGACCTATAATAAAAAATCCTTGCTTATGAAACCCATGAATCAAGTATTACAAAAATATATGTTATTATATTTCTCTTCTTCATTTCATAAATTCATAATTACATAGTCATTATGAAGACCGAACCTAGTTACACTTTCCAACAATCCCTCTTAACTAGGAGGTATTCATAATGGTACATGGTCACTCTCAATCTGAAGAATCTCATAAGAAGAATTCGATTGGTAATCACATTCGTATAGCATCATATCAACCAACATTGTCATAGTGAAATGCCTTGACTAACAACCCCATCTCTCAACGAGACAATGGGCTACAATGATGGCGAGACAAATGACTTATAGACACCATCGTCATTGTCTCTCTAAGGTACATACTCCACCTGGGTGTTCACAAAGTATGACCTTACTGGACTATTCTTATATTGGGTAGCTAATCCTCAAATAATATCAGTCCACGATTACTCTTATCTTGAATGCCCTATCACATTCTCAAAGATATCAGATGCTAGATGATTACCCAATCCTCCATTATGTTTTCTCAGGTGAAGACCATAATGATGTGTCTATCCATTCTCTCCTTCGTGGCCTTCACTAAGACTTACAACGGTTAGTCCTAGTCTAGTGCGTGACACATGAATTAGAGAATCAAACATGTCACTTCATTTTAGTTTAGGAAGGACATACTCATTCCTATACAAGTAATGTACCTAAGCTCATTCTTAGGAATTACCAATTTTTTTCCAAGTAAGAAACTTACCACCAGGCTCTTTCTTAACCAGGGACCTGCAGCAACAATGGTGATACACCCAGCTGCTCATGAAGAATTCCTCCCTTCGATGTCTTGAATCTCTTTGATATTGAGGAATCTTCAACTTTGGGATAGCTTCATAGGGCACAAATCATATATCACTTTCATCCATGAGTCATGTACTATATCAGAAAGTGATTCATCACTCTTTCTCATCTAGTCCATCTACATGCCATGTTACTTTCCTTTGAACCATCTTCCAAGGATCTTTCATCCTTTTATACATTTGGAAACCCTGCATAAACTTATATATATATATATATATAGATCAACTTTTAAATCAAAAGTTACCATAGTGATGATCTTTCTCCATGACATCTTTTTATAGGAATCGCCAATATTTATTCAGATTGACACATCTCCTAAAGATATGTATTGTCAAGGGTCTTCATCTTTACCAGACTTCTATCAGAGTCTACATATCTTTCCAGGAGATATCCCAGTCAAATATTCTTGGCTTTTGAATTATAATTGCCTCTTATCATGGTTGCAATTCATGATCTTTTCTTTTCTTTACACAATTTTACTTCATTCCCAGGAACTTCCAATATACAGTTCTATGTTTGTATACAACCACCTCATATTCCATATGAGGACATACTATGTTGATTTCATCTGTTATTGATAAATTATGTATTGGAAGAGATTCTCTTTTCTTTGATCATACTTGTAAAGATAGAAGTTCATTACCTGCAACCATATGACATGAATTCATAGCATCTAGCGTCAACCTATAAATATATGTACCTCGTCCTTTTCATTTTGAGTTATCCTCCAGCAATTTTTTTTTTTCTAGAATGAAGAGTTTCATTCTGTTGACCTGATTCGTCAATATGTCATCATATCTTGATACCAGAATTCTGCAAGATAGAATTCCTGATGAAACATTTTTCTTTCTTCCTAACCAGTGAATCAAAAAAGGATTCCATTAGAAAATTATAGCACTTGTTTCCATTGATGACCCTTGATCTATATGACTTCCTTCTATCAATGTTGTTATCAATGAGGTTCCCAGGAGCCACTTCTTTCAGAGCATAGTTGTATTGCGGACATTCTCCTATGACAAGTGCTCCTTCCATGCTTATATCATGATGTTATTTCTACAGTGATGCATTAACGTACAATGCTTCCTAACATACTATTTTATAATTGATAGAAACCTCTTAAAGAGGAAGATGATATCAATCATAGTAGAGATATTTCGCTTCTTCTTTCTTATATTTATTTACATCAGGTTCTCCCCTTTATTCTGTGACATGGGCTTATTCCTTTTTCATCTTGTCCTTTCCAGATTTAGGAAAATCCATTTTATAACGCCCAAGTTCATTACATCCAAAGCATCGTACTTTGTCCATATTTCTTCTTTTATTCTGAGGACCAAATCTTCCTTTCTTACTAGACCTGGTTGCAAAGGCTTGATTTTCTTCACTTGGTCTTGTATCAACTTTTGCTTTTAACTTGGCCTCCTCTATTTTACATAGAGACCATAGATCGTGGAATGGTGTTGCTTATTTCTTCCCGTAATGCTTGAAGTGAAGTTTCCCCATTCTTCTAGTAGAGCATTCAACACCACTGTGGTCATTTCACTATCATACATTACTTCTCTCAATTCTTGTAGTTGGTCTTGTATTTAAGCAATCCTCATAAAATATGAAGTGATTCCTTCCTCTCTTGACAATTTCATCTTGTATAGTTCTTGTCTCGAAGAGATTACCTCTCTTGTGGCACTTACAGAGAATAGCTACACCAACTTTTCATATATTTATTTTGCAAGTTCTAGTTTTGATACATAGGGTATGAGTGAGTCTTTAAAGATGTTATGAGAGGCTTAAAATTTTTCTAGCACATCATTATAAAATGTAAAGAGAAATATAATCATTGGGTTTAGGCATTCTGGCAAAAAAATGTGTACAACCTTAGGGGAAATAATTCATGTGTTTCATAAATATTTTGAGAAGCATGTTTTCAACCTCAAAAGAAGGGATAATTTTTAGATTTTTGTTAGGAATTATGTCATTCACGTTATATAAAGCCTCAAAGAAAAAGAAAAATAGTAAAAACGATGTAAATTGATTTAAAATTATTAATGTTAAAAAAAAAAAAAAAAAACAAGAAACATATAATCTTGGAAAATACATTTGAAACAACACATATCAACTAATGCAAGTCTTTTAAACCTCCTTGATAGTCAAATAAGATAGACCTATACTTTGCATAGAAGTTAGAGGTGATCATTGACCTTGGTAGCACATGGATTGTTCGACCTATGAAAATCCAAGTGTTTTAGAGTGAATCTCTCATCTTGATGAAAGCCTAATACCAACCATATTAAAAAGTGGAAATGTTGATATCTAAGTACAAAAATTATAGATATTTTTAGTGTCAGTGTTTGCATCCTGCCATCAGTGATCAAAATCCTCTTTTCATATCATTTTAGGAGTCCCACTTAGAATTTTTTTATCATTCCACTAGGTCATGCAAAAAATTAGTCACTGATGGTGGCCCTAGTCTAAAAACATCACTCCTCCTTACTATTTGATTACTTGCTTGCATACTTTCATACCTTGCTGACTGTACACCATCCATAAAGTCAATATCAATGATGTCATCTTGAAATTCAGTCCTTCAAGGTCTCATTAGGTCTTTTAGGGTTTTTCAAGCTCCCATTAGGTTATTAGGGTTTCCAAGGTTCCAATAAAACTCCATTACATTGCATAAGACCAACAAGTAAAGAGTGATCAAATAACATCTCTTCACCATGTGAAGATGATTTGTAAAGAGAAATGCTTATTTCATCATGTAATTTTGAGTTCAAATGTAATATTTTTAATTTTCATTTTGTAATTTTATGTCATTTAAATGTAATAAGTACAAGGTTCCCAAGCTGCCAACTCAGAGTTCCACATGCCAACAAAGAAAATATCAAAGTGCAAAAAGTTCCTAGTCCATAAAAATGATTAATTGTCAAAGGAAAGAAATCAAAGTGAAAGGGTTTAAATTGTGAAGTTTAAGGGTGAATTTGAACATAGCAAAGTAGGTCCCAAGAACTAATTCATTCAATCCATCAAGTATAAATGTCATTAAAACATCAAAGAGGCACTAATTTTCTCTCCAAGCCATCAATATCACCCTCACCTACACTCCATCTACCTCCCCAAACCTTTTCCCAAGCCCACTCCTCTCATTTCCCTCACTTTCCTACAAACCCTAGCCTATTGCTGCGCTTTTGACATCTTCCTAGGTTGGGGTTGTGCCTTTCCCTTTTGGACCCCTTCCCCTCACTCAATCCTTGAAATTAAAATTTCCCCTACTTCCTAACATCCCTCCCCACCTCCAATTTTTTTCCTAAGAATTTAGAAGCCCCCTATCCCCTTTATTTCCCTTCATTCCTAAATTTCCCAAATCCCCTGTTTTGCCTACACCAAACCCTAATTTCCTCTCCCACTGAGCTAGGGTTTTCTATGGAATCAAAGACAACTGAGAAGAGGAGGCATAAGGGAGGTAATTTCAGCAAGTATGAGGCCATTCCAACTCATAAACATTATGTCTCCATCATTTTTCAAGAAGTCATTCCAAGGGACAAATCATTTGCCATGCATAGGGCCAGTTTTTATTCAAACTGTGTTTATGACCAAACAGAGATAATTTGACAAAAGTGAGAGAGGGTTTTTTCCATCATAGGCAAAGGAAGAAAAAATTCCTTCAGTTTTTACACAGGTGTCATGGTTTTGGAGAAATGTCAAAAATACAGTTGCTACAGGAGAGTTGATGCACTTCTGGAGTGACCTTGGGAAAATCAAATTTTCTCCTCGCGGGAGTGTCCAAATGACTTTCTTAATAAGTCAAATGATGACTAGAGTGGAATATATTTCCAATGAGCTATCATGAGATCAATTTGAGGTTGAATAAGGCCTCCAAAAGTTGTTCGCAAAATCACACTGCATTTTTGTACCCCCATTCTGTACTTTTTGACCAGTCATGGGAGAATTGATTTTTGAGGGGCTATACTTGATCATTTTCAGTGCTTTATAGGTCCATTATGTAGCCAAGAGAGACATATTTCCAACACGCTATCATGAGCTCAATGTGGAGTTCAGGAAGGCTTTTAAAAGTGGCCTGCAAGATGGAGGGGGCACCTGGCACTGGGATGGCGCACCTCACATTGGCGCTGCGCACTGAGCAGTCTTGGGAGAATGAATTTTTGAGGGGTAAAATCACTTCCATTCTGAAAAAAAAAGCATATATCTAGAACGTATACATGATAATATTTCCAATGAGCTATCATGAGTTCAATTTGGACACCGGGAACCCATCCAAAACGCAGCTGCAAGTTGGAGGACATACGTAGCACCGGGTGGGCGCACCTGCCATTTTGAGGGCACACCTGACCAGATATGGGAGAATCACTTTTTGACAGGTCAAATAAACTCCATTCTGCAAAATAAATACATATCTGGAAATTATATTGGATAGGCTTTCCAATGAGCTATCTTGAGCTCAATTTTGACATCAGTAACCCCCTCAAAAGTTGGCTTGAAGTTGGCATTGCACTTTTGCCAGTTCACTGATATTTTCCATATTTTGACTTTTTCTCAGTTGGTCAATGGATTTGATGGATTTTACTGATGTAATTGGTGGAATTAAATGTAATTATCATGTTTATTAGTTACCTAGGGGTAAATACATTATGTAAATGTCATCATGAAGTCAAATGAATCAGTTTCATGGAAGTGAGAGATGAGTCACTTTGACCTCCCTACACTCTAGGTATCAATTCATATTATTGTGGATAAACTCCTCAACTTAGGGATTCGACCCCTAAGGTTGGGAGAGTTTGTTTGAGGTCTATATCTGGTACTTTTTTACTCATTTTCAGAGGTTGTACATTATTGGATGTTGTTGTATTGATCAAGGACTATAGTGTAATTAGTTTGGCCAGAAATTAATGGAGAGTTGCAGTTATTTCTTTGGGATACCTGTGGTATGGATGTTTAGCATTGTTTCTTCTCTTGTTTCATTTGTATGAATGTTTTGTAAGCTCATAAACCATTTCATGTCTATTATATGATGATTTTCAAGTTGATAGGCATAATACATGTTCTTTCATGCTCTGTTTTGGGAAAGTCTTCATAATTTGTCCATTTTCTTCAGTTTAGGAAATTTTCTTCCTAGCTCCTCATCAGTCTGAAACCATCTCACAAAATCACCTTAAAGTGCTAAGCTTTCTACCTACCTTGCCCCATTGAATGGACTGCAATCCTCATTTTATTTTCCCTGACCTAGCCTCTTTGACCTAATCCTCATCCAAAAAACCCAATCAAAACAAAACAAACCCTTCTGCATTTCATAGCTAGCCTAAAACCTTTTCATCCAGCCCTCTTGGCTGTAATTTTTTTGGAGAGAGCCCTCTCCGGTTTGGTAGGGCTAGATACCAAGCCAAAAGATTGGTTTGTGGTTACCTCTGTTGGGATTTCTTCTTCAGCCTTAGAGATATGGTAGAGTGATAACAGATATGATCATTATGTTTTAATTAGTTCAATATAAATTATACCACCGTCTTCAAAGTAGCAGTTCTTATTTAGGGAAATCTAATCGAGTTCATGTAAGGTGAGATACAATTTTAGAAATTAGGAGTACCTTAAAACCATTCAAAAAGCACCATCCCTAAAAATATAAAATTGTTCTTGAAATAGAAAAGGCATCCTCATTCACTAGAAGTATGAGGACCTAGATGCATACACTTTCTATTGCTGAAGATAAATGATATGAAATTAGTGATAAATTATTCCATTCCATTAATGCGAATTCTTATAACCAATTTCTCAATTAATTCAAAATAAACATTTAAATATTGAAATTTTAAACAAGAACCAAAATATGAAAAGTAATACTTAGAAAATTGATAACATAGTTCATTCATGTGGGTTATGATCCAAGTCCACTTCAATTGATGATCCAATCCATTAAAAATATGTTAGTACATCATTTCAACTTTTACACCAATTAATGGCTCTAATATACAAATACTAGCTCAAATGTTCTCTAGGAAGATAATAATGATTTCTTCCTACAATCAATGAACTCAAGCTTTCTTTATACTCCCAATAAAAAGGCTTATGCTCTATTGGGGATCTTATGATTTTTCGGTCTAAACTCCCATATTTGTGGGTCATCCTTCAACAATTAAATATAATAGTATAAATCAACAACACATGCAATTGGATGGTGTCTATGGCCTTCAACCATCAAAATATTTTATTGTAGGATAAAAATCGTTTATTTTCCCATTCAACGAGCTAGAAGCCAATTCCTAATTCATTCATCTCTTATAATTGTTTACATCCATTTAGGTATCATATATTGATTTATTTAGGTATCTAAAATCCAAGAAATGCATGTCCCTGCTCAAAGAGTTTCCTGCTTCCCTTTGTATGTCTGATTTCATAGTTTCAGTATTTAAAACCACTTTCCCATCCAACCAAAATTGCAAACTTGCATTGCATAATATGGATTCATGAACCCAATCCCAATAGGAATTGAATGGAACAACGAAATTTGGATGAAAATTTAAGGTAAGTGGCAACCTCATGTCAACAAATAGGGCATGAATTATGTTGACCCAACCGCAAAAGAATGCAACTAGTGTGGTGGATGTTCTTACATGACATCTCTTTGGAAGAATAAGGTGCAAAATATATTTTAAAATCAATCTAGATGTTGTTTTGTTTGAAAATATTAAGGCCTTTGAATCAATGGGGATCCTCCTTGATTAATAAAAACACCCCAAAATAAAACCTTCTAAAAATAGCAATTACCTCCCTAAAACTAGAAATTGATGGAACTAAGGTAATGTTCCTGGAGATAGGCTTACATGACAACCTAATAAAATGAAACATTCCTATAAATAACAATGTCAAAAAAAAATAAAAAATAAAAATATATATATATATATATATATATATATATAAGATGCTTTGAATGCAACCCAAATTTTTAGTGAAGGTCTTACATGCAACCCAATAAAAATAGAAAGGTTCAATACTTGCTTGGAGGGAGTGCATGCTATCTAAAAATGACATTGTGCCCAAATCACAATTCATGTAGTTTGAATGGTTTTAAGGTACTCCTAAAATAGTATCTCACCTTACATGAACTCGATTAGATTTCCCTAAAGAATAACTGCTACTTTGAATATGGTGGTATAATCTATATTGAACCAATTAAAACATCGTGATCATATCTAGAATTTTAGTACTTAGATATCAACTTTCCCACTTTTTAATGTGGTTGGTATTAGGCTTTCATCAAGGTGAGAGATTCACTCTAAAACACTTGGATTTTCATAGGTCGAACAATCCATGTGCTACCAAGGTCAATGATCACCTCTAAATTCTTATGCAAAGTATAGGTCTATCTTATTTTACTGTGAAGGAGGTTTAAAAAACTTGCATTAGTTGATATGTGTTGTTTCAAATGCATTTTTTCAAGCTTATATGTTTCTTGTTTTGTTTTTTTAACATTAAGCATTTTAAATCGATTTACTTTGTTTTTACTATTTTTTTTTCTTTGAGGCTTTATATAGCGTGAATGACATAATGCCTAACACAAATCTAAAAATTGTCCCTTCTTTTGAGGTTGAAAACATGCTTCTCAAAATATTTATGAAGCACATGAAGTATTTCCCCTAAGGTTGTACACATTTTTTTTGTCAGAATGCCTAAACCCAATGAAGTATTATATTTCTCTTTACATTTTATAATGATGTGCTAAAAATTGTTTAAGCCTCTCATAACATATTTATTCTTGAGATTTCTCAACAATTTTTTTGACAAAATGGCTAATCCAAAATACACATCTTGTATGCCCACCTTCCCTCAAGAGCACAATGGTTAACAACATCTCCAACCAGCCTAAATTATTGTCTCTTTCAAAGTTCATAGTCCACATTAATCTCCAACCAACCTAAATTATTGTCTCTTTCAAAGTGCATAGTCCACATTAATCTCCAACCAACCTAAAGTGTTGTCTCTTTCAAAGTGTCTAACCCACATGAAGTGTTTGAAGTACTCAACAATGCACATGGCAGTGCCTAATCCATCATCTTAGGTTATTGCATCGAAAGATGATTTTTACAACCTAGTATGAGGAAGAGTGTAATTCCTTTTTTTCTCAACATGAAGTTGACATATAGCATTTGAAATATACATTAATAAGAAAAATATATTTCAATGTCCACCATAAATAAACTATTTTAATATCCAGCTCAAGTAAAATAATTTATATCAACTTTATATAAAAAGAACTTTATATCAACTTTATACATAAAAGGAGAGGGACAAAGACATACCTAAAGTAATTGAAAGTAAACAAAAATCTTATTGAGAAGATAGGTGCTTTATACTTCCCTATATGAAGGGATGTGTAATTCCTTTAATGTTTAATATGGAGTTAACATGTGACATCAAAAAAAAATTAATGAGAAAAATATTGCAATATGGATCATGAATAAAATATCCACTTTAAGTAAAAATTTCAATATCAACTTTATAGATGTGTGTTTCAAAGTAGAAATTCTCAATGGTTAAAACACTCAAGTAGTGTTATTCAAAATGAGAGAGATGTGTAATTCTTTCTATGGTCAACATGGAGTTGGCACGTGACAATTAAGAAACTATTGATTAAAAACAAATATTTCAAGGTCCACCATAGATAAAATATGTAAATGTTCACCTCAAGTAAAATAATTTTGTATCAACTTTATAGATAGATAAATAGTAATCAAAATAATAATAAAAAAATTAGTGATGAATGTTATCTACTTCCATTTTGAAGGAGATGTATAATCTCTTTAATGCTTAATTGGTGGAAGAATTTTAAAAAAATATTAATAACAAAAAAGTAATGGTATAGGCTTGAAGGTCAGATTTACCACATCAGTTATGTTTGAATGTTTGTGTCAAGAGAACTATATGAATATATAACAAGGAGTAGAATGAAATGAAATGAGGAGAGGGTGTTGGCACTAAAACCTAAATTTAAAACACAAAGAACTAAGATCAAAAATTCTAAAAGAGAATAGTAAATGTAAATGTGATTAGAATTCTATAAACACAATGGATCACAGAAGCCAAAATTCTAAAAATATATATTAATATTAATATCATATATAATACTAAAACCATGTTTCCTATTCAGATTGTCAATTTTCTTGACAATCTCTAAATTTTTCTTAAAGAATTTTAAAGCAATGATTTTATTTTTTTTTCTTCGCAATATTATACAATGATTTTTTATTATTATTATATAATATAATAATAATAATAAGAATAATAATATAGTATAGTATGATACTAATATTAATTAATAGTAACATATAACTAGCATAGATCCATTTTAAGTACGGACCTAATATGAGCTTAGAGAAATCAAATTTCTACACATGCAAACTTTTTTAGAGTGCAAAATACAATGTGTTATTTTTCCTTATTTAAATTGCATTTTTTAATACTATATAGAGTATATATAAGACCAAATAAATGTTTTAACCATACAAACTTACTTTTTCATGATATATATATATATATATATATATATATATATATATATATATATATATGAAGTTGATATGGAAATAAATTTGTTAACATAGATCTTCAAATAGTTTATTTAAAAACCCAGTAGAAATATTTTTGAAAAGTATAAGATTTAAATATCTTACTCACACTTTTTTCTTACTTCTAATTACTTTAGAGTATATTCATTTTTTTTAATGATCGCTGACATTATTTTTCTATTTAGACCATTTTTTTTTAAGGGGCACGTGTCAACTTGAATGACCGACACACAAACAAACTTATACATCCCCCTCATAATGGGTTGTAGAATGAGCCACAAACTTACACATCCCCCTCATATTGGGTTGTATAAAAAGCCTCAGCTCAATAATATTTTTATATTTATATTAATAATAATAATAACATTGTTATGTTATAATTAATATTAGATCAAACTTACATTTATCATTTTTTTTTTCTTCAAGTGTTTTACATTTAGGTTTTAGTGTATACACTCTCTCCTCATTTCATTTCATTCTACTACATCTTATATTTATATGGTTCTCTTGATTCTCTTTCCCTCTGAATTTTGTGTCCTGATGATCAATCCTCTTTCGGATTTGAAACATAGACAATTAAACATAACTAATCTCGTAAATCCAAGCTTTCAACCAAAAAAAAATATTTCAATGTAGGTGTAAATAATATTTCAATATCATCTTGTGACCAATGCACACATAAGTAGATTAAAGTTCACGGTGCCTCATGTGGTTCAAATTTTAAGAAGAAAGGAGTTAGATTCAACAGTGGAAAGTGATGAGTTTTTCACCCTTTGGTAAGGCTCAATTTCCATGAGGGCACAGCCTTAAGCCTTGGGGGCACCTTGAGGTAACAGTGGAATCTGTGGTTGCACCTAGAGAAATTATATTGAATGGTCTCATGACCCGTGAACACATAAGTGAATCAAAATCCACTCTCATATCCTTCAATTTTCTTAAACATTAAACTTTAGAGCATATTTTGATGGAGCTTAGGACACAATTATGGGTTCAAGTTTTTTTGTTGTTCCTTTGGGACTCCCATTTTTTTTGGTTTCATGCAAACCCTAGACACGGTACTAATAATTTCACTCAATCCAAGGCTCTTTTTCATTTGTTAAGAGTGGCTTTTCTAAAAAATATAACATGTCTTGGGGATATGATGTTCATTGTCATTTGGATGAATGGGCTAGTTTGTGTGGTAAATAACTCCATGGGCTAGTTTGTGTCGTAAATGCCAAGGAAATGAAAGGGTTGGGAAGTCTTTTTGAGAAACTCTAATGCATTCATGCATGTCAAAAGCATAATGTGGAAGTGGATATGCTTTCTAAAGCGGCTTGTTGTTAGAAGATGGATCCTTTATTTTTCCAAATAATTGAAAACAATGTTGTAAATAATAGATAGTCTAGTTTATTAATTTCCTTGTATAATTTGTAATAATTAATATTTTTGAACTTTGGTAAGTTAAATGTTCAGTTAATAATAGTATTTTGGATCTCAAGTTTTTGGCCAAATTATGGGTCATTTCATATGTTGGATTGATAGGTGTGGTGACTTTCTAGAGTTGGATAGTTTTTGGTACCATTAACACATGAATATTGTATTTTTGCTCACCTTGAATATAAATACATTTGGTTATTTGTAAACAAATAAAATTCTATTTTCATGTTAAATAAAATCTTTCAATTTCAAATATATATATATATATATATATATATATATATATATATATATAGAGAGAGAGAGAGAGAGAGAGAGAGTTCATTTATTATACACTGAAAGACGCTTTGAAAAGCACATTTCTTCAGTGCTCAACATATAAAGAAGAAAAGCCCCAAGAGTTAGCTAAAGTGGTCTAGAGCTGGACTTGAAGTTCTTTGATATTGTTGCTAGTTGTTGTTGATCATGGGTTCGACTCTAAACTCTCTTCAATTCCCTTGGGGCTAGGCCCCGTAATTAAGGAAGACAATTTACTTGGTTTATCATCCACTTGGTTTATCATTCAACGTGGGGAAGTACTTTGAGGTTTCATGTGATTTCATTCCATGTAATAAGTAAATAAATAAGAAACATAAATCATCTTAAGTTTGAATGTTGCCTAGATTATAAAAAAATGATCCTTCTAAATACATGACAAATATAGAGTTAATGCAATGGTAATTAAAACATCATTTTAAATACATGACAGACATAGAGTTAAGAGGGATTTACAATGGTAATTAAAAAATTTCAATGGTGTGTTGCCTAATATGAGGTAGAGGTGTAATTCCTCCCATACTTAACATTGAGTTGGCACATGACATATCTATGTATATATATTAAGAACCAATATATATTCATCTAAGTCCAATTATGGTATGTTACTAAATATGAGGTAGACATGTAATTCATCTCATACTTAACATGGAGTTGACACATGGCATATCTATTTCCATGTATATATATTAAGATCCAGCGTAGATCCATGTAAGTTCAATTTTGCGTTGCTCAATATGAGGTAGATGTATAATTTGCTTCGTGCTCAACATGGAGTTGACACATGGCATATCTATATTCGATATAGTTATATTAATAACCAAATTTGATCCATATTAAATCCCTATCTATCATGAGCTAGGAGGGACCAAGTCCATTGAGGTGAAAACTTTACTAAAATTTGTTCAATTAAAAAAAAAAAACACCTCAAGGAAGTTGAGCCGGTCCATTGAGGTGAAAACTCTACTAAAATTTGTTCAATTAAAAAAAAAACACGTCAAGGAACTTGAGCCAACAGGAATCAAATTTGTTGACGTGAAAATTTTTCTAAAAATTTTGTAATTTAAAAAAAAAAAAACCTCAATGAGTTTGATCCCTCCCAACTAATACTAAATCTGAAGTTAAAATAGACCATACATTGAATATATATATATATATATATATTTCACATAAATGTCTTTAAAATAATCTCCAAATAAAGCTAAAATGATATATGTGATAAAAAATAATAAAATCATCGAGTAAATACACTACTAATCATTCATGATATACCTTATTTCCCTTTTCATCCAATACTAAAGTATCTATCATTCCACAAATAAAATGAAAATGGCAATACTATTAAGAATTGATATTTCAATATATATATATATATATATATATATCATTTGATTTTTCTCATGAAATTGAGTAAAATGTATATCCATACAAAGTTACTTTTATTAAGGTATATTAAATATCTTAATATCGAGTATTAAATGTTAGGTGAATGTGAGTATTCTTCTTTTTTTTTAAAGAAAAAAACCTAGTTTATACTATGCACGAGTACAAATTCAATCATAATTTGCATACAAAAACCATGTATTTCCTCCATATTGCAAGAATAATCCACAAGGAAACATAAATCATATACCCAGTACATATCCCAAATACACATAAAACCAATCCGCCAACGGATCAAATGAATTGCCAAATAGATCAAAACAGCTCCACAAAGGAGTCAAAGTCACGAAATTTATCTCAGCAAATCCCTTAAGTCACAAAACATGGAAACACACAGCATATAAAAACATGTGGATATAAAAAAGGTGTCGTGAAGTCTAACAAAATATGTGGAATTGGAAACATTAGTGTGTTCGAAAATTTGTAAAGCAAAAAAGGGAGCAGTAGCAAAAACAACAGATAACCACGCACTACAAGGAAAAGACCCTCTAGCAAATGTTTTTGAGGAACCCCTTAGACATCAGTTTCTAGCGGAGGTTACTAGAGGAGGTTGGTGGGCGGAGATTTTTGCAGATGTTTTTCGTCCGATGCGCTTATTAACCTAAACCGCACCACTGCATTCAACAAGAGAAGGCACCAGTGTGCACAAAACATTAGCACACCGGACACCGTGCGCTCCGTACAAACCCGCTTGATGCATCTTATTATTGTAGCGCACTGGTGCTTTACAAAGATTCTGCACCGGTGCGTCCTAAAACCCCGTGCCAAAAAATAAACCACCCAGTGTGCTTATAAAACCCTACGCACCATAACAGGGTTTAATTTAAAAAAAAAAAAAAAATTATGGCCAAAAAACCGCATTTTCACTTTTCTCAATGCTCCAGATCTCTCAAGCACCGGTGAAATTTATCCTTGTCTCAGCCACCCTGACATCGGTGCTCTCATTGCACCCATTACACGCACTACTGCTGTGCATTACCCACCAATCTCCAGCTTGAATTTTGAAAAATGGTGGGCAAATTTTCTTTTGCAAATTCTACAGCCAATATGCCTCCTTAACGGCCAAATGTATAGGTATTTTTCTTGTTTTACCATAATTAAGCCTTTTAGCGGATTGGAATTTCAAATTACCTTAAAATTAACCATTTAAAAGAAAAATAAAAAAATTTGTCGCGCGGCGCGCTCGAGCTATTCGGCTCGCACCTGTTCACGTTGCTGCCTGTAAATTTATAGGCCACACCGCAATCGGTGCTAACAGTATCCACAACGGTTCCGGGGTAGTACCGAAAGGCGCACTGTGTTATTTTAAAATTAAAAAAAAAAGTGCGGTGCAGTCGGGTACTGTTGACCATGTGGAATAGCGGCCATGCGGTGCGTTGACTTAAATATCCTCCCCGGGGTGGGTATTTTTGTCAGCGCACCGCATTTTGCATTTTGACAGGGTCAACGGTGTGGCCTGGTAAAAGACCGCACCATTGACTATGTAATGATGTGAGGAGGTCAGTGCGCTGACTGAACTATACGCCTCGGGGCGTAGAGTTTAGTCAGTGCACCGCACTCCCGACACTGTCCATAGTCAACGGTGCGCTGAAAATTTTCAGGTGCACCGCCGCCAGTGTGCTGAATATTTTTTGGTGCACTGCCACTAGTGCGCGACAAAAAAAAGACGCACTGGTACCAGTTCATGCCTGTTTTTTGTGGCGCACCGACTGTTTTTTTTTCCAAAAAAAAATTATATGCATATATCTAAATACATGTCTCATTTAATAAAAAAAATTGTATTTAATTTGTCAATCATTCAGAGACGTGAAAGGAGAGAAGAGGGGGAACAATAGCAACAACAGGTGGACCAATATAACATGGTTCATCTATGGGAGGCATAAGAGAGGGAGAGAGATGCATACCCTCGCCCTATTACAATAGCTACCCAGGGGCTCCTAAGGCAGGTAGGCCTCCTCAAGTTATATGAGGAGGCTACTTCTCTAAAGGGCCATGGTGTGTTTTTGAGACATCTTATCCGCAGGTGGAATGCCCACTGACAAGCTTTCCGGGTTGTTCCTAACCATTGGTACGCGCCCATTAAGGAGGACATATATTTCATTACAAGGGCTATCTAGGAGAGGGGTGGATTTTCCCTCGTTCCCAGAGGTTCCAGTTGGTTATGAAGCAGGGAGTCAGTTGGTGTACTCCCAGAGATACATTAGCGCAGATATACTGTATCCTTCATATTTTCAGGTCTTCGGAGGTCAGTTACGTATTGGTGCATTTGGTAGTGAGGAAGTCTCACTTATGATTTTGATCATTTCACACAACACCAATGATGGGAAACGCATTAGTTTCTCGCTTCTATATTATGTTTATTCTTTAGTACAGGAGCCACGACTTGTCAGGTGGTTTGCCCTTTTTTTGCTGCAGTTCTGTACAACCTTAGATAGATGTCGTGTTCATGCACAAGGGAGGATCAACTTCCCTTTTTCTTCAAAGATTTTTTGTTTATTTTTTGAGAGGTCTCCAGAGATGAGGCCTACTTTTTTTCGGCAGCCTCGTAGGCTGATGTTCGAGGCACGGATGCACATGTGGGGACTGTTGATGCCCAAGAGAGCCGAGACTGTGTTTCCAATGAGGATATCACATGATGCACTAGAGTTGCTAGCCAATGTTGATGAGCATCCCTTCATTATGGTCCCCTGTCCTTAAGCTGGTTTGGATTGGCGAGGGTGTGCCAACATCCTCTTCACAAATGATGAGCCTTCGAATGATAGAGGTAATATTACTGTTTTATTTAAATTTATTCTAACATGTTCTTTAACTTGTTTTTATTAAATTGTGTAATGAAATTGTCTAATTATTTTTTTGTACTTGTATATATTTTGCAGACATTGGGTCTTTTGATGGAGAGGACATGCCAGCACCACCACATGATCCATGTGTGGATCCTGATGACGATTAGGATATGCCAGATGCTAAGGATCATCAAGAGGTCAGTGTAGAGAGACCTACTCCTGCTGGTGCGCCGGTACCACCTTTTTCTAGACACGGTAGGCTTGATAGCAGATACAAGATGGATTTGGGTGACCAACTCACTGCATTTATTGTTGAGGCGGGAGTCAGGCCCGCTACTATGAGAGACATACAGGTCGATTACAGGTTGTTACATATGTGGAGAGGCATGCCATGTGACATGTACAACATGATGTGGCATTTCGTAGGAGCTACGGCCTTAGTTACGCAGCTTAGGAGGACCGTTGCACGTTATAGGTGTGGTTGAGACGCAGCACGTGATTAACAGTCCACGAGCAACGGCGCATCATCTGATGATCGTTCACCTAGCGCCGCGCCAGATGAGCAACCTCCATTAGCATCGAGCAACAATCATCATGGAGAGCAGGTTGGACCATCGACCACGTCCAATCAGCAACCTGCAACATCCAGCAGTACTCATGATCATGAGCAGGCTGGACCATCAACCATGTCAAGTCATCATAATGAGAAGCCGACAGTTGATCCTGATCAGCATGAGGCACCAGGACCAGATCAACAAGCACATGATGATCATTATGTATCTGAGCTTGTCGAGGTTGCACCATTGAATGAGCAATATGTTGAGATTCAACAAGATGATGAGCTTAGTGAAAAGTAACCACCTTCACTAAGTGGGGCCCACAGGCTTTTAGACATGGTGAGCATATTCTATAAGTTGCAGGATGCTATTTGTAGATGGTTGGTCAAATGTGAAAAATAGATGAGATTCTATCTTTAGAATATTAGGCGAAGTCTATTTATAGATCGTCAATGTAAATATAGATACATGTCGATTATTATTAGCCCTTAATAATAATCTGACAATAAATATCAACTTATTCTCTTGGAGCACTTTATATCAGTGAACAGATTTGGCAAATCAGTGGGCTGAAGGAATTACGCAATTCCTAGGGTTATTGGTGGCTCATGCATGGAGAACTCAGTTAGAACTGAAATGGAAAAGTTGTGACAGAGTTGGAAGAGTATCTATGGGAGTTTTTATTTATTTTAACTCAGTTAAGTGAGTTAAACTCAGTTGAGCTAGTTGTATCTAGTCTAACTGAAATATACACTAGTGAGAGTTTAGTGAATTAATTAGTTAATTAAATCACAACTAATAACTCAATAACAATTGAAAAAATACAGTAGTTAACTACTTGCATGTCAGTTCCAGTGGAGACCCAGTGGAGAGATAGGTGAAAGGGTGAGATGGACTATTCAGCAGGAATTGCGCAGTGGAGGCAGGTTGTCAGGAGGCAAGAAATTGGTGCATAGATATGCAAATTTCTGCATGACAGTGTGTAATGATTGTTGATTGTACTCAGATCTTGATGTACTAAGCTTTGTATTAGATTATTACATGATCCATTGATATACATAATATATGATAGTTGGGGTTTTTAGCTTTAAGCTTTCCCGTTAAACAACTGTGTTTATGTGCGATTGATTTTCTTCACATGTGTTTGCAATTGGTGATTTAATTTCCGCAAAGAATTAAGTGGAAGGATTATGTATTTAACATAAGATTAATTTGTTAGATCAGGAGAATCTGATAATACTATCAGTATTAATAAATTTCTACATGGTAACAAAGCAGTGCTAATCAATGGAGATTGCAATTGTGAAGAGGTGTTGAGTTTTGTGCTGGTGGACAATTCGAATTCGCTGTAGAAATCTCTTGGTGCGACAGTTGAGTATTCATTGAAATGTCTTCCAATGGGTTGCGATTGGAGTATGCCCTGGAGGGTAGCTCGAATTACATAGCCTGGAAGGATAGGATGGAGGCGGTGCTTGAAGATAATGGACTGAAGGAGTTCATTGATAGCGATGTTCCTAAGCCTAATTCTAGCGATGTTGCATTACTTGACGCATGGCAAAAGAAGGTAGAAAAGACAAGAAGAATTATGTTGGAATGTGTGAAAGACCATATTGTTTCAAGCTTTCATGTGAAATCCACTCCATTTGAAATTTGGAAGTCTTTGACAGATATTTTCCAAAGTAGCAGCGACCGTAGGAAGTTGGCGCTGAAAGATAAGCTCAAAATAATCAAAATGGAGAAGGGCGACAATATTCCAAAATATCTCAGGAAGTTTTTCCAATGTAGGGATGAGATGGGAAGTGTGAGAATTACAGTTGCAGATGGTGACTTGGTGAGCTTGGCTCTCCTTGGGCTTCTGAAGAGTTGGCATAGCTACGAAGACTCTGTCAATGGATAGGAGAAACTGCCAGATTGGGAGCGACTTTGGTCGGATCTTGTGCAGGAGGAGATAAGGCGGAATACTAGGGATGGCTCTTCATCTAAGAATGATGATGAAGAGAATTGCGCTTTGGCTGCCAAAGCAAGGAAAGGGAAGGGGAATAAATCCCATCCAAAATACGAGGCTAAAGGCAAGAAGTTGGATTTGTTCAAGGTGAAGTGTTTTCACTGTCACGAACATGGGCATCTCGCCACTAACTACCCACAGAAAAAGAAGAACAAGAAGGATGCTAGAGCTGCAGCTGTAGAGGCCTTAGCCTCGCAATTTGAACTTGATTTCTATTTGACCGCATGCTTGGTTTCAAGCGTAATGGGATCGGTGTGGTATCTTGATAGTGGTTCTTCGTTCCATACGACGAGAGACAAGGAGTTGTTTGGTGACTTGGAGGAGAAGGATATCCAAATGCATATAGAGATGGGCGACGATGGTAGATACAGTGCGACTGGCATTGGAACCATTACCTTTGAGAGGGAGTTAGGTAAACCATTTCTGTTGAAATATGTTATGCATGTTCCAAGTCTGAAGAAGAACTTGGTCTCGGTCGCTATGTTGGAGGACAGAGGCTATGACATTGTTTTCAGCGAGGGAAAAGCCTTCCTGCGACATAAAACAACGCGTAAAACCAAGAGGATAGGGATTCGAGTTAAGAATCTCTACAAGATGGAGGTAGATGAATGCACTGCAATGATGGGCAAAGCAGAAGAAGTGGTGAGCCTTGATGAAGGTGAATTATGGCATAGGAGATTGGGCCATCTTCACCATGGCGCCTTGAAGATTTTGCAGCAGATTTTTATTGGACTTCCCAAGGGTACTCTTGCACAGTCAGATCAGTGCAAGGGATGTACTATGGGTAAGTTTGTGAAGACCACCTTTCATGAGAAGGAGAATCGTGCTTCGGTGATCCTGGAGAGAATTCACATAGACGTGTGTGGAACTTTCTCGATTGCTTCAACAAAAAAACACAGGTATTATCTTATTTTTATTGATGACTATTCTCGTAGATGCTAGATCTTCTTCATGCAGAAGAAGAGCGAAACATTCTCAAAGTTCTGTGAGTTTAAAGCATTGGTGGAAAAGGAGTCGGGAAAGTAAGTGAAGGCTCTGCGGAGCGATAATGGTGGTGAATATATCTCGAACGAATTCAAAGACTTCTGTAGCAAAGAATGAATTCGAAGAGAACTTATAGCGCCTTATAACCCACAGCAGAATGGGGTCGCGGAGAGGAAGAACAGAACAATCGTGGGTGTTGCACAAGCTATGTTGCATGACCAGGGCCTACCGATGCACTTGTGGGTGGAAGCATGCAACACTGCAGTTTATGTGAAAAACCGTTGTCCTCATAGAGTACTTGGCATGAGTACACCTGAAGAAGCTTTTACTGGTAAGAAGCCCGATATTTCTCATTTGAAGATTTTTGGCTCATCTGTTTACATTCATGTGACAAAGGCTGCCAGGAAGAAGTTGGAACCGACTGCAGAAGTTGGGATATTTGTGGGGTACACAGAACCACCCCATAATTATCGTGTGTATTTTCCAAACAGTCGAATGACTGTGGTGCGACAAGATATAAAATTCAATGAGGTGAAAGCCATGAAGTTGTCGCTTGAGAGGGAGCTACACTTGCATGCAGAGGAGGAACTTATTTTTCCCAAAGATGAGCCTCTAGATGTGGATCAGCCATAGGAGGAGATTCATGGAGTGGAGGAGTCCACTCAGACAAAACCAAACATCAGAACAGGCAGAAAGTGTACCACAGAAGCTGAGAGACTGAAGCTTGATGCGGCACAGAATGTAGGAGTTCCTACATCACAGCGCAGACAGAGAAAATCACCTGACCGATTTACTGGATACATGGCTCTTATGAGCAAGTGTATCATGATAGAGCCATCTTCTTTTTAAGAAGAAGTGCGGGAGCCCACATGGGTGGATGCCATGGTGGAGGAGTATGACTCCATTGTCAGAAACAATGCTTGGGAGATTGTTCCAAGGCTGGTTGGTAAATCAGTGGTAGGTTCAAGATGGATCTACAAGGTAAAGCAAGTTGTTGATGGGAGCATTGAGAAGTATAAGGCAATATTTTTTTCTTGGGGCTTCTCATAGATCGAGGGAATTGATTATGAAGAAACCTTTGCACCTGTTGCACGGTATTCTTCCATAAGGACCATCCTTTCTCTCTCAACGCAGATGGGTTGGCACATTCATCAGATGGATGTGAAGACTGCATTCCTTAATGAGATCATTGAGGAAGAAGTGTACATTGAGCAGCCTGAAGGATTTGAGATCTTCAGCAGTGAGTCGCATGTGTGCGGACTCAAAAGAGCGTTGTATGGGCTGAAGCAAGCACCACGTGCTTGGTACACACGAATCGACAGCTATTTCACCGGACTTGGCTTCACCAAGAGTGAGGCGGATGCAAACCTGTACCAAATTGTGGTGGAGAGTAAGCTTTTAATCATTGTTCTTTATGTTGATGATTTAATACTAATGGGTGATGATCAGTTGATACACTCATGCAAGGCAGATCTTGCAAAGGAGTTTGAGATGAAGGATTTGGGCTTCCTTCATTATTTCCTTGGATTGGAAATATGGCAGCGAGAAGGTGAATTGTTTGTGTCTTAAGGCAAGTATGCTCAGGAGATACTTGGTAAGTTTCACATGGAGGACTGTAAGCCCATGGATACTCCTCTTCCATGAAATTAAAGGAAAGAGGATGCTACATCGGCAGAGGTAGTGGATGCCACTGTTTATCAATAGTTGGTGGGTTCGCTCATGTATTTAGTTAATAAAGGACCGGACATATGCTATGCGGTGAACCAGCTTAGTCAAGTGATGGTTAAGCCTACCAAGCTCTTTTGGAAGGCAAGCAAGCATGTCTTGAGGTATCTCAGGGGCACATCAGAGTATGGTTTATGGAACAGACAGACAACTGAGGTGAAGTTGCATGGCTTCACGAATGCAGATTGGGCAAGCAGCCCAACGGAAAGAAAGAGCACATTAGGAGGGGTTTTTAGTATCGGATCTGCAACAGTTTCTTGGTACAACAGGAAATAAAGATCTGTGGCACTCAGTTCAGCGGAAGCAGAATACATGGCAACAAGTCAAGCTGCATGTGAGGCTATCTAGATGAGGAAGATCCTGGTCGGTTTGTTTGGTTCTCATTTAGATCCTACAGTGATACATTGTGATAATCATAGTTGCATTAAACTCTCGATTAATCCTATGTTTCATGATAGATCTAAACATATTTATATCTGGTATTATCATATCAGATATTGTGTGCAGCGGAAGATCATGTTGCTTCAGTACATTCCTAAGGAAGATTAGGATGCAGATATTCTGACGAAGGCGCTCAATAGGAGAAAATTCAAATACCATAGAGGTTGGATCAGGGTGAAGGATAATCCCTATCTTATTGAGATGGAGTGTTGAGATTCAACAAGACAATGAGCTTAGTGAAAAGTAAGCACCTTCACTAAGTGGGGCCCGCGGGCTATTTTTAGGTGTATGTCTATTTTTAGACATGGTGAGCATATTCTATAAGTTGCAGGATGCTATTTGTAGATGGTTGGTTAAATGTGAAAAATAGATGAAATTCTATTTTTAGAATATTGGGCGAAGTCTATTTATAGATCGTCAATCTAAATATAGATGCATGTCAATTATTATTAGCCCTTAATAATAATCCGACAATAAATATCAACTTATTCTCTTGGAGCACTTTATTTCAATGAACAGATTTGGAAAATCAGTGGGCTAAAGTAATTACGCAATTCCTCGGGTTATTGGTGGCTCATGCATGGAGGAATCAGTTAGAACTGAAGTGGCAAAGTTGTGACAGAGTTGGAAGAGTAGTTATGGGAGTTTTTATTTAGTTTAACTCAGTTAAGTGAGTTAAACTCAATTGAGCTAGTTGTATCGAGTCTAACTGAAAGATACACTAGTGATAGTTTAGTGAATTAATTAGTTAATTAATTCACAACTAATAACTCACTAACAACTGAACAAATACAACAGTTAACTACTTGCATGTCAGTTCCAGTGGAGACCCAGTGGAGAGATAGGTGAAAGGGTGAGATGGACTATTTGTTGTGACTATAGTGATGCATTCAATGCATCTGACACACATTGGAGATGCCAATGAGGATTGTGTAGTCAAGGCAATGCCAATTCGAATTCATTTAGGGGTCTTCTTCAGCAGGGTTTGCGCAGTGGAGGCAGGTTGTCAGGAGGCAAGAAATTGGTGCATAGATATGAAAATTACTGCATGATAGTGTGTAATGATTGTTGTTTGTACTGAGAGCTTGATGTACTAAGCTTTGTATGAGATTATTACATGATCCATTGATATACATAATATATTATAGTTGGGGTTTTTAGCTTTAAGCTTTCCCGTTTAATAACTGTGTTTATGTCTGATTGATTTTCTTCACATGTGTTTACAATTGGCGATTTAATTTCCCCAAAGAATTAAGTAGAAGGATTTTGTATTTAACATAAGATTAATTTGTTAGATCAGGAGAATTTGGTAATACTATCAGTATTAATAAATTTCTACACAGTCCTCGACAAGTACTGCTATTGATGATGTGCCACCAGCTGATCCATGACATTTATATTACAGTTGTATATTTTTGACATATTTATTCAGTTATATATATATATATATATATATATATATATATATATATATATATATATATATATATATATATATACATATACACACACACTGAGTGTTTGAGTTCTAGATTATCTCCTTGCTCTGCATCTGCGAGAGTTTTTCTCGATCTGCTTGCATCACGGAGCTATAATCTATTTTTTGTAATATTGTTCTAAGATAATATCAGACTGAGAATGCTGTAATTATGTGAGTTTTAAGAGTTGTGACGATTGTGATAAAATTGTGATAAAATTGGTATCAGAGCCATCTGGTTCTTTGTTTGAGTTCTTTCTCATCTGGTTTTCCCATTGAATGGTATTTGTCTGAGCTACTGTCCAAGAGTCTGAAGTTGGAGGTAAGGCGCTGGTTGAGAGCTGTAAAGGCGACGGACTGCCGTGTGTGCTTTCCCGGTGCACGAAGACTTTTGTTTCTCCACTGTTCAGGTGCTTACTTATACTTTGTTTCAATGGCTGGTTATATGAATGAGTTTGCTCTTTAGAAGCCCGAAGATAGAAAAATAGCTCATAAGAATCAATGGTCGTTTCTTAATAAGTTTCTTAACAAGTCTCAAGATGATGACGTCCTATATGATGAGAAAGTTATAGTTCAGGAATATGAACATGACCCTAACTGGACACTGCCAGAGATTGATGTTGAAAAATTATACAAGATTCCTGTGTTTCAATTTAAAGCTGCTCATTTGTTTCGTTTTACTTCTGTTAATATTCCCATCTCCACTGGTCAAGAAGTTTATCAGATTCCTCTCATAAAACAAGAAGATATTGAATGGGGATTAAGCAAAGGTTATAGATATATCCATCTTGGTATGCTTAAATTTGGTATAAATCCTCTTGTTCGTCCTGGTCTGAATACTTCTTGCTTGACATGTGTTCTTGATACCCGCATGAATCAGTTTAATGATGCTTTGATAGGTGGATTCCAGATTCCCCTTAATAATGGCCCTGCCTGGTCCTCTGTAATTCCTAGATACCAAGTCTCTTTGACTGATCCATATATTAATGAATTCCTTCATGCCTATATTCAGTTCCATGGCTTTGATGTTGCTCCACAGTCTGAAATAGCACAATTACATGCTTCTATTTGTATCAGATTTGTTTCCTCTACAATGCCTCCGTTGAATCCTAAGCTAAAAGAAAGAGCCCTCAAAGAAGGTGTCATTGTTGGCCCTGGCAATACTACGCCACTACAGATTGGTTTTGCAGCCTGTAGACTCCCTGACGAATGGAGTAGTACTTATACTCCTCTTGCAAAAAAATATCCTCAGCTGCACACATCCAAGGCACCCCAACAGTTATCTCTTGTCCAACATCCTGATGGATCTACTGGTCTCAAATTTACCACTCCTTCTCTTTCTCGATGTATGTCCTCTTTGACTAGATCTCCATTTTTGGGGGGAAGAGATAATAACAGATCCATTTCCCAGGCAACTATTCCAGTTGTTCCCAGAAGTTTGTCCACCAGATCTCCTGTCTCAAGAGAAAGTCCGAGAAAATCTACTTCCCATATAAGTAATGACTGCCAGTTTTGTGTTCCATCTTCTTCCTCGACTTTTCAGACTAAATCCCCAAAGAAATAATCTCAGGTCTTGATGCCTGACATCAAGAGCTTCTCTCTCCCTAGAGCTCAACAAGAAATGTCTGCAAAGATGAATGAAAGATACTTAGATACTGGTAGTTCTAGAAGAACTTTCAAAAATGGAACCATAAAAGCTGATATGCAATGGCTACACACTAAGCCTGCAACAGATCCAGACCAATCAGAATCAGAAAAAATGCATAATTATACCAACTATCAGCTTGTGTGTATGTTGCAAAATATGGATGATATAGCCAAATATGTGTTAGAGATCAAGGAACATATTAAGAAATTACATACTGGCTATGATGAGATTTTGGGCACACAGAATGAACATACCCAACAATTGAATGATATAAATTCTAACATGGGTATTATTGCTAAATCATTAGATAATCTCAGAGATGCTTTGCCTGAACCTACTTCTCCTCCACACTACAGAGAAGTAAACCTTTCAAGCTCTAAGTTGAAATTCTCCTCCTCCTCAGAACCTGAATCCTCTTATAAAAGCATTCTTTTTAAAGGGGTAGAAGATATTGGAAAATTTCAGTTGGATAGAATCCAAAAAGGCATAGATTTAGCCAGAAGTAAAACTAATCTGATGAGAAGTCGACTAAGTGGATTTCCTTCTATATAAAGTCTAAGATTACCAAAGCAATATGTTAGTCTCAGAAGTTTGCTTGAAAATGGTCAACCATCTGCTCCAAAAGAAATATTATCCATGTTTGGAGTCACAGGTACTGCTAGAACCCCTGGAGAACCTACACAAGGTGAAACAAGTTCTAAGAGAGATAGACATGAGCCCTATTTCTTTTCCCATAAGGCAAATAGGAGTCAGGAAGATACTACTACTCATGAAGCCTCTACTTCCAGTCCTTTTGGTAGATATTCAAAAAAACTGCAGACTACTGCTGCAAAGTTTGAAAATCCTTCTAGCAAAGGATATGGGAATACTTTGCTTGTCAATATTGATTGTTTAAGCCACAAAGAAGTAATCAATGTTTACATAATGTCCATGCTTGGGCATTACAAAGAAAGGCAGAAACAAAAGGAAGTTGGTCTGATATAGTTACACAGATTGTCTGGTCTTTTACTGGTATTGTCAAAATGTGGTGGGATAAACTTTCTGATAGGGAAATGACTCAGATAATTGAAAATGAAACAGATCCCTTGAAAGCTCTATTTGATGCCATGAAACATGAATTTGTTGGAGTAGTACCAGAAGATTCAGCACATCATGCACAAATGTTTCTATCTCAGAAATTGTGTAATATTGATTATCTTCCAGAATACTTTTGTACTAAGAAAAATTTACTTTATCAGGCTCAGGATCCTCATAATACTGCATACTTAAGATATTATATTGCCTCTATACCTGGCAAGATTCCAGATTTGATTAATCAGTATTTTGAGTTAAATAAAGTCAATATTGAGAATTTATCATTTGTTGCAGTACATCAGTTGATTGTTACTATTCTGCAAAAGGAATGTGCTGCTGAAAAGGCCAAAAAGAATTTCAAAAAGCAGATGCATGTCAGTACCAGGTTGTGCAATAATTTTCCTGAAACTTATGATTTTGGATGTCATAAGAAATCTAAACATAATATTGTAAAAAAATCCAAAGATCATTGTTCTTGTCAGCCAGGAAAATATATTCCCAGAAAAAATAAATATTATCCATCTAAGAAAACTTTCAAAGGAAGAAGGGTAGTATTTAGGAAAAGATCAAGACCTTCAAAGAAAGTTACTTGTTTTATTTGTGGCAAAGAAGGTCATTATGCAAATACATGTAGAGAAAAGAAGGATAAGAAACAGATGAAAATTATGGATATTTTCTCTACAGTCCATGATCCAAAAGAATGGGATCTCATATCTCATTCTGAGGGTGAATATTTTGAAGTGTCAAGCTCTTCTTCTTCTAATGATGACTCTACAGATGAAATCCCGGATATCAGGAGAATAGATTTGGATGCTAGTTCTTCTGATTTAGAAGAAACATTTATAGCTGACATTAAAATGTTCCACTTTTTAGACAGTTTACAGATGAAGATTGCAGCAGTCAAAGATGAACTTGCTCAGCTTGATCCAGTACAGTTTACTGCAAGGAGAAGACTGACAAAGAAATTAGAAGGATTAGAAAAACAATTGCCCTCTACAGCCAGAAAAGAAAAGTTTTATGAAGAAGAGTTTATTCAAAGAGAATTTGATTCAATGTTCAAACCATTGAAAATTACAGAAGAATCATCTGATACAGGTATGGATAAAATCAGTTCTCTCCAGAAAAATATAAAATATTTAGAATCATCAATACATCATACTAGGACTGAAATGATCCACTTGTCCTCCAAACTTCAAATGCTTATTGTTGATTATGATGATTGTAATTCTAAATTAACAAGTTTGCTGCTTAAAGATGTTCCCATTGGATATGGAGAAAAGGATCCACTCATAGAAGAAGTTAAAATGATGTGAATTGGTGATAGAGTTGTAATTCCTATAAAGATTAAGTTGCCCAAGATTAAGGAATACATTCTTGATGCTCAAATTGATTCTGGAGCAATGAGCAGTTGTTGTAAGTATGGTGATATCCCTTCTTATTATTGGCAGCCTACCAAACTGCATTTCCGAGCTATTACAAAAGATTTGATGGAGATAAATCATATAGCCCCTAGATTTCCAATTTATTTGAATAATGTACAGGTGAAAGTTACATTGTACAGTTTTGATACCGGTTCTGATTTCTTATTAGGACAAGATTTCTTGAATGATCTTCTGCCTGTTACTTTTGGTAAAGGAACAGTCACATTTACCACACATGAAGGTCCAGTTTGTCTACCCTCATCCAGTGATTATAGAATCAATGTACAGCCACCAGAACAAGATCAAGTCTCTCTCAGTTTGCAGGATTTGACTAAGATCAATAAGATTGTTAAGAATGTTGAGCTTCATGGCCCTAAGACTTTAGGAAATATCTCTGAGAAGTTACAAAAATATTGCACAACAAGTCGGCCTGATGCCTTCTGGACAAGGGAAAAGTATTTTGTGCACTTCCTTACAAAGAAAATTATACTCCAAAGCCACAGAAAGCCAGTGCCAATCACATGAGTCCAACAGAGCAAGACTTATGTAAACAGGAGATTGCATAGCTTTTAGAGCAGAAGTTGATTGAACCCTGCAAAAGTCCTTGGGCATGTCCAGCTTTTTATGTCAACAAGCATAGTGAGAAGAAGAGAGGTAAGAAAAGGCTAGTCATCAATTATAAAGCCTTGAATGATGCTTTATTGCCTATCAGATATCCTCTCCCGAATAAAGAAATTTTGCTTGCCAAGATTGCTAACGCCAATGTTTTCAACAAGTTTGACTTAAAAAGTGGATTTTAGCAGATTGGTATTATTCCTACAGATAGGTATAAGACTGCATTCACAGTTCCTCATGGGCAGTATCAGTGGACCGTCATGCCTTTTGGATTGAAAAATGCTCCATCTGAATTTCAAAAGCGGATGGAAGACATTTTTGGAGGGGTAGAGTTCATTATTGTTTATATTGATGATTTGCTCGAATTTAGCATAGATGTAAATAGTCATAAGTTGCATTTATATAAGTTTTATGAACTGGTTTTTAAGCATGGATTGGTTCTTTCTGATTCTGAAGAGAAATTCCAAATTGGCAAAGTCAAGATAGATTATTTGGGTCTGCATATAGAACAAGGGCATGTGAATTTGCAACCCCATGTCTTGACTCATTTATTGAAGTTTCCTGATTTCATTCCAGATGTCAGAACATTGCAGAGATTTCTTGGTTGCCTAAATTATATAAGACAATTTTATGAAAAACAGGCTGATGACACTAAAGTATTACAGAAAAGACTAAAGAAGCAGGCAACAGAATGGACAGAAGAGATGACCCAGGCAGTTAAAAATATCAAAGGCAAGATTGCAGAATTACCAAAGCTTAAATTACTTGATACTAGTCTTCCATTTATTCTAGAAACAGATGCTTCAGACCATACATGGGCTGCAGTATTAGTACAGAAACATGGAAGAAAAGAACTGGTATGTGCTTATTCCTCTGGAACATTTGATGATACTGAAAGAAAGTATCCCTCGTCAGATAAGGAGATACTTGCTGTTAAGAGAGGAATTAAGAGGTTCCACTTGTTCTTAAAAAGTGTCAGATTTCTAGTCTGAACAGATTTGAAGCACATGAAGCAGATGTTGGCTAACAAGAGACTGCTTGAGCAAGGAAGTACCAGGATATTGAGATGGGCCTTATGGCTTGATGGCTTTGATTTTGATATTGTATATAAATCCGGTGCTGAAAATTATCTTGTTGATATGCTTACCAGAGAAGGATCCCAAGAAATCAAGGAAATTAAAATGTTCAGACCTTTAAGACAAGGTGAAGCTTCAAGTTCTAGATCAGTCAGGTCTAGGCAAGTCAGTCAGGTAGTAGTCTGTAGTCAGTGTCATTACCAATTTTGTTGGGAGTGTTTTGTAAATAGGATTGAGTCTTTACCTTATTGTCTTAGAGAAATATTTTTGCAAAAGTGGTTTGATTCTGAAGATAGTATGTGGGCCTATTCTAGAGAACTGCCATTCAGAGAAAGACCCTGGAGAGTCTATTATACTTTGTCTAGAGAAGTCGAGCCCTCTTATCTTGCATTCATTCAAAATACAGATTGGACTTGGCATGACTATTTCACCATCCATCAGAAGGCTAGGATTCATGGGTCTGTCAAAGTAATATTCTTTGTTGTAAATATAGATAGTGTTGTAAATTGGTGGAGTCCTTGGTTTAAAATATTTTTGGTCAAGTATATGCCCAGAGTCAGTTGGATGTTAGATCATGATGCAAAGTGCACACTCAGTACTATAATGTGGGAATTACACATAGCTGCTCAAAGTGACTATGTTGTAGAATTCACATTAGCCCATCAAGATTCAATGGTTATTGCAAATGAAGAAGCCCAGTCATTCAGTCTTTGGGTATTTTTCCAAGGAATAATTTCTGTTGACGAACACTATAGGCCCCATAACCTGTATTCATTTCCATTCTATTGTTGTTTTCGAGAACATGATCCACCTTGGTTGTACATTCCTAATGAAGTATTTGCTCCTGAACTTAATGGATTAATTGATTATTATCAAGAACGTGATCCCCAACAACAACAACAAAATCAAGAACAGCATCAACTGGATCCGGATGAAAGAGAAAATAGTGATTGATTGTAAAGATCACTCAAATGAAATCTTTACATATCTTCTTTTCCTGTACAATAATTATTTTGGGTTTTCGTGCGATTTCATCCAGCTAAAAATCTCCACTGTGTAAAAACTTTTTATAAAGAGCTGATGTCCTAGACTCCAGCCATCATTGTACTTATTAAATTGGGTCTGATTCGGTCCCCATATGGCCTAGCCTCCAAGGGATGAGATAACAAGTGGTTGTCCCCACTTGCCTGAATCTTTAGAGTTGTTCATCACTTTTCGTATGTAGTCCTTTCGTGATAGACATCTTGCATGATGGTCTAGCCGAAAGTTGGTTATTGGATTCCAAGTTTCCGGTAAAATTTATAACTGGATGACCTGCTAGGATATTATAAATACTAACATTGTAAGTTCATAAGGCATTCGGAAAATTTGGAAGTCTAGAGTCTTAGTGAGTGTTTGAGTTCTAGATTATCTCCCTGCTCTGCATCTGCGAGAGTTTTTCTCGATCTGCTTGCATCACGGAGCTATAATCTATTTTCTGTAATATTGTTGTAAGATAATATCAGACTGAGCATGCTGTAATTATGTGAGTTTTGAGAGTTGTGAAGATTGTGATAAAATTGTGATAAAATTGGTATCAGAGCCATCTGGTACTTTCTCTGAGTTCTTTCTCATATGGTTTTCCCATTTAATGGTATTTGTCTGAGCTACTGTCCAAGAGTCTGAAGTTGGAGGTAAGGCGCTGGTTGAGAGTTGTAAAGGCGACGGACTGCCGTGTGTGCTTTCCTGGTGCACGAAAACTTTTGTTTCTCCACTGTTCAGGTGCTTACTTATACTTTGTTTCAATGGCTGGTTATATGAATGAGTTTGCTCTTCAGAAGCCCGAAGATAGAAAAATAGCTCATAAGAATCGATGGTCATTTCTTAATAAGTTTCTTAACAAGTCTCAAGATGATGATGTCCTATATGATGAGAAAGTTATAGTTCAGGAATATGAACCTGACCCTAACTGGACACTGCCATAGATTGATGTTGAAAAATTATACAAGATTCTTGTGTTTCAATTTAAAGCTACTCAGTTGTTTCGTTTTACTTCTGTTAATATTCCCATCTCCACTGGTCAAGAAGTTTATCAGATTCCTCTCATAAAACAAGAATATATTGAATGGGGATTAAGCAAAGGTTATAGATATATCCATCTTGGTATGCTTCAATTTGGTATAAATCCTCTTGTTCGTCCTGGTCTGAATACTTCTTGCTTGACATGTGTTCTTGATACCCGCATGAATCAGTTTAATGATGCTTTGATAGGTGGATTCCAGAGTCCCCTTAATAATGGCCCTGCCTGGTCCTCTGTAATTCCTAGATACCAATTCTCTTTGACTGATCCATATATTAATGAATTCCTTCATGCCTATATTCAGTTCCATGGCTTTGATGTTGCTCCACAGTCTGAAATAGCACAATTACATGCTTCTATTTGAATCAGATTTGTTTCCTCTACAATGCCTCCGTTGAATCCTAAGCTAAAAGAAAGAGCCCTCAAAGAAGGTGTCATTGTTGGCCCTGGAAATACTACGCCACTACAGATTGGTTTTGCAGCCTGTACACTCCCTGACGAATGGAGTAGTACTTATACTCCTCTTGCACAAAAATATCCTCAGCTGCAAACATCCAAGGCACCCCAATAGTTATCTCTTGTCCAACATCCTGATGGATCTACTGGTCTCAAATTTACCACTCCTTCTCTTTCTCGATGTATGTCCTCTTTGACTA